>QEPC01001471.1:833302-846180 GCA_003113815.1 Sphenodon punctatus | reverse complement strand
CCTCCCCCATGTGCCCCCACTCCACTCCAGCATGTCCACCCTACTATGTCCACCCTCGCTCCCCCTCCCCCATGTGCCCCCACCACATGCCCCCCGCTGCCCCCACCTCCATGTGCCCTCTGCTCCCTCCACCCCCCATGTGCCCCCCCACTCCCCATGTGCCCCCCCAGCCCCGCAATTTACTCACCGGTGGCGGCTCCATTCTCAGGCTCCTCTCCGTCCTCGTCTGTCCTGCTCCTGATGGCTGCGCGGGAGCTCCCAGGCCCGAACTGTTCAGTTGGGCCTGGGAGCTGCTGCGCAGCTGGGCTTCCCCAAGTTCAGCCTCCTCCCTCCCAGAGTTGAGTCAGTTTGACTCGACAGGGAGGGAGGAAGGGACTCCGGGGGGTGGTGGGGGCTGGGAGCGGCGCGTGCTGCTGGGGACACTGGGCAGTTCATACCAGGGCGCCTGTATGCAGCACCCTGGTATGGACTTTAACCCTGCCTGGCCCCTGCAATGGAATAGTGCCCCCTGTGGCACTATTCCATTGCAGGGTCCCTTTATGCAGAATGGATGGCGCTTCTAGCCGACCATTCCACATAAAGGGAGAAAGTGCCTCCCTTTTGTCCCTGAAATGCTTCCTTAGGAAGCCTTTTTGGGGGTGGAGGGTGAGTTACCACTCACTGGTTGTGTGCACGCGCGTGCGCGCACACAGCCGGTGAGAATGTTGAGAGGCATTTCGAAGAACCTGGTTTAGAGCAGCAACCTTCTGAAGGTTGCTGCTCTAAACCAGGTTCTTCAAGATGGCTCCGAACAGTCAGCGCAGCACGCGTGGCCACTTTTTCTTTTTTTTTAACCACCTGTGTCGGGGCCAGCCGGCTGGGAAAGTCCTGGGGCTAGGAGGGGCATTGCCCTTCCTGTCCTAGGGGGCCTTCCGGCCCTGGGTGTGGCCCCACTTGGGGAACCTTTGCCCAAGGGTTTCCCTATTTGCTTTATTTTAATAGAAGTTGCAGAACAAGAGAGTGAAGCCAGATATTTACCAAGGTGTTCTCACAAAGTCTAGGCATCTTGCCAAGACAAACCACCTGGCCTCCTATTTACACCCAGGGTTATTAAGACAGCTTAAGCCCTTTCCCATATTCAAGTATTTGAGTGTTCCCACAAGCAGGCATTGAGGATTGAATGAAACGCGTACACGTTCACAGCATTCTTCAGCTCTGCTTTTATCCTCTGTTGTTTTGTCCCATGTTGCAGGATTCCAGTTTTTCTGATGCCCTTCGAAAAAGGCCAGAGCACAAGCCAAGACAAATGTTTCTAATGATTGATTTTTGTTGCTGATTTTTGTAAGATTAAATGATTAAAGGCTAGTCTGCTGGTTAGGACACTTGCCTTGAGCTTGAGTGACCTGGCTCAAATTCCCTTCTCTGCCATGGACTCCCTGTGTGACCTTGAGCAAGTCCTTTAGTTTCTTTGTGTCTCACTTCCCCATCTGTAATATCCTACCTCCCAGGAGTTCTGTAAGGATTTCAGGGAGACACTTGTTTGCCATACCAGGTAGGATGTTAATTTCTAAGTCTGTTCAGATGCATTAATTTCAAGTTCACAGTATGTACTACAGTATGTAGTAGCTACTACATAGCATCTTGCCACTCATTTGGAGCATTCAAATGTGACACTACAATTCTAAGTTATTGGGGAGCATCCCCAATCATGGAGTATCGAGCAGCCAGTGTTAGAGATTCCAGGAGGGTTAGGGGTGGAGATTGTTTTGTCTTTCCTTCCATCTGCTCACTCACACAGTCATTTTACAACTGGGGGGTAAGAAGGATTCATTACTGCAGGAGAGAGAGGCAAGCCAAGTTGTCTTCTGCTAGGATGTGCATCTTGCTCTTGCAGCCAAGCAATTTTGGTTCAAAAAGGCAACGCTCAGATCCAATTGCAGAGGTGTCCCTGATGAGACGCAAACCAAACCCTGAGGCTGAATTTGCAAGCTATCCCTAAACCATCTCTCTCTGCTAACAAAAAGAGGGCAGAAATGAAGTGACAGTGGTTCTGTGAAAATTTGATGACTGAAAAAATTGCTGCTACTGCTTAGAGCCTTTCCCTTCCTCCTTCCACTTCCACACAGACTCATTTTGGAAAGGCAGTTTCCTCTTTGCCCGGATCTGACAAAGCAGCCCCTCTCCCACCTTGCTCGTTTGCTGGCTGCCAGACAGTCACTGAATTTTCCTGAGATAGCAAGAAAGAGCCCTCACAGAACCAGAGCCCCTGTCACAGGACTACCACCTGTTGGGTCATAAATTACATTTTACCTGCTGGGTGGCTACACCAAAGCCCAGAGTTCAAATCCTGCCCTTTTTAGAAATGCGGACAATTAACAATACAATCTTCTGGCAGGATAATGTGCATGCATGCTAGCAGTTAGTACAAGACCTGTTCACTTCTATGGGACTTAGACTAAGGTTCACTAAAGGTGCACTAGCACATGAGCTATCTCGCCTGAGAATTGTACTCAGGGTGAAATGAAAGGGGTTTTGTGCAAAAAAAACAAAAACAACAAAAACATTTTGAGAGTAGGTCTGACAATGTTACACATAAAATTAAAATGAGACAAAACTACCAAGAAATGTTTTAGACTAAGGTAGTGAAGCGTCATTCAATGGGTACTTCCAGTGAGAAAAGTGTTCACAACATGAAGAAACACTAGGATTACAGCAAAGCATAAAGAAAGAAGTAGCAATAAAATCCAATAAAACCATGTCCGTACACCTTGTCAAGCAGAAAGCTTTCACGCATAGGCATACAAGTTTTGCACTTTCAAACAGGATGAGCAAATACTAGAGCTACGAAGCGTAGAAAAAAATCAAAGCAACACACACAAAGGCCGTTTTTAGACGTGCAGCGGGGATCAGGCGCGGGAGCGGCGAAACAACCGCGGCGCTGTTTTACACAAACCGGAAGCGGAAGTTGTGCGCGTGATCGGCGGCCGCACATTCTTTGCCGACTGCGATCGAACCGGCCTGATTTCCCTAGGGGGACATACGCGGCCAGAAAAGAATGCGCAGCCGCCAATCACGCGCACAACTTCCGCTGCCGGTTCGTGTAAAACAGCGCCGCGGCTGTTTCGCCGCTCCCACGCCTGATCCCAGCGCACATCTAAAAACGGCCTAAGAGCATCTAAATCTGCATTTTCTTTTTTTTTAAAATCCATTTAAATCCCTAAATGCTTTCTCCTAGCAGCCACTAGACCTGACTTAATAAGCAGCAAGAAAAATATCTTTTGCAAAACCAGAAGGGTTTCCCCATCTAGCCTTAAAAATACGGAGGGGCGAAGGTTAAAGTACTAGCAGGAAAGATCCTATAGTCAGTCAGAAAATGGCCTTGCAGCCACCTTTAACAATCAAATCCTCGATTAGACCTGGAAACTCCTGCAGTTGAAAGTCAAGAAACAAAATTGCACTTAAAGCAATGTGCACATTAACACCCTCCCCTCTCTTCTCGGTTTCAGCCTCCTCACAAACACCCCCCTCCACTTTCTCTGCTTCAGTCTAACCCCCTTGCAAGCACCCACTCACAAACCCATTTATTCCCCTCTCAAACTGTGCTTTTGCAGAGTCCTGTGGCGTATCTCCTCAAGGGAGCTTCCCTACTGGAAAGCAAGTAAGCAAGCAGCTAACTAGCCTGCACCATTGTGACTCTGGGCTCCCTCTGCTAATGGTTGCCTGGAGCAAACTCAGGCAGGTACAAGGCAAGTCCCACCCCTGGCAGCACTATTCTCTGCTGCCATTGGCTAGGGACAATATGAATTTCGCCCCGAGATTACCCTCACTGGCTGGGTTCTTCCATAGGAACCCAGTGCAAGACTCCAGCCCCATCTGCAATCCCTCACCTAAATTGAACAGAGCATGTGACATTCGGGCAACCAGCGTTTCACCCCAGACATGCTCAGTGAAGCTCACTCTTTGCCCCCTGCTCAAGGCTGATGCAGAACAGCTGCTGCTAGACTGCTCCCAGTCCAGCCCCTTCCTTACAGCTTCTTGGAATGGATTGGAGTAGAGTGGTGAATCTGCTTTTGTGAATCTGTAGGCCAGTTTCTTAGGCAGTTGCCTAATTTGAATCTGCTGTTGTGGGTTGATTATTGTGTTCTTCCTGGGATGCTGGTGTAAAACAGATTGCACTTTAACGGAGTCTAGTGTGTGTGCGCCTGTCTCTAAGCTGGAGTCACCTATAACCAGCAATACATTACACTTCCCTGCAGCAGCCACAGATTTAGTGGGGAAGAGCCCATTTGCCTGTATAGGGGACCTCAGGCCTGGGGCCAAATGTGGTTCGCGCCTAGTTTGTATGTGGCACTTTTCAAGGGTTGCCATACTTCCCCTTTTAAAGAGGATGCTTATGAAAAATACATGGTGCAGGGTTGCATTGGTTCCGGTGCAGCCCTGCAACATGTTTTTTCCCCCATAACTCTCCTCTTTTAAAGGGTAGGTATGGTAACCCTACCTTTTCCAGTTTCTGGATCTGGCCCATGGGTCTAGTTCCTACCCCCAAGCAATGAAAAACTGAGCTTAGGCCAAGGGAGCAGAGATGAGGGCATGCGCACAAGGACAGGGGGCAGATCCATGATCTGGACCCTCCTCTTCCTGAGCTCAACCCTTATGTACCTCTGCCCCCAACTTGTACATGGCCCAAGGAGTTTTTACTAATACTCAAAGTGGCTCCTGGGAGGAAAAAGGTTTCCCACCCCTGTCCTGTAGAGTGCTACTGCATAATGTCTACCCACCTCACTATCCCATATGCATGTCTGAATGCTGTGTAGTAACTCTGGAGATGCTGCATGGTTTCTCTACCCCTCACATCATGTCTGAACAAGGCCTCCATTAATAAGACTGGGAAGAAGGAAACCGGTTTGGATCAGACAGGTACTCTTCGAAATTATTACCTCTGTTTTGGAAGCAAACCTGAACCAGGACTCTTCTGCTTCATCCTTCATTATGGAGGTTTCCTCATGCTATTGGAGCTCTTCTGTTTGTGTAGCACAAACCATGTGTCATGGCCCCACACCATTGGCAAGTTACAGTAGGGCACAGGTGGGGAACCTCAGACCCTTGGACTAAATGGGGCTCCTAGCTAGTTTTTTATGTGGCCCCTTTCCAGTTCCTAGATCTGGCCTCTAGATCCAGTTTCTATCACCAAGCACTGAAAGAGTGAGCTGTTGTAGGCAAGGGAGCAGAGATGAGGGGCCATGCACTCATGCATAGGGGACAGATCCATTATCTGGACCTTTCTCTTTCTGAGTGCACCCCTTAAGCATCCCTTGCCCCCAACTGCTATATGGCCCTTGGAGTTGGTACTAATTTTCACAGTGGCCCCTGGGAGGGAAAGGTTTTCCCCACCTCTGCCATAGGGTAACATTATACTACTGCTGTATCAGATAAGATACTTCAGCTCATACTTCGCGGGCTGCGTGGCAGGAGGGGCAGGGTATAAATTTATTAAATAAATAAGTAGCAGAAGCCTGGTTTGGGGTGCTGAAACCCCAAGCTCAGACTCTACTGGTGACTCAAGTGGAGGGTCATTTTGCTTTGAGTCCTGTTCTTTTCCAACTATCCCATCCCTTGTGTCAGGGACATGCTGATGACACACTCCCCAGCTGATAGCGTAGCAAGGGATTCTATTGGCGATCCCTACCACCTACGTCTTTAATTGGTCTGAAGGAAACTAGGAACTGAGCTAATTTTATTTGTGGGTCTATCAAAGCTGACTTTGAGATGGTGAATCCCCTGCTTGATGGCAGATTAAAACGTCGCATCCAAACACTGGCAAAGTTAAAGAGTAGCTGTGTTTTCTAGCTAGATTTATTTGGAGCAAAGAAATATTTTCAGTCCAGCCTGGCTGAGAAGAACTGGGCTATAAGCACTCTTTGTGTTTGTTAGAGACACCATGTCAGTGACCTCCAGAGCAAGGAGGTGGAAGGAAATGGCACAAGCAGCCAACATGGGCAGCATGAAGGGTGGGGGATATTTTGTGTGCAGATCTTGTCCAGCGCTAATGACACTTTAAATAGAGAGAGAATTAGTGGAGGGTACTTCTGTGTTGTGAAATTTGGGGGAGGAATTGGAAACGTTGCTGGGAAACCCCATGTTTCCTGCACAAGTCACTTAATGCAAAATGCCTGGGTTTTTAAGACCCTTTTTATTTCTGCTCCCATTCCTGTGATTTCCCATCCAGACAAAATCCTCCCCAATATGGCTGCAGCTCAAACTAAGGCTTTTGCTATTTCAGGTGATGTAAAGTATGTGGTTTGGTCTCCCCCAAACAAGAGCTAAAATGGCTCTTTGTGGCAGCTTCCGTTTTTCTTGGAACCCCTGATCTGAGTCTGTCAGAACGAGGACTGGCTAGACTACAGTCTGGTCCTTCCTCCAGCAGAGATCCAGATTGGCAGCTCCTGATTGTTCCCCGCTCAACATGTTCTAGAAATGTAGATTAAATCTGCAAAGCAAAATAGGGTGGGTTGTCAAGAGCAAGAAGCATTAGTACCCCCACTGACTGACAAAGTGCACTGTTAAAGTACCCCTGTATTTGTGATGGGTTTCCAAGTTTTACTGCTTAGGAGAGAGCCATGAGCATGTAGTATCTTTAACATCTAGCACGACAACTTCCAAGATACCATATGCTTTAATATTGCTAGAATTGAAGGGCTAGAGGGTACCTCTAGAAGTTATCTAATCCAGTGGTTCCAATGGGGAACACCCGCCCCTAAAACCCTCCCCCCACATTTTTTTAAATTCCAGGACCCACCTGGGCTGGGCGCATCAGACACAGTCAGGATCAAGGGCTCTCCAGGGTCCTGGACTGTTACAGCCACTACTCAACCTGGATGCAGCAGGCTGCACACGGGCCAAGAGAACCACCACCAAGAGCATTTTCCTTCTTTCCCAGAACCCCAACTGGGTTAGGGTGGGTAGGGGCGGGTTATTTTATTGTCCTCCTTTTTATGTCTTGTTTTTAGTTGTTGTTTTGAGTGTTGAGTGTAAGCCGCCCCGAGCTGCCTACGGCAGGAGGGGCGGGGCAGCAAGAATTTTAAATAAATAAACTGGAGCCCAGGCACCCCTAGTGGCTGGGAGGGTGTGAGGTAGGGACAAGCTGTCTACATCTGCTAGAAAGAAAGCGCAAGATTGCCCAAGCAAGTTTGACACTCTGCCTCCCTGCCCCCACTACTTCTGCCCCTGGCTCCACTCCTGTCTCTGCAACCCACTTGAGAACCACTGATGTAGTCCCAGGCACTGAGGCAGGATGAATTAAACCTAACTCATGCCTAATCGAGGTTTATTCAACCTGTCTCTTAAACGTTTTCAATTATGATAATGCCACTTGGCTGCCTCAGAATCTTGTCCCACAGTCTGTCTGACCATTCTTGTAGTCAGAAAGCTTTGCTAATAGGCTAAATCTTCCTTTTTTTGGTTTAAGTCCATAGCTTCTTGTCCTGTCCTCAATGACCAAGGTGAATAATTAATCGCTGCTTCTTTAAAACAATCCCTTTCTTGCGAAGAACTCTGTGTTGGAATATTATTGCCCATTATGACTTGGAAGGAAGGTTTTTATGAATCTGAAAATCTGCAACATGGTACTTAGCTGCTGCAATTGATCAAAACAAGGCACCACTCAGGAAAACACCTGGCCCCTCCTGCCTCTACAGGTAGCTATTTGAGAGCTGACCCCTGAGGGTTGTATGTGTTGTCTCTGCCCCTGAGAGTTCGAGGGCCTTCATCCCTGCAGGATCATCATTAACACCTGGCCCCTCCTGCCTCTACAGGTAACTATTTGAGGGCTGGCCCCTGAGGGTGCCAGTCCAAAGGGTGACACTCAAAGGGCGCTGGCCTTTTGAGGGGGCCATTTGTGGGGACATGGCAGTGTCAGCCAATTCTGTACAACGTCAACTCCTCTTCAAAGAACCCTTAGGCATGGCCCTGACCCCTTAGTGGGATCGGGGGGCAGCTCATTTCATTGTTTTAAAAGGGATTGGGGGGATGTGTATGAGGGAGGGGGACAAGGGGACTGTGTTAGGGAGGGAAGGACTGACCCCCTCGGTGTGTGGGAGGGGTGCAGCCCTTTGTGAGGGTGGTCTCTTCCGATGGCAGAGGGTGGGGAATCTTCTTTGGGAGGCTGGTGGGGCAGCCTCCGGGGGTGGGGATCAGTGGAGCGGATTGTGGGGGGAGGGGGGTGTTCTGCAGCCATAGGGGTCGTTCTGGGCTGGGGGAATTATGGTTGTTCTGGGAGGTGGATTCGACCTGTGAGACGGAACTTAAGGTGTGTTTCTGTCCCGCTCACTGGCCCCCAGGCAGGTGGTGAGGTGATCGGGGTTCAAAGGGCCCCTGGCCTTGGTCTGATGCTGATAAATGCGAGGTTGGTGGCTAACAAGTCAACTGCGGTCCGGGAGTTGATCCTACACCAGGCGGCCGACCTTGCATGTATCACGGAAACCTGACTGGACAATGAATCAGGGCCTATATTGGCTGATCTTGTTCCAGCTGGGTACTCTGTGCAACATCAGCTGCGACTGGAGGGACAGGGCGGGGGCGGGGTGTGTAGCCATTATTTTTAAGGATGCCTGGTCTGTGAGGAGATTTCCTGTGCGATCTATCATGGGTATAGAAGGTCTCCATCTGGGGTTGGATTTGGCTGGAGACAGAGTGGGGATACTGTTGATATACCGTGCACCCACCTGTACGGCAGCCTCCCTGCACTCACTGACCGAGCTGGTGTTGGAGGTGATCTTGCAGTCCCCCAGGATGATAGTCTGGGGGACTTCAATATCCATGCCGATGCCAGTCTTGAAGGGGTGGAGCGTGAGTTCATGGCCGCCATGGCAATGTCTCAGAGAGTAGTGGGTCCCACGCATGTTCGAGGACATACCCTGGACATGATATTTTGCACAGGCCTTGAGGCAAGGGATCCGTTGGTGGGGGAGGTGTCAACAGTGCCCTTGTCGTGGACGGATCATCATCTCCTCCGGGCGGATATCCTGGCGGATATGTCGGCTCCCTGGAGGGTGTGGAACCAGTTAGGTTGGTTCACCCCCGAAGGCTTATGGAACCTGAAAGGTTCCAGATAGCCCTAGGGGATGTTTCCTCTGATCTCGATGGCCGCTCACTCAATGACCTCGTGTCCAGGTGGGATCCTGTGCTAACGGAGGCCATCGACTGTGTGGTTCCCAGGCGTCCGCTCCTGAATTGCTGACAATGCAGCTCCCCGTGGTATACCAGGGAGCTGCAGCAGATGAAGCAGGAAGGACGGCATTTAGAGCGACGGTGGCATCATTCGCATGCTGAAGTTGACCGATTGCAACATAGAGTCTGGTTATGTACCTATGCCGTTGTGGTGCAGACAGCAAAGAAGGTTTTCTTTGCTGCCCTCATTGCATCCACTGACACTGCTTTTAAACGAGGGCGCGCTGAAGCGCCTCCCAAACGCCGCATTAAAGCAAAGCCGCCAGAAGTGACGTTCTCCCCGTTGCCGGCGGCGGCGGCAACTGGAGACACGGGGCTTTGCAGCGGTGCGTTCTTAAGACTTCAATTATCAGGCTTAAGAACGCGCCGCTCCAAAGCCCCGTGTCTCCAGCCGCCGCCGGCAACGGGGAGAAAGCCACTCCAGCGGCTTTGCTTTAATGCGGCGTTTGGGAGGCGCTTCAGCGCACCCTCGTTTAAAAGCAGCCTAAGTCCCGCCTGGCTGAGCTGTTCCACGTGCTGAGGGGGCTGGTCAGTCCGGCCTCCCTCCGCCTGGACATAGAACCATTAAACGCTCGCTGTGATTTGTTTGCAGACTTTTTTGTGGATAAAATCGCTCAAATTCACCACAGTTTTGATGCGACTTTTTTAGCAGGGAATGGGTCAGAAGCAGTAGAAGCCCCTTCTTGTCCTGTTTTATGGGATGAGTTTCAGACAGTATTGCCGTCAGATGCGGGGGGTGCTCTTGGAACTGTTTGAGCCACCTATTGTGAACTAGATCCATGCCCGTCCTGGCTGGTTAAGGCTAGCCGGGAGACACTGGGGCTGCTGTTGGCATGGATAGTCAACACCTCCCTTGCGGAGGGCGGGGTGCTGGGCTGTCTCAAAGAGGCGGTGGTGTGGCCCCTGCTCCAGAAACCATCTTTGGACGTTGACGCCCCTGCCAATTATTGGCCAGTCTCTAACCTTCCCTTTTTAGGAAAGGTTATTGAACAGGTGGTGGCTCAGCAGCTTCAGGAGCATTTGGACCAGGTTAATTTTCTTGATCCCTTGCTGTCGGGCTTTCGTCCGGGTTATGACACAGAGACTGCACTTGTGGCTTTGGTCAACGACCTCTCCCGTGAGTTGGACCAGGATCGTTCGACCCTGTTAATCCTGTTAGATCTCTCGGCTGCATTTGATACCGATGATCATAAGTTGTTGGTGACTCGGCTGTGGGACTGGGCAGGGATTGGCAGGACTGTTCTTGAATGGTTCCGCTCTTTCCTGGCCGGTAGAACCCAGCGTGTGGTGTTGGGGGAGTTTTCATCTTCCCCCTGGGGCCTCAGGTGTGGAGTACCACAGGGTTCCGTCTTATCCCCTCTCTTGTGGGGGGATGATGCTGCTAAATGCAAGGTCCATGACTAATAAGGCCCCAGTAAACCAAGATCTGATTCTGGACGGGGCTGTGGACCTTGCATGTATTACAGAAACCTGGCTGGACGAGGAGGCAGGGCCAATTCTGGCCGATCTCATTCCAGCTGGGTATGCCGTGCGGCACCAGCCCCACACTGGGGGCTGGGGAGGTGGTGTAGCTATTATTTTTAGAGAGACTGGCCTGTTAGGAGGTATCCAGTCCAGGAGATTCCGGTGATTGAGGCCCTCCATGTAGTGTTCGATTTGGCTGGGGACAATTTAGGGGTGCTGCTGGTGTACTGGGCCCCTTCCTGCCCAGTGGCATCCCTTGCTGCTCTAGCAGAGCTGGTCTCAGCGGTGGTGCTGGACTCCTCCAGGACCTTGGTCCTGGGGGACTTCAATACCCATGCCGATACCTGCCTTTTGGGAGCGGAGCGAGAGTTCATGACCACCATGGCAACCGTGGACTTGTCCCAAGTTGTTAACTGCCCGACCCATATGGGGGGACACATTCTTGACCTGGTGTTCTGTTCTGGTCTTGAGGCGGGTGATCTGGTAGTGGGGGATGTGAGGGTCACGCCCTTGTCATGGACGGATCATTACCTCCTACAGGCCAGTCTCTCAGCACACCACCTCCAGAAGGGGAATGGACCAGTTAGGTTGGTCCGCCCCCGGAGGCTAATAGAACCTCAACGGTTCCAGGAGACCCTGGGGGATTTAACCTTAGATCCTGACGGCCACTCTGTTGATAAACTCGTCCGTGCTTGGAACATCTTGCTCAGGGAGGCCATTGATAGGGTGGCTCCAAGACGTCTCCTACCTCTGTCTCATCACCACAGGGGCCCTTGGTTTACGGAGGGGCTGCGGTGCGGTGTATGAAGCAGGCAGGTAGGCGACTAGAGTGACGCTGGCGTTGGACTCGTGCTGAATCCGACCGACTTCTCCATAGGGTCCATTGGAGGTCCTATGTTGAGGCTGTTCTTTGGCACCCTCATAGCGTCTGCAAAGTCACGTCCAGTGGAGCTGTTCCGGGTGGTGCGGGGGCTGGTCAGTCTGGCATCCCTCCGCCTGGACAGAGACTTGTCCCAGGCCCACTGTGAGGAGTTTGCCATCTACTTTGCTGACAAGATCACTCGGATCCAGAGCAATTTCGACACTGGATTAGGGGCAGTGGAGGTGAAGCGCGAGGAAATGGAGGCCTCGTCTGGTTCATCTTCTTGGGATGAGTTTCAGGAAGTGATGCCAGCCGATGCTGTGGATGTCCTGGGGTCCGTTAGAGCCACTAGTTGTGAACTAGATCCATGCCCGTCCTGGTTGGTGAAAGCCTCTAGGGAGACATTGGGGACGGTGCTGGCGAGGATAACCAACACATCCCTTCAGCAGGGGAGTTTGTCCCCCGGTCTCAAGGAGGCCGTGGTGCGCCCCTTGCTGAAGAAGCCATTTTACCAGGAGATGGACGCAGGACGTTCAACACTTCCGGTCCTGCTAGATCTCTCGACTGCCTTTGATACAGTGGACCATGGGCTGCTGCTGAGACGGTTGCAAGCCCTGGGTGGTCTGGACAGGCCTGTCCTTGGATGGTTCCGGTCATTCCTCTCGGGGAGAAGCCAACGGGTTGTCCTGGGGGCTGAGTCTTCTAGCCCCTGGGCCCTGAATTGTGGCGTTCCACAAGGTTCCATCTTGTCTTCACTACTGTTTAATGTATATATGCAGCACTTGGGGGAGATCGTGAGAGAGTTTGGTGTGCGTTGCCACCAATATGCTGATGACACCCAGCTTTATCTCTCTTTTTCAACCAACCCAGGTCCGACTCCTGCCCTCTCGGTGCTGTCCCAATGTTTGGAGGCCGTGGCGGATTGGTTACGGCAGAGCAGACTGAAGCTTAATCCTGATAAGATGGAGGTGATGGCGGTGGGTAGGGCGAGGGAGGTGTCACCTCCCCTCATAGAGGGGGTCTGCCCTTCCGTAGCCCAGCAGGTTCGGAGTCTGGGGATATTGTTGGCCCCAGATCTCCACCTAGATCGGCAGGTGGAGGTGGTGGCCAAGGCTGCCTTCTGCCAGCTGTATCTGGTGCAGAGGCTGCGTCCATATATTTCCAGATCCGACTTGGCCACCCTCATGCCTCATGCCTTCATTACCTCAAGGCTAGACTACTGCACCGCGCTCTGTGTGGGGCTTCCCTTGATGCTGGTTTGGAGGCTGCAGCTGGTGCAGAACGTGGCGGCTCGTCTTCTGACGGGGACGGGCCGACGGGAACACATCACGCCCGTGCTCCGCACGCT
>QEPC01001471.1:793512-828450 GCA_003113815.1 Sphenodon punctatus | reverse complement strand
TCTCAGATTGTAAGCCCTAGGGGCAGGGACCCTGTCTATTTTATTACTTTGTAAAGTGCCAGGTACACTGCTGGCACTATATAAATGTTTGTTAATAATAATAATAATTAATTAATAAGTCAATCAGTCTCAGCCTCAGATTTTCATTTGCACCGTGGAGATACTAGCCCTGCCTTATGTGGTGAGGACTGGTGCATCAAGGATGGTGAGGTGTTCCAGGCAATGGTGACCATAGACAGGGTGAAGCTATGATAGCGGCAGGTGGCACAGCTGTAAGAGGTTCCATGAACTTGGGGGCCCCACATTGCCCGGTGCAGCTCCATCCCTGTCATGGGTCCCATTCCATCTTCTACACCACAGTCTATTCCAGCCTAGCGATGCCACTGGCCATGGAGAAGTACTTTAGCTGTGTGGTTGCTAGCGCTTGCTTGTTTTTCTGCATTGTCAGCGATGAACAGTTTGTGGCAGGCAAGGAGGACATGAACGGTGCTGGTTTGCTGCAATTCAAATGTGCTCTGACTTTCTCTCCAGGTTGAGTAGCTCCACCGAACAAAGCACTTCATCCCGGCTCATCCGGAAACACAAACGCCGGAGGAGGAAACAAAGGATGCGTCAGATTGACAGGGTGAGGACGGCATTACCACACGCAGCAGTGTTGGATTGGGTCGTCTGTTCAAGCATGCAATTCCCACCTCCATGGAAGCCAATGGGAAGAGAGCCTCCTGTGGGATTTGAAGCAGGGAGAGAAGAACTTTGAAATACTTCTCCCTAATTGCACTCTCTAAGGACAACTACAGTTGACCTTGGAACATTCATATTCTCCCCCACAAGTGTCATTGCTCTGGGAAAGTCATGATGAGTTAGACCAGGAGGGAAATCTCAGGCCCATGGACTCAATACATCCTTCTGTTACATGGCTCCTTTCCAGCTCATGGATCTGGTCCACCAATCAAAGAGCTCGCGTCTGAGTCCCTTCCCTCTCAGTATGTACCCTCATCTCCATTTCCTTTGAGTGAGCTCTGTCAGCTTTCCCCCCCCCCCCTCTCTCCCTGCCTTGACCATGTCCTCTCAACCTCTCCAGTAAGACTCTTCAGCCCCTATACAGCCCACTGGCTTTTACCAAATTCAGAAGTGGACCATGGAGAGGGAAAGGTTCCCTACCCGATTTAGACAGTTCAGATGAATCTCTTGCTCTCAGTAAGTTGTCCAGCCAGAAATTTTGATGGGTTTTAAAAAACAACTGGGATTCTTATATGCCTCTGTTGTGCTTTCCAGTCATCCTCGTTCAGCAGCATCACAGATTCCACCATGTCCCTGAATATCATCACCGTCACGCTCAACATGGGTAAGCTAGTGTGTAGCATCCTTTTTTTTCTTTTCTGTGACCCTATACATATGAATCAGATAAATAAACGCAGCCAAAGCCTTGACTGGGCAGCCCACTGAAGACTGCATATTTTTCTTGCACTTAAAGTGGTCCCTCTTCCCTGCCAAAGTCAGACTTCTCAGCCCTTCAAATGGGGGGCAGTAGCAGTGGGGTGGAAGCCCGCCTTATTTCCCAAACGTTCCCTATTACCAGGCCCCAGACATTGGACGTTTGGATATTTCAGAATTGTGGACCTGCATTATGTGTCCATTAGCAAGGGAAGGATTCTGAACTCTGGCCTTACGTAGTCTAGAGGTGCTCTTGGGACGCCCTCGCCCCACCTGCCTGCCTGCAGCAGCACAAGATGGGCCAGAGGGAAGGTAGCAGCAGCCCTGGATATGTTAAGTGTCCTGCAGAGCACCCAGAATTACCATTGTCCACTACATTAGAGTGAACAGGAATCCTCAGGGCTGTCATCCTGGCCCCCTTGCCAGCTCTGTATTCCCGATGCCCCCATGACAGACTTAAAAACAAACCCAAGCTGATACTGCTATGTGTTTTAACTTCTAGGTGCAGACAGGGCTTTTCAACATACCTCCTCTGGCTTATTTATTTTTTTAAATGTGTGGCTTTTTAGCAAGTCGTACAAAATACTCAGCTGTGCTCATCCGTCTTTTCCTGCTGTGGTGAGCCAGACGAGTACACACAGACAGCGCTGCTTGCCACCTTGGTCTGGAGGCCTAAAATATTGCTGTGGATACAAGTGTGCTGCTGTTAGGAACCAGGTGGTAGCCAGATTCTTCACAACTTTCTATCCCTGGCCCACCTGGCAGTTTCAGACACCAGTTCAGTTACCCCGTTTGTTTTTTCCTTTTTCGCCTTGTAGAAAAGTATAACTTTCTGGGGATCAGCATCGTAGGTCAGAGCAATGACCGGGGAGACGGCGGGATTTACATCGGCTCCATAATGAAAGGAGGGGCAGTAGCAGCAGATGGTCGGATTGAACCAGGAGACATGCTTCTGCAGGTAGGTCCATGCTGTACCATTCGCACAGACATAATGGTGGCTTCATCTGATTCTGTTCTTCCCAGAAGCATTAGGGAAACTAACCTGTCTGCAGAGAATACCCCTCAGTAGTGTTGACTTCAAATGTCCCAAAGTCAGGCTCACAAAATAATGAGACTCGATTAAAACAAATCAAGATTATTTTAAAAAACAATAAGTTTGTGGGGTTCTTTCTATTTGTGTGTTTAGGGCTTTGAGTTACACAGGGATTGAAATTAATATTTCCAAAGAATCCTAAATTCATTGACTTTGCCATATTCACCTCTGTTTAATTTTGTTTAAGAAACCATATATTGAATAATAATCAAATTAATCATAATTAATAATTATATTTATTTTGGTTATTTTAAATATTTGGTACTTTTTTATCTTCTGTAGTACTGCTTATAGTTAAATAGTGCTAAATACCAATAAATAATACTACCAACGTTAACAAAGTATTAACAAAATTAATAATTTAAATGAAATAACCCATCTAGTGAATCTGATAATTTTGCATCCTAAATGGTGAAGAGAATTTGGATATTTGGTCCTTGTGACTGAAGCTGCAGATTATATTCGTGAGCCTGCAATAGCAAATTCGCTTCAGTCCTAGGTTGTGTTCCAGGGTCACATTCTCTACACAATCGCCAGAGCCAGAAACTTTTTTTTGTCATGATTTGGAGGGCTATTGTTCTCAGAGAAACACAAATTATTGCAATATTCCCTAAAATCACAAGAGCTGTCAGTACTGGAGTTCACACGCAAGACCTGTGTGTTGCTAAGGTCCACTAATCTTTCTAGCGCTTCCATTTAATGAGAACTCCCTCTGCTGGCAGGCTGACCAACACGCTCTTTGGTTTCCATCCTACATTACAGGCAGGTTTTAAATACAGACAGTCTCTTATTAAATGCCCTTTCCATGAGCAGGGAAAGACAACAATATCAGGCTAGCAAGGGCCGTAGTCTCTTGTGTCACAGTGCTGACAATTGTATTTTGTGTCATGCTCTATGCAGGTGAATGAAGTCAACTTTGAGAACATGAGCAATGACGATGCAGTACGGGTTCTACGGGAAATAGTCTCCAAGCCTGGGTGAGTGGTGCCCCAAGCTTCCTTCCCTCTGCAATCATTAGTACTACGCAAGCCATAAAAGCCTAGAGATTTGTCCCAGTGACTTGAACCTCTCAGATTAAGCAATGAATGAGTGAGCCTCTTGGTGCCAGCATTCCTGCAAATACACAAACGAGCAGCTATCTTGCTGACTTGTCCTGGAAAGTCAGGAGAGAACAAAGTTTCTCACATGAGACCGTGTGTGTGTATTCTTGTGTGGCTGCAGTAGGGCCCGCCATCCAGGGACATAGCTAGGTTGAAATGGATCCTGGTGTAGAAGATGGAATAGGGCCCCCCAACCCCTCTCCCTGCAACTAGAGGATGCAGCTGTGCCAGGGAGTGTGCCCTGCCCCCCAAGCTCACAGGCCCCAGTGCAACTGCACCACCTCTCTCTATTATAACTACATTCTCACCTCCATGCTTATAGGCTCAGGAAGCCTGTGGACTTGGAAAAGGAGATCTGCTCAGATAGGCGGCCATTTTTGCCATCTCTTCTGCATTGTTTTCTCCTGCAGCAAGCAGAATCCCTGAGGAAGTACAAGTCTCCTATTTAAAGGGACAGCATGTCCTCCTCAGTCAGAAACTGTTTTAACTTTGGCTAGTGTCTCCAAAGTGTCCACCTGATGAGTCTTGTTCTGTCTTGCCATATTGCAGAGAAGCACGTTTCTTCCCTGCTAGGCAGTCTTCTTCTCTGATCTTCAAAGACTAACAGGCTCCTCCTGATGTGTCCTCTCTACTTTCAGACCTATCAGCCTAACGGTGGCCAAGTGCTGGGACCCCACACCTAGGAGCTATTTCACGATCCCCAGGGGTAAGTGAGCAGCCGGCGTTAACGGGTCACAGCCCCCAGCACCAAGACTTTGTTTTGGGGAGACGTTATCAGCAGTAGCAGCAGCCCCCTCCTCATCCACAACAGCCCCAGATACCCCTCCCAGCTTCACCCTGCCCATGGCACAAGAGCGATGCACCCATGCAAGCTGCAGGAGTTTCTGCCACAAAACAACTGTGAAAATCAGCACAGACTACACTGACCTGCAGCCATGTCAGGGGGCACCTCTTTCAAGCGCCTGCAATGGCCAACAGCAAGAGATCTTTAATAGGTTTTGGGGTTCCTTTCCTGGATGGGCCGTGCGCCTGACCAGAACAACAGGACCCCATTCACGGCCGAACATACACACTCACATTCCTGGGATGCTTCTCCATTGCACACTCCAGTTAGATTGCGGCTTTAGCGCATAGGGTTAATGTCAGGACTTGTTCTAGCCAATTGTGTGGGGTGTATCTGCTGCTCCCGCTGACACTGCTGCCCCCAACTGGCAGCACAGATGGCAATCAGCCCCTCCCACCCCCCACCACAGCAGGACTACCTCGTGCCCGCTTGGTGCATAGTGTACGTTTCCCTGTGTTGGAGGGAAACCTAGGTAGAGTGAGTGTGTCCTGCTCCATCCCGTTATCACAGAGTCATGGTATAAAGGGAAATGCCAAACCAATAGCAGCACTAGGGTTAATCCATTAATTCCTTAGCCATGTAAAGCTCCTAGCAGCTTCCATAGCGAGATTTGCTGAATTTACAAAAGGAGGAGTAGTAAACTAATTGCAGGTTTCAGGATTTAACCCCCTCTGCAAATGAACTGAGTTAGAAGGCTGGTCAGCAAAATGCAGCAAACTCCTAGTGAGAGGCTACTTGCAACCCTTCCCCACACCAGACACAGCATTTGCCATGTTGCCATCATCGATTGCGGCAGCAGTGCCGGGAATCCCGAGTGCAAGCCTGGCACTTTAACCACCCAGTCATCTAATCCCCATCAGCACAGGGCTGGATAATAGGGGCTAAGAGAGTGGCCCATGTCAGAAAGGGGGTGGGAAGTTCATATGGACTTCCCACCCCCTTTCTGATGTGACTCACCCCCTATAAAACACTGTGATAGCATGACACTCTGCAGGGGAGGGCTTACATCAGAAAAGGGATGACAGCCTCTTTGTCCTGTCCCCTTTCCAAGCGGCTGCGCCCCCTGTGGGGCTTCATGGCATCAGGATGCTCTGTAAAGGGGCGGGATTACGTTAGAAGAGTGACAGCCATTGCCCCACCCCCTGCGGCGTGTACTGACATTGTTACCCCACCCATAAAGGGTGGGATTATGTCAGATAGGGGTGTGAGAGCCCATTTGCCCTGGGGACCCTCCAATGTGGTCCTGCCTTCTCCAAGAGGATACCTCAAGTGACAACCCTTACCCATTCCTCCCCCCTCTCTTCAGATCTGGCCGTGTCTATTTTAACTGTACGCTGTTCAGAGCAGAGTTTGTTTCCTGTTATGTGTACATACAATGCCCAGCACAACGAGGTCTTGGTCTTGTCTGAACTGACTTCTGTCAGCCCTTTAAATAAAGCCTCATCCAGGGGCTCATTGAAATTGATGCAAAACTTTCTCTCTGATTTTTATTTATTTATTTATTCATATTTATATCCTGCCCTTCCCCAAAGGCTGGGTGGGCTTTGGATCAGGGCCTCAGAACGGGAGTCACAGCCTTTGCCATAACCCTAGGAAAGTGATGTTGTCCTCTGTGCCCTGACCCTCTTCCCCCTCTTCTCTCTTGCTGTTCTAGCTGAACCCGTGCGGCCAATCGACCCTGCAGCGTGGATCTCTCATACCACAGCCATGACGGGAGCATACCCCCGTTACGGTATGAGCCCCTCCATGAGCACCATCACATCTACCAGCTCCTCACTAACAAGCTCAATACCCGATTCGGAAAGTAAGTCACACTGCGGCCAGCACCAGGCAGGTGGCTCCTGCTCAGGGCCGGCAGTGTAGATCTGTACAAAAAACAAACCAAACAAAAACACAAAACCAACACACAAAAAACAAACCACCTCAAAACACAACAGCAGAAGCAGCAAAACATTGTATTGCATATGGTTTCCATTTCCGCTTGTGGGGAGCATAAAACTTTCAGGTCTGACGTTTTGGGTAAGGACCTGGGAGAAGAATGTCTGCGGGCCCTTTAAGGAAAAGAGAAGGTTCTCCTAATCATCCTATTGGAAATGGAGGAAATGGGACACATTTACATTCGTCCTTTAAAGGGCCAGCAACCATTTTTTTTCTCCAGGTATTTAACCCTACAGATCAGACTCAGGAACATGTATGCTTTTATGTTTTCAAGTTTAATATTCCTTTCTTTAGAATTGTGTTCAACTAACTCAGAATTAAAAATGGATGACTTTTGTAAGAGTCCTTCCCCTAACCAATGATGGGTTAATGGCTCTGCCCTTTGGTGTGACAATTCTTAGGCTCTCTTATCAGAGGAGCAAGTTCTTTTTGGTTTCTTGGCATGTGTTAATTTTAGATCCAGAGAAATAAAGGGCTTCCCTCATTCCTTATTCTCTGTCACTGATGCTTGGCAAAGTCAAAAGTTTGATTTAAATACACACCATAGAAAGGCAAGACATGGTTACATAATAAACAACAGCTGAGTCCAGAGTGCTTAGAGGCCTTGATCCTGAAAAATAGATGGCCCTGAAGCCAATGTTTCCCAACACCTGGTCTGCATGACCACATTTTGGGACTTAGAATTCCGTGACCCCAGACAGCAACAAAGACAGTGCAAACTATGGACATGATCCACAGACTGCTCACTCTGCAGGAGTTCCAGTGACTCTTCAATGGGATTCCTGCAGGGTAAGCAGTTTGTGGATCACAGCCTATGGCTAACATCATTGCCAGCCCTCCATTAAGCATGCACCAGGCTGTGGCCATCTCCTGCAGACATGATAGTCTGGGAGAAATTTTGGAAACTTGTTCTGTAGCATGTTTATAAAAGGAAAGAAAAAAATAATTCATCCAGACTCCAAGTTGATCATTTGAAGACTTTCTAAACCTGCTAAAGAACCTTTGCCAGATGGATGTTTGCCAAAAGGATAAAAATCCAAGTATGGGAAGTGTCTTTAGCGAGTCCTGTCCAGACTACGTGGCCTCTCTCTCTAGTTTCATAAGCAGATAGCAACTAGAATTGCAGCTTCACCTTGAAACTCTGAAAGGGGGAGTTACCAGCTCTCTTGTAGGTCTAGAGCCTCTGCATCTCTTTAGATATTAAGCAGCACCAGTAAAGGGGGAAAGGAAATTTATCAACAATCAAAGGCGAGCAAAGCACTTATTGTGCCATAACTTTATCTCAAGATGCCACTTTTCAATCCTACACATAGTAAAGATTGTTGGAGTCAAATGTATCTGGTGATTGCTGTCAAACAATGAGAGCCTGTTACTCTGTTTACATTCCTTTTGAAACATTCATGTATCAGGTGCCCTGATATGCCGCACTGCCAGCTAGAAATCCAGACAGAGTCACTCTTTTAATTATGCTTCTAAAATAAGCAAGAGGGTTATTGCTTTTCTCCTCTGTGTCGGTGGGATATGGCATCTCCTTAACAAAAGCAAGAGAAGAACAAAAGGGGAGAGAGAGATTAGTTTAGAGCGGAATGATTACAGGAGAGGACTGGAATCCAAAACTCCTAGTTCCAATTCTGTACTCAGTCAGTGACACATTGTGTAACTTTGGCTGCTTTCACACAAGATGGTGTCTCCTGCGATTTTCTTGTTCCCGCAATCTTGAAATCGTGCAGTTTATTTTCTGGGCACCCTTCTCACAAGACATGGCTCGGCAATTTCTTTTGCGCGTTTTACATTGACATCACTAATCGTAGGATCTACCATTCTCACAAGCCCAGATTTAGCACACTTTTCGTCCTCTCCCTTCTGCCCTGCACCTGCTACCCGACTGACCTCTGAGTGGGGTGAAATCCACAAGCTGGCAACAGATCAAAATTTACAAATTGGCTCATAGCTAGGTGAAATGAACAAGCCAGCAGCAAAGCAAAGTGAAATGAACAAAATGGCATCAGAGCTGGGTGAAATTAATAATCTGGGTGAAATTAACAAAATGGCAGCAGAGCTGGGTGAAATTAACAATCTGAGTGAAATTAACAAAATGGCAGCAGAGCTGGGTGAAATTAACAATCTGGGTGAAATTAACAAAACGGCAGCAGAGCAAGGTGAAATTAACAAACCATCTGAATTTAACTAGCTAGGAACGCACCATCGCTCCATCCTGCTGGTTTGCTGGTTTCCATGTCTGCTATCCCGCGACTATGGGCGTTTATAGACGATCCTGCTGACAAGCGGGATCGCTAAACGCCGGCTTTCCCCCCCGCGCCTTCTCTGCATGCCGTGTCTGCTGTTCAGACACGGTGCAGAGTGCGAGTGCACATGCGCGCCCTTCCGCGCATGCGCACTCGCCCACGGAATCCGGAAGTGCGGCGTAAAGCCGGCACTTCGGGAATCCGCGTCGGAGGGGGCAGGATCGCCTGCCCCCTCCGACGCGGATTAAAAAGCAGCCACAGCGAGTAGACGAGCGCCAAGAAAGGCGGCTGATCAAAGGATCAGCCGCCTTTTTGGTCTCGTCTATAAACGCCCTATGATACCAGCAGGTATTCTCACACTCCCAATTTTGTGCCACCATAACACCCATCACTGTAAGGGTAGGATTTCAGAGCCCAATAATACGTGAGCACTCAAGGCATAACTTGTGGGATGAATGCAGAATAGTATACTCACACATGCAGTTAACTTGCAGGAGCAAATTACAGTCCCGCAATTAGCATCTCATGTGAAAGCAGCCTTTGGTAGCCTTGCATAAGCTCCTCACGCTTTAGTACCTTGTCTGTAAAGCAGAGATTTGCTGTAGAGCTTTGAAAGACACTGGCACCCATTTCCCAATGGCCTGTGAAAGTCTCACCCCCAATGATACTTGTCCCCCTTGGAGAGGCAACCAAAGACTGTATTAGTTCATGAGTATTTTCAGTGGATAAGTTGTTGGACTTGGACCTAGGAGGCCAGGGTTCAAATCTCAGCCATGAACTCAGTGAGTGGCCTCAGTCAATCTCTCAGCCTCAGTGGGGAACTGAGGGAATCTGTAAGATGGGGAATCTGGGCAGATGGGGAATCTGTAAGAGGAGAAGGAGGATCATCTACCACACAGGCCTGTTGTGAGTCAGGGTGAATTAGATAAAGGACTGGAAAATCTTCTGAACTCTGAAAGTGCTAGAGAAATGATAAATAATAATAATAATGATTTTCCAAGTGCTCAGAGGTCCTTCAGGCAGAAGGTGCTATGGGAGACTAGTGTCTCATTTGTAAGTAAATATGGGAGAACTTGCCTGAGCCAAGGCCCAAGGATGTCAATGGAAGACTTTTTCCATTGGCTTTGATGAGGTGTGGATCAGACACCCCTGAATAAGCAGCAGTAGAAGTAGTAACAAACAGCACTGCCATTAATCTGGTTGCCCCTTCGCACCCCCTCGTCCCCAGCCATTGATACAATCACAGTCCAGAGATTCCCCCCACTTGTTATGAGAGTAATCTCTCTATTTGCCTTGTTACCCCCTGTCTACTTGTGTGTAGTGTGCTACTGGATTCTTGCCTTCCTGCAGCTGCTCACGTAAGCAAACATCATATCACATCTCCATTCAGCTGTGTTGTCAGACCTGAATTTAACTGGTAAAATCCCTTTCCACATGGGTACATTTTCTATAGTGCAACCAGACATTCTCCTGTTCAAACAGCAACCAGAAGATTTTTATTTATTTTTTAAATAAATGAGCAAACAAACATTTTGCTTTTTGCTACTAACCAACCTAGCTTCCAGCAAAAGCGAAGCCTTGCAGCGTTGTTGCAACAGTACACGGGTGCAGAAGCCTCTGGGTGTGCCTAGGGCATGGGATGCTAGATTCTATGTGTGCTGACATGCATGCCTGCGAGATGAATGTTCTGAGTTTTTCATTGTTTCACGCTTATGTCTTTTTATCAAAAACGTGACCCCAGCGGAAACTAAATGAAACTGATGTCGTTTATCTTCTGAGAAAGGCTGGCCAGTTTCTGTGATTCTATTAGAGACGGGCCTGAGCTGCAGTCTCTTGATATGCAGATGATGGAGTTACATACTTCAGAGACGGGATTGCGTTACGGCCATTTTATTCAGCCCATTGACTAGATAGATAAGCCCAGCCACAAAGTTGGAAACTGAATCCGAAAAAAGGAGGAGCTGCAGAATTCTAAAAAAGGTGGTTCCCAGCTGTGCTCCACAGATCATTGGTGGCCTATGAAGCCAACAACTGCACAATCGGTTTAAACTAGAGCAAAAAGCAAACCATCCCTGCTGACACTGCAGCCATCTCCAAGAAGTGAGGGAATCATAAAAAATATGCCATGGCTGTGATGTACGAACGGTTGTCGTCTCGTCGTGCTGGCAGGGACTGAAGCCACACAGCTTGTACAGCCCACAGTGAACACGTGCCAGGCCGTGCCCATCTCCAGAAGGTGCATGGTGGTCTGTGAGAAATGTTGGAGAGTTGCCAGTGCTCCGTTACTGCAAAGAATTTGGAAACCACTTCTGTAAAATATACATTCAGCTAGCAATTCTAGTCTGGTTGCAGGACAGGTGAAGTTCTCAAGCCTGTGTTATGCGGCAGTCAGGCAAGAGGGTCAGAATTAGGGTTGCCACCGATGCAACATGTATTTTTCATAAATGTTCCTTAAAAACCTGCATAGGCAGGAGCCCTAGTGAGAATGGTCCTTTATGGCCACAGTTACAAGCTATGGAGCTATAAAATGTTGAGATCCTTGGGAGGAGGGGGGTCCATTTCTGGTCTGACTCATTTCTCTACTGAGATGAGGGCTCCCTCAGACATTCTGTGAGAGTGTGGGGAGGGCTCACGCAGAGCCAGTTTGGGGAGGCTGAGTGGGGGTAATTGCAAATAACTGCCCTCCCATCTAAAAGAAACAAGAAGTCCAAGATAAAGTCCACACAGCCAGTTTAAAAGGTCAGATACCTAGGCCGTGATCCTCAAGCCACTTTCTCTGGAGTTGTCCATTGAAGCCAGAGTGCATGTTTGAAGATTGCAACCATAGTGCCTTCACTACAGCGTAAATTGCTGTTAATCTCTGAAAAGTCAAGCATCAAGAAAATGGGTGCAGGGTAACCAGAATAGCAACAACGACAAAGTAATACTGTAGCACACAGTGGTAGCTTTCCCAAGATTTCTACAAGTGAGGGGTAGAAAGATGGGCCACATTATATATCCTCTCTGGGTATTGCTACTCCCATGCTTTGTGAGACCAAACAAACCACTGATGATCAGAAAGTCTCAAGCAATCACCTCTACCATGCTAAGCTTCCAAGTGAGTTAGTTAGCACAGGCTAGCAGGGGCTTGAGGTCTGTAGGATGACTGCATGTAGCTATGAGTTCAGGGGCATGAGTTCTGCTAATTCTTGCCATTGTTGATGGTGGGATTGAAGGAGTCTCCTGTCTGTGCTTCACCCCTGCTTTAGGAAGCTGTGTCTTGGAAGTCTTAATCAAAACACAGACTTGAAATCAAAGCTACTTTCTCTCTGTCTCTCTCTAGAGTTGTCTAAGCTCAGAGAAGCAAATAACATTTCATTCCTTTCAGAATTGGAAGAATCTCCCTTAACTGTGAAGAGTGACATGGCCACCATTGTCAAGGTCATGCAGTTACCCGACTCGGGCCTTGAAATCCGGGACAGGATGTGGTTAAAAATTACCATCTCCAACGCAGTGATAGGTAAGTGGGTGTGCAACAGTTGGGTGAAGATTGCCTGCTGCTATGGAGAAAGGTGCTTTAGACTAGAGGCTGACTCTTAGAACCACATTGGTTGTCCCTTCTTTCTATCTGTGATAGAACCTGATTGTGATGGGAAGAAGCTAATAGCTCCTGTGTGAGCCAGGCACGTGGAGGGCAAACTCCCTCCACACAGCTGCTCCAAAGCCCCTTCTCCCTGTCATGCGTGTGCTGTCCCAGTTTTGCAGCTGCACACAGCTCTACCAGTGTGCCTCAGCCCAGAATACTAGTAACACCCCCTTCTGTCCCCACATGTGGAATTGCACAATTTTGCCCCCCACATCTTGGTCATTTCCTGAAATGTCCCGGATGGTAATTCTGATCTTGAATAGAGTCCAACATTTGTCCTCTTGTTTTGTTTTGTTTGTTTGTTTGTTTGTTTGTTTTGTGGTGATGTATTTTTGCATGGAACCCAGAAGACAGGATTGGAACTCGACTCTAGAATGAGGAAGTTTTCCCCTCCCATAGGCCACTTTGAAAATTCACACAAGCTCTGCAGGCCAGACAGGAGTTGGGGGCAGGAGTACATAAGTGGTTGGTCACAATGGAGGAAGGAAGAGGAGGGTCCAGATCATGGATCTGCCATGGATCCACCCCCTACCCGAGTGCATTCCTTCATCTCATCCGCCTGAGTTCATTCTTTCAGTGCTTCAGGCAGAGACTGGATCCATGGACCAGATCTAGGAATTAGAAAGGGGCCAAATAAAAAAACAGCCACAGGCTGAATTTGGTCCATGGGCTGGAGGATCCCCACTCCTGATCTCGGGGGTCTGAAGAGTTTTTTGCCCTGGATCCCTCTAACCTGTTGAAAAATTATTATTTTGAATTTATACCCTGCCCTTTCAAGAGGTTCAGGACAGCTTACAACAACATGATCAAAAATGACTTTCCACTTTTCCAGTCTAAACAGGGTGGTGTTTTAGGTAGTTCAGATCACGTGATGAAATCCTGATCCATTGAGGATTTACCATTGACATTAGCAGAGGAAGGAGTTCACACAGAAGGAACTAACACAATGTAAAAAAAACAACAAAAAAACTTTTTATGATTCAAGCCAGTGGTTCCCAAACTGTATTCCATGGGCTGCCTGCAAAGGTCTAGTAAGTGGTCTGCAGCTGCTCCACAGAATTAGCCATGACTACAACAAAGCAGGCTTCCGTCCCCCGTGGGAATCACCCTTCCTCTCCTCTTGTCCCTATGGAGTTGCCTGTGGTGGTACCAGAGACAAAAGCTGCCTGGCTTGTGCAGTTGTGGCCAGCCTGCAGTGAGCCATGTGTGTGAGTGGCTCGGGAGTAGATGGGGGCAGGGCAGCCGCGGCTCTCTGTTGGGGGTGTGAAGGGTACAGGCTGAGGAGGGGTCTTGCATAGGGGGAGTGGAGTGATTGTAAATGGTAATTGATTTTAAATTGTAATGTGTGTTCTGAGGATTGGTTGGTAGGAAGGAGCTTAGGGGCTGGCCATGACTCTTCTGTGGGGGAGGGGGAGAGTATGAGCTGAATGGGAGGATGGAGTGGGGAGGACTCCTCCGTGTGAGAGGTGCAGGTGTGGGAGTTGGGTGGAAAGGTATGATATGTGGAGGGATGGGGTTTGGGGATTGTTTTATTATCGCAAGCTGCCTTGGGCCTCTTTGAATAGGGCACGATATAAATCCAAATTATTATTGATGATGATGATGACGACCATGGCGCTCTCCAATTGGTCCCTTGATCTAGAAAGTTTGGGAATCATTTAATTAAGGTATTATGATGTTCCAATTGGATGCAGCATCACCCATCGTTTCCTGTCCTAAATGTTTGCCCAGTGGTGCTTGGTGTCGTGAACTATGAAACAGACCCAGTCAGGTGACTGTATTTCATTGTTGGGTCAGTGATTTCAAAACGCTTTGAGACATCAGGAGCTATGAAAATAATTATTTTTATTTAATGTATATCCCTCCCTTTTCTGAAAAAAGTCAGGACAGTTTACAAGAAGTTAATATCAATATCAACATAATGGGCATTTTTAGACACACGTTAAAGTTCCGGATGTTTCAGTCTTCTGGGTTTACAAGTCCACAAGTAAGTTCTGGATTCATTTTTCACACACACACTGTCCTGAGGCAGTTCCTGGATGCATTCTTCACACAAACACTGCCCTGAGGCAGCCTAAAGTAGCCGCAGCTGTAGATGTGACAGGCTGCCATGGAAACCAAGTGACCACAGCTGCCTGGAGCAAAGCAGTTTACCAGGAGAACCTTTTACACAGAAAAGTTCTGGGAGAAGTTTCACGCAGAAGTTCAAAGATCCGGATGTTTAAGATCTGGATGAGTGATTGTAGACACACAGAAAGTTCTGGATGTTACAGCAAACATCCAGGAGAAATGTGTCTAAAAACACCCACTATGTTTTAGCCCCTTACAGACAGATGACCCCTGAAATTCCACAGTATGATAAGACTTAAACAATAAAAACTAATGATCAATCTCTCTCCTTGTTCCCTCCTACTCCCTTGCCTCTTACCCTAGGGAATCCCCCCTCCTCAACATATTCCCTCCAGTTCTCCTCACGTTAGTATCCACCACCCTCTCTCACAGAGGGGGGGGCATCATGGCATACCTAACTATTATATAAGGGTACATTCTGTCCCCTTGCCCCCTTAAAAGTGATAACAGTCGTGAGGGTGTAGTTCCTCTGCGTTCCCCTCTGTGGCTTCCCCTCCTGTCTGGGGCCTATAGGATTTAGCACGGAATGACAAAGGTCACAGTGGCCAAAAGCTGCTGTCACGCGTTTCTCATTGCCTTCTGCCTGCCTGCAGGAGCGGATGTGGTCGACTGGCTTTACACACATGTCGAGGGCTTCAAAGACCGACGAGAGGCTCGAAAGTACGCCAGCAGCATGTTAAAACACGGCTACCTCAGGCACACTGTGAACAAAATCACCTTCTCAGAGCAGTGCTACTACGTCTTCGGGGACCTCTGCGGCAGTAAGTAGCCCGTGTGTGAAGGACAAACATGGACACGTGGTCTGGCAAGGAGCATGGCAGAGCTTCCCCAGGAGCTTGCAGGCTTATCTTTGAGACCAGGCCTTCCACACATGAACACTGCTTCTCTGGGGGGTGGGTGGGATATGGCAGCTAATTGGTGTAGGCAGGATGGTGTAGTGGCCTGGGACTCAAAGCTGGTTTTGACTGCTGGGACTACATCTCACTTAGCTCTCCAAGCTGTCATTCAATGGGATGATGCTAATATTTAGGGTATCTGCTGCTCAAGAAAATCCTCCTCCTCAAGCTTGCTTTCTTCCTCCAGACATGGCTGCATTGAACCTTAACAATGGTTCTAGCGGTGCCTCGGATCAGGACACCCTGGCTCCCCTCCCACACCCCGCCGCACCTTGGCCGCTAGGGCAAGGTTATCCGTACCAGTACCCACTCCCCCCTCCATGTTTCCCACCAGCATACCAAGACCCAGGCTTCAGCTACGGGAGTGGCAGCGCGGGTAGCCAGCAAAGCGAAGGTAAGCCTGGGAGTTTAACATGCACCTTTTGCCGTTTCCCCATTACCCCAGGCCGTTTGCTTGAGTTTTCCCTCCAGTCCGGTCTATGCTCCTTTCCTCGTGGTTTCTGTATGCTACGTGCATGGGTTTGATGTGACTGCATTGACTGCAAACTCTGGGGAGAGGTTAGCCCGCCAGTAACAAAATGGCTGTTTACGCCTGAGCCTCTCAGAGGGAGATGCCAGTGGGGAAGCTAACTCCAAGGCTCTTGCAGTGTCCAATGTGTCATGGGTTCCCTCTACCTTTCCAACCCCATGGCATTGCTCAATGGTGATGAGCATTTCTAGAGAATGCTAATTAATCAGCGGCTCATTCTTCAACCCTGTGAAATAGTCACGTAAGCATCATCGCTCTTCACTATTTCACCAGTGGGGAAATGAGACTCCATAGAGATGAAACGTCTCTGCTTTTGTGGTGCTGAGCCATTCATTTAAATCAGAGGGCTACAGCAGCTTATCACTGCTGAAGATCAGGTTAATAGTTGGCAGAATGTGTACCCCATACTGAATTCCAGTATTTCAGGGCAAATCTCAAATCAAAGTGAAAAAATTGGAGCTTTATTTCCTCAGATTTGTATTTGGGATGACGTTGGGTCAGGGGTTCCTAAATGTTTTGTTTATGTGACCCCATTTCGGAACTTAAATTTTCCCATGACCCCAGACATTAATGAAGGTTAGTGTACCATCAAAAAAACTCAGGAACCCAGGGTATTACACAGTGAATATGTTAATCCCTATACTGATCCTTTATCTCTCCCTCTGTCACTTGCACTTGCACACTCAGAGTATCTCTCTCACACGCACCTCGCCTCACCCTCTGGGCACATTCACACCGACTCAGATCTGGTCAGTGCTGCAATTGGAAGGGGATTACTGGGTTAGTAGAGTCCCGTGTGGCAGTGCATGGGGTTACTGGCACAGCAAATCCCTTCTGACTGCACACAACCCAGGGAGAAGCCAGTACATGCTGCCCTTCCCCCACGACCTGGGCTTTGTGTGAATGAGCATTAGACTCGGCCCTCTCTTGCACACTTCTTCTTTCCCTCCCATCTTGAGACTCAGAGACTGGGACAAGGCAGCTGCAGCAGCACCCATTCCCTAACTCCCTTCATCCTCGCCCTTCCCATCTGGAGACTCCGAGGGAGCCCAGCATGGGGCAGGACAATGAGGCTCCAGGCAGTGGTGTTCTTTCTGCCCCTCCCCTCTCTGCACAGATTTGAAACTGCAGAGGCAGCAAACTGCCATGGCCAGACCTGAAGTTGTGGCAGCGGCAGCAGCAGCACTAGCTCCTGCTGTTCCAGAGTCCATCGCCAGAGGCAACACAAATAGTGGTCACAGCTCCAGGCAGGCAATCCCATCTGCTGGTCTTGGGACCCACAGTTTGGGAATGGCTATCCTAGGTGCATACTGGGAACTGTAGTCCCTGCTTCCACCCTTCACCAGTCCTCCCTGTGAGAGCTCCATGATGAACTACTACATTTCTCATGAGGCACTGCAACACTGGGCACCCTTGTGCCTCATGGGAGCTCAGTCGCAGAGATGCATTGTAGGAAGTGTAATCAGCCAAAGAGTAGGGCCTTTAAGGTGCCTCCGTTGCATAAGCTAAAGAGTCTAGCTTTCGTAGTTGGCTTGTAAATGTTTATACCTAGAGTGGGACAGATTGACACATGGCCTTCTGTGAGGGTTGCATAAGCATCTCAGAACATTAGAAGAGATCCAGGTCTATTCTGCTGTGTTTTGACAGTTCAGTGGGGGTTTTTCCCACCCATCTCTGCAAGAATAGAAAATTCTCTCTTTGCTGCTGAAGCAGGAAAGGTACAGTCTGGTGTCCTCGTGCAAGCCAGGTTACCAGCTGCTAGAACTTGCCAAAATGGGGATGGGAATGTAAGGGTTCTGACGCTTTCCTTGTTCTTCTGGAAACTGCACTGCCACGTTGTTTCTTGTTTTTGTAACTTGTGTTATTCCCTTGTTTTGTTCTGAGCAAGCATTAGACTGAAGAATTCATAAAGGATTGGCTGTCTCTAGGGGATTGGTAAGCTTCAAATGCCTCCATAATAATAACCAAAAAGATTTCATAGCATGACCATGTAGACTTTTGTGACCCAAGTGTTTAGCTGTATTTATTTTCCTTTTCTTTTTCTTTTTAGTTGTTGTAGGCATTCTGCCTGTCCCTGGTACGTGGTAGTCTAATAACGTGGCACTAGCAGAGCAATCTGATTTGTCTGTACAGCAGCCACAGGAAATGGCATCCGAAAACTTATTGTCCGCTCACAGACTTTAGTCTGGCATTTGAATGTCAGATCTTGACCATGTTCTTTCATTCTTTAAAATGCTAGAACAGGAGTGGGGAACTTCCAGCCTACAGGCTTAAGTTCTGTCTGCAGCTGTTTTTTATTTAGCATCTTTCAAATTCCTGAGTATGGCGCAGGGATCCAGTCCCTTCCCTCAAGCACCAGAAGAGTGAGCTCATGGGAAAGGAGCAGCGATAAGAGCATGCGCTCAACGACAGAGGATAGATCCATGATCTGGATGCTCCCCTTCTTTCTCCCATGCCGGACACACCTCTTAAGTACCCCAGCCCCAACTCCTATCTGGTCTGCGGAGCTTGTCTTAATTTTCAAAGTGGCCCATGTGAAGGAAAAGGTTCCCCGCCCCTTTCTTAAATCTTGTCTTATGAATAAAAAAATCAGCCCCTGGACATGTCTTCTGAGATCCTCTGCTGGACTTTGGTTTGAAGGAGCCTGGTGGGAGAATTCTGCAGCTTGCTGCAAAAGTACCTAAATCCCTAGTCCTAGCAGCAACCTAGGCTGCTAGGACTTCCCCATGAGACAGGCAACCCAGTCCTCAGTGTATTCTACTGGCACAACCTTCGTTTCAGTCAGTGCGTCAAAGAGACTTGGGGTCCTTGAGAACTGGGCTGTTAGGTTCTTAACTACTTAAGGCACTTTTAAAAATGAGACTCGGGCTCCTCAGTCCTATAGGTGGTTTTGCTGTTTTCTCCTCCTTCATGTTTATCTCACGCTAGATTCTTTAGTGAGACCATGAAGCTTTCCCTTGTTGCACCATCATTCTGCCGTGCTTAACAATGACCTCCTTGAGTGAAAAGCAAAGCCTAGAGCTGCTGAAGGCAGAGCAGTGACACAGCTGTGAAATGATGAGGAAGAGAGGCTCCTGCCAGCTGGTAGAAACACAGAAGCAACACAGAGAGAGCAGCACAAAGGTCTTGGTTGCTGCGTTAGGAGGTTTGAGGATGTTCCCAGACATGATGCTAACTAAACTACAGATCTGAGTTGCCTGTTGCTATGCCTGGATTTGTTCTGCTGTGTCAGCTCCTGGCTTGCTCCTCATTTGGGGCCTGCCTATCTTACAGGTCCAAAATGAAGAGCAGTTGATTGCACGTTGCCGCTGTTACGTCTGGTAACAGCAGCTACATGCAGTGGCAGCAGCCTGGGAGCTGGCAGCACTGGGGAACAAGGCTGTGCCACCCCCTGAGCCCTTCCAGTTCCCAGCCCATGATTGTGCCAACAGGGAAAGTTACTGTTTCTAGACTTACCCAAGCCTCAGGCCAGCCTGAGGGCACAGAGCTTCTCTCTCAGATGGTAAGTCTGGGCACCAGGCCCTGCCTTCTTGTCCAGCACTAGGACACAGTAGGAAAGGGACAGGAGTGGGGAGAGGGTCATTCAAACAGGCTGCAGTTTACATCTATTCAACACACTGACTGCTCATGATGACATTGTCAGATCCAATACATGTTGGGTCTTCACAGGTGCATGTTAATATCGGCTAATACCCTAAATCTAGATCTAGTGGATGGGTGTCCATGTCACCCTCTCAGCACCATTCTCGGGAATCTCAAGTGAATGAAGTCACTTCCCCACATATTACCAGGTCCTAGCCATCCACAGCCTCTTCTGTAGTTGATCAGACCCACTGTGCATTCAAAGCCTATTCATCAGCAAGTAAGATGTTGTCAACCCTGTTGCAGAGATAGGTGGCACGTGTCATAGATGCTTAAAGCCTATTGGCAGAAGGCATTACAAACGGCCATATACCATGCTTAGAATCGAGCTACTGACCACCTGAACACTCAAGACATCGATTAGCCATTTAATAAATGATGAGGAGAGGTTTTAAAACCCTTTAAGGGCTGTTCATAAAAGAATTCTTGGGATAGAGTGCAACAGTTTGGATTAATACTGTGAGAGTCACTGCTGGATTCTCCAGATAGACAAAACCTCCTCCTTTGTGGGCTTGTAAGGAGAGTTGGCCAAACCTCAGTCAGGGATAGCTTAGGAAAAGTGAATCCTGCCCTCAGTGCAAGGAGAGGGGCCGGCTTCAATGACCTTTGAGGTCCGTGTAAGCGACTATTGTAAGCTGCTGCTGCAGGCCTTGGGAGGAGAGGCATTAAGGGTTCCCGAGAGGAGGGGGCAGAGGTCAGTAAACACAGGCCTACCAGGAAGAGGCTTGCCTTGGGGGCAAAGGGTTCATCTTAAGAGTGCCCCAGAAAGAGGGACTGGGAGGTGGAAAGCTTGTTCCAGGGCCCTGAGTCATACAGGGCTTGCTCTGGAGCAGGATGATCAGGCTGGAGCCTAGGCAGGGGGCCGGCCCACCCCGCCAGAAGAGAGCAGCACAGCCTGAGGGGACTGGAGAGAGCAAAGCTGACTGTATGCGAGTGCCCAGGCCTGTGTGGAATGTGTACTTGTAAATAAACAATGCTTTGGTGAAGGAATCAGTGTGTAGTGACTGTTTCGGACCTAATCCTGTCAGAATTCAGGGTACAGCTCTACAAGTCTATGAATATTGTGAATTTGGAAGTCTGGGTCCACAGCTGAATTTTGCAGCTTGGTTCAGTTTCCAGCATCCCTGACCCTCTCCCTAAAAAGGGAGTGGGGAAGAATTGGTGACACCCCCCCCTTTTTTTTTTTTTTCTGGGCCTCTAAAGGTGTGGGTTCAGTTTGAGGTGTATTGGAAGGAGGTGACTGCCACTAAGATTCGTTCTCTTCTAGGAACAGCTTTTCCCCCTTTGAGGACACATAATGTGGAACGGTGAAGAAGCTGTCAAGACTATTTCCCCTGGAAATTACTTTTGTGTCTTTCTCATCCTCACACAAAATCACTGTTTTTCCCAGATCGAGGTCTCAAGACATTTCAGAAATTGCGTAGACTTTGAACAACTGAGTCAGTCTGTGTGTGACGGCAACAAATAACACAGGCAAATCATATCGATAGTAACCGTTGAACCCAGCTTTTCTGGGCCGCTCTGAGTCTTTTCAACCAGAAATGTTGGTGTAAGGAAGCTGGTTTCCAAATCATAAAATGCTGGTTCCTCCCATGCACGCTTACATGGCAGGTGTTTTAGATAGGAACTCATACCTCCTTTCCTGGGAACATCCATAATCTCATAAAGAACCAGTGGCAAGGTACATTATGACTGGTGCAGATCAGTTCTACCAGCTGTCTGAAGCCACCCAGTGATGGGTTTTGTAGGAATCTTCCCTAGGGTGTTTTTAGACTAGCACTACTTGCATGGGAGAGCAATGAACCTCATGAATTATCTGCACATGTAAACTAGACTCCTGCAAGTCTTGCAGAAATGTCCATGTGTTAATACACATCTGGAAACCCTAGATACTGAGGGTTTCCAACTGCACATTAGAAAACTCCCATGAGGCTTGCGCAAATTGCTTGTCATGCACATGTAAAAATGTCCTGATTTTTGCGATTCTCGTGGGAGTTTCCCATGTGGATGTGACTTTGCAATCCCGTGATCCCCAGCACCGCCTTCTTTGTTACGGGAGAGGAATGATCGCAGGAGGTTACAAACCCCTGCAATTTTCATACATGGCTAAAAACGCCCCCAGTCAATCACCTGACACCATTGGAAAGTGGAATAAGTTAGCCAAGGAGCTGGTGAAATCTTCATTGTTGGAACTTTTAAAAATTAAATTGGAGAAACATCTGCCAAGAGTAGTTTAGGTATAATTAATTAATCCTACCAGAGTGTGAGGAATGGAGCAGGCTGGTTCCATGAAGACTTCAAGAGTCTGTGAAAGGCTTCTCTTGACTTTACCTGTAGATTAGACCCTTACCGAGAGTCTGCCTGTTTTGACGAAGACTAATCCAGGAAAGAGCAGATTGGCTTCCTATGCAAGAACTGAAATCAGTGCAGAATAACCCATTCCTTGGCTGGAGTTCTTGACTTACTCCAGAAGTTTAACTGATCCTTTTCATTTCTTTTTTTTTTCCATTTCATCTTTAATTTATACCCTGCATTCTCCCAACCAAAGTCGGCTCGAGGTGGCTCACATCAATAATAAATACAATATTAGGGTTTTTATCCCACGCAGGGGAAACCCAACACCAAATACATCATAATACACAAGAAAACCCTACCCTCCCATTGAACATTTCAATAATAACATCTAACAATATGCCTTACTAACCCATCCCAATACCCACTCTACCAGTATCAAACCATCCTTCCTTCCATCCCCTGCTGCCACCAGGGGTAGTCCTCCCTCTCCACCCCTCTCTCACTGGGGGGAGAGGAAGGCCTCCTCACAACTTTCACCAGTAGAAACCATCCCAACCTCCAGGCCCCACCGAAGGGCATGACCAAAGGGCAGGCCCCTTTGAGCCGTGCCCCCGACACACGCCTCCGGCACGGTCGGCAGCCGCCCCCAGTGTTATGGGGAGCGGCCCGGAAGGAGCTCTCCCCAGGCCCCTCCCCCACAAGGGGTGGGGAGAGGGAGCGATGTTCCATGGTCCCTGGCTGGCGAACTGCCACACCCCGCCCCCAGTACCAGCCACTGTTCTTTGTCATGGGGGGTGGGGGCAGATCTTGCTTGCTGGGATGATCTCAGCGCCGCCTCTGGGACCCTTCGACAGATGCCTGCAACGCTCCCCGCAACAGCCGCCCCCGGTCTTATCCTAATTTAGAAGCTAATATATATGCAAGTGTTGCCTTTCCTCCCTGCCTTTCTCCTTCTGTGAATGACTCCTTTGCCAGTAGGGAGTACTGGGGAGCAGGGGCGGTGCGTTTCAGGTTGTAGACTTAAGCCACTGAGTGCTTTCACCATCGCGACTCTCAGTGGAGGATTGATGTATCTGTGTGCATGGCAGAAACTTGTCTGGATTGTCGTGGTGGTTGTCACTGAATCCTGTAGCCGTACATAGCATGCGAAACTTGGCAGATGCCTGCTCTTATCATCATCATCGTCGTTGTTGTGCTGTAGGGTTTGGAGATAAGTCAATGCAAGACAGGGTGGGAAGGAAATGGGACCAAATTAACCCTTCTCTTCCTTTTGCTCCTGCCCTACAGGAAGCAAGAGCAGTGGCTCCAACCAGAGCAACAGCGAAAACAGTAGGAGGATGCTTGGCCGGGAGAAGGACCGCAAATCAGCCGGCAGCGGCAGCGAATCTGACCACACCGCCTGCAGCGGAGGCGGGGCCAGCATTGTCCGGCGCGAGCGACCTGTCAGTCAGCTCAGCCACCGTAGCCACATCTCCGCCACCCACAGCGAGAGAAGCCACCACAGTCACCATTCGTATGGGCCTCCAGGAGTGCCCCCGCTCTACAACCTGCCGAAGCTCGGCCCCAAAGTCTATGGGACGAGCGGACCTCCTGGCGGACCTCCCGTAAGAGAACTTAGCTCTGTTCCTCCAGAGCTGACAGGGAGCCGGCAGTCCTTCCAGAAGGCGATGGGCAACCCTTGCGAATTCTTCGTCGACATCATGTGAGAGGAAGTGCCTTCAGACTCTGTAGCTTTTCTTTTGTCGGGGATGGGGAGAGACTTGTTTGGTTCCTTTATTTCCGATAGCTGTTGAACACTTTATGAAAGGAAACTTGGCTGTTTTGCATGTAACACCTTCCCAGCTCTCGACTGTGTGTTGCAAACAAACAAAACGAAACAAAAAAAGAAAAAAGCATAAAAAAAATTAATAATCCTGGGATTGTTAAATATCAGCAAATCGATGGCATCTTTTCTTTTCCTTTCTCTTTTTTTCTTCTCTTCCCCTTGTTTTTTAATGTGATTAGTTGGTGTATATTCACATCCTAATGAGCTTCGGTAATTGTGGCACCTACTTTCAGTGCAATTAGTGTGTCTTCTTGACTGAGTGAGGAATAGTATTTTGTATTTACTTCTGAATTTCCAGTGATGCATATTAGCACCTTTTTTTTTTCAATTTTCTCTCCCTGATTAGGAGTAATGGCTACTTTGATCAATTTCTCTATAAAATGTCTGGTTCATAACACAGCATAGGTGCGACCATGATACCTGAAAGCATGTAGACTACCTGTCCCTGGCCGATTCCCCAGCAGGTGGACATGAATCCATCTCATTATTGACCCTGTGTCCTTTGCTTTGCTTACTAAAGTTCATAATTGACTTTCACCCTAATTTCTATTCATCAAAGCTAGCAAGATTCCACCACTCCCTTGATGGGATGACATTGTGTCTTTCCTGTGCTGCTATCATAACGTTATTTAACTTAATGTCATGTTCTGGATCCTGGAATCCTAGCCCATTGACTATTACGACCTTGATGTTGTCCATTTTGGTCTGGCCATAATATGCACTTATTTACAGCTGTTGGTGGTTCCCACAGCGGTGGCACTGTCGCCACACCCCTGTTAGACAGAGAGCGTTTCCCCTTTCCTCACTTCCAAGCAGGAGAAATCTTTACACTTGGACAGTTTTGCAGGTGAATTTCAGGGTTCCCTTTTCATTTCTGAATGAGATCTTTCCTGCAACGCATCACAAGCCTCCATTAAAGCCCTTTTTCTAAAAGCCCCAGTGGCCCCATTTTGGAGGCTGACGAGCTTGACAAGATGGCCAGGAAGTTATTTAAGAACATCACCTGGAAGGTAAAATGGTTTCATTGGACAGTGAATCCTGCACTAAGGCTCCCACTCTCAGATTTGTCGCAACCAACTGCTGTATTATCATCCCGAAGAATTCCAGCCCTGGATTGTTCCATTTTCAGTCTAAAGCCTCTTTTAGAAGTGAGTGAGGTATGGGCTCAATCTTGTCAGGTACTGAGCACTCTGGTGTGATCTGGTGATAGAGGGAAATAATCCTGTCAAACTCCATTCTTAAAGTGAATGTATAGGTTTTTCAGGATCAGGGTGGAGAGCACAGCACCTCTGCAGGCTTGAGCCTTGGTATTAAGACCATTGAGCTTTTGCATCAGATTTTCAAATCCTTCCTGCTTTCATCCTTCTTCTTCTTGTTCTTACTGGTTTCAATGACTACCTACAGCTTCAGAAGAGAGTGTGTAGGTTGCTGTGGTCTCTTGCAAGCTCTCAGTAGCACTGACTTTTCCATAGGTGACTGGTAACTCAATAGTGGGGGGGGGAGGCAGGCACAGGAGTGGGGGCTGGGCAGGGGTTCTACAGAGTTCTATAGGGCTTCCAAGAATCAGGGGGAGGCACTGCCCCCCATGCCCCTCCCCCCCAAGTCGCCTATGGAGTTTTCCAAGCCAAGTCTTTCCTTGTCCATGCTCTTAAACTATATGGAGTTGCCACATCTTTGTTTCATCCTGCAAATTTGGATTTGGAAAACCCCAAACCCCTGTATATGCTGGCATCCGACATTTTGGAGGGAATTAAGGAGAGGCTTTTCTTCATGGCTTCTCTAGTTCCTTGGCATGTGTTGGGTAGGTAGCAAAGCTACTGGTGGCCTATTAAAAAAAAGAATGAGACTTTTCCCAAAGTGCTGGAGTTGTACAACAAAGCAGGTTTGGATTTTCTTTTTTTTTCTCTCTAGACACAACACAGATACAAACTCAACTCATGTCTTTAAACAAAAGCAATCAGAGAAATCAGGGTACTTCTGATGTGTCAGCAGGAGGCTTAATTGACAATCTTGACAAATTATGACCTGTTTTTGTTTTTCTGTTCTCATATTTATTGTTTTTGTTTTTGTCTGGTTCACTTTATTTTAAGGAAAAGAATTGGGTGATTATTCAAAAATAAGTGATTGTAATATTAATGTGCTGGTCTGTACAAGAGAAGGAGCAGTCTTGGGCCTTTAATTCCCTTCTCTGTCACTTCTCATGCTGCAGTTTTACACATTGCTTGGCTTTTCTTTTAAGTGCTAAAGACAGGAACACTGCTTTGTATCTTTTTAGCCTTTTCACTGTTACATTGAAATGATTGTATTTCCGCGTGTGCATCTGGGGAGGGGTAATGCTGAAATTAGCCTGATCCAATTCATAGGAATGGAAAGGTGCCTGCTTGGGCCTGAATCCTGCAAGGTGCTGAGCAGTGATGCCAATTCTTCACTGTAAGGACATGCGTGGTGCCATTGACTCTGATGGAATGTCTGGTGTTGCAGGACTTTGCTGGATCAAGGTGGAATGTTCAGTGTATTGAAGCTCATGCCAAATTAGCTCTGACAGTGGGCTGGAAATGTATATGGAGAAAGGTTCTGTTTTAAATTGGCAGCACCTCAGGCTCTGTGATAAGAGGCTTAAATTCTCTGAGCCAGAACAGCATTTACAGCCTCCTGTGCCCCGCAAAGCAGTAGGAAGACAGGAAGGCCACTTTTAAAGAGCAGTGCAATACGTTGAACACCCAGGGCTGGATTCATTTCTCGGCTGGGCACCGGATGGAACTCCTCTGGATCCTGTGGAGATTCTAGCACAAAGCCACAGCAAATGAATGGAGAACCAGGCTGAGAGGTGAAGAGTCTCAGGAGTAATTCTGGGGCCCAACTTGAGATGCCTTAAAGGGGCTGATTTTTTCCAAAAAATGCCTTTCGAACTTGAATGTGGCCCAGAATTTGAGGCCCTCCAAATGGATGCTTGAGCATTCGTCCTTGAGCATTCAGGCCATGAGGTTTTAAACTTTGTTGTGAGTGAATAGAAAGAGGAGAGCTGCAGACACCTTTTGAACAAATAACATTTTGGAATCCTTTTCTGATCACGTGACTGCAGGCGCGCTCTCCCTGGTCCCAGTTCTCCAAAGAGAGCAGTACACCAGATCCCTTGGAGAGCCCTTTACCTACAAACAAAGCATTCACGTACTTCTCTTTGCAGTATTGAATGCCTTGGGCCTGATTCTGCAAATGCTTGCAGCAAGAAGCCTTCCTACTGCTAGGAGCTCCATTTTAGCCAATGCACTAAGCGCTACACTGAAGGGATGGTACTTGAAGAGTTAGGATGATGTAAGGACATCCTTCTATGGGCTTTTGCAGACTCAAGTCAGCAGAAAGGCCCAGTAAGCACCTCCTTGCATCCTTTGCCACCAGGGAGCTGCAGATCCTATGAACTGCCCTGCCCCGGGGCAGTTTTATTGATCCACACCATCTGACTCAAATAATCAAGCAAGGAGTTATTTGCTATGAAGCAATGCAAAACTGCCTCCTAGGCCGCCACGTTACTAAACCAATTTATCAAAGCTGAAGCAATCATTCAAGTTTTAGTAACTGACTTCGGCATCATTCTCACGACACTCTTAAAGTGATTTAGTACCGCCACCATCTGCCCCTAGTGGCCATGCCGCGGAAGTGCACACAGTGGTGCTGATCGCATGTCCCGCAGCAGACCGCTGTATGGAGCACACGCAGCGCACACAGGCTGCGCGCGCCTCTGGCACATGTGCAAACCGTGCAGTCGCACGCGTGTCGGGGCATGGGATTGACCCCATTGACACCTATCCCTTCATGCCTTGCACGCACAACATTCCAGGGTGAACGCCATAGAGTTCTCAGCCCCGCAGCCTGGGAACGGTTTGTAGACCGGTTTTGCCAACCAGGCACAGAAAGGGTTCCCATTACAGGGTACTTTGGTTTAGAAAGCAAAGGGGATTAGCAGCTCCTGAGTATCACAGAGACCACGCGCTTCACTTCCTACTCGTCGTGAATAAATACCGCCGCTTGACGTGCGAACGGTACCAGGATACAAGCGAGTTAAAAGAGTGAGTGAACTGATTTAGCTGTTTGTGTGAACATGGCATTAGTAACACGGTCCATGGGACCCGCTGCTCCACAGCAGAGGGGAGATAGCAAGGGCTGGGCTGACTGCTCTCTTCCCCTGAGCTCACTCACTCAGTGCTTGAGGGTAGCGACTGGATCCACAGACCAGATTCAGGAATTGGAAAGGGGCCAAAAATTAAATTTAAAAAATAAAAATCAGCTGCAAGCTGGATTCCCCACCCACCCCCACAATAATCAGAAATCCCTTTTGATTTCCTCAAAGAACTGACAGACCTGGGTCTGTCTCTGCAGTGATTCCTAAGGATTTGGGCTGATGCCCTCTAGTGGAATGTCAGGGTAGTGAATCCAGCCATGAATTCACACCTCTGGCAGCAGTACGCCTTTGTCATTTGTTATCTTGGAGGCACACCTTAGCCTATTGTCTTTGGCCTCCGGTTTCCACACCCTTGTCTTTCAAAGGTATTTGTCCCTGGACACTTTATCCAAAGGTTTATTGGATGGCAAGCAACGATGCACAGACGTTGACCTTTGATATGGTTCTTTTTCCTTGTCCAGTCAGCAGTCCTGTCTTGAGACTGACAACTGTTTTTAATTGTAATTTTATTTTTTATTGCATTTAACTGGATTGTAATTAAGATTGACTTAAAATTCTAATCAGTGATTAGAAATACCTGTAAAGAATTTATGTACAGTAGAGAAGAAGAAGAAGAAGAAAAGTTAAAACGATTTAAATGATAAAAAAGAACTAAAGACCCAGACTATCACCTGTCCTAGAATTGGTTCTACTCCAAGAGTGACCTCTTCCTAGCATGGACTGCACTGTTTCTGTTTAAATGTCTATTGCATAATGGAATTCTTTTTTGTAGATATTGTATTAAAACCCAAGTGTCTGTATAGTTAATATATAGCTGCTTATGTGTAAATGCTATTTTAAACACTAAACGAAAAAAAAGCTTTTAATTTTATGTGACAACTGCACCTGGTCTCTTCCCTTTGTTAATGATGCTGAGAATAGTTTTGCCATTATTCCAAAGCACCCAAGGATTTTCAAGGCTCGTACATGTGTTTGAACCCCATGGAGTTCAATAGGACTGTCCACCAAGGGCTTGCAGGAGCAGCAGGCTGGATGAAAGAATGCAGGGACCCCACCTTAGGCTTTGCAGCTCCCCTATTTCTACAAGATAAGATACTTAAGAACATAACTAGTGCTGTACTGGGTCAGGCCAAATGGTCCGTTGAGCCCAGCATCCTGTCTCCGACAGTGGCTACTCTTAGTCGTTTCCGAGAAATGCCCAAGAGGTCACTATGGGGCGACCCATTCTCTGCAGTTCACTCCAAGCTCCCAACAGTCAGGTTGCATCCCCCAACCTGCTTGACTAATAGGTCCATAAATGGTTTTCTTTCAAGTATTTTTATCCAGACTTTGTTTAATCCCAGCTATGCTACTGTCCTTCACAACATCTTCTGGCAACAAGTTTCACAAGTTAATTGTGCGTTGAGTGAAAAAGTACTTCCTTTTGTTTGTTTTAAATCTGTGACTGGTTAGTTTCATGGAGTGTCTCCTAGTTCTAGTATTATTTGAGAGGCTAAATAACAGCTTCTTATTTACTTGTTTCATGCCACTCGTGATTTTATAAACTTGTATCATATCCCCTCAGTCGTCTCTTCTTGAAGCTGAAGAGCCTTAACTTATCGAGTCCTCGTTCACAAGCACATTTAAGGAATGTGGCTAGTTAAACTACTGATTAGGGCTGAAACAGAGCAGCCCTTTTTTCAATACACAGAGATTATCCATGGATTCAGAATGATCCGCTGTGAGTTTTTTACTGCGGTGGATCTCCATGGTCCTGAATTGTGTTTTGTGCATGCACAAAAAGTGTTTGGATTATTCCGCATGTACAAGATGGTGCACTGCTAGAATTAAGAGCTGGAGCAGCCAATCTAGAACGCCAGCAGAACAGAAACTGGATCATGGCTGATCTGCATCCTGTCAGACCCAGAGAGACCAGATGGATTAGTTTGAGACAGACTCCACCTAGATTCTCCTATTCAGCTCTACTATTGATGCTTTCATTACAGAGCTTCCCAAGCTATGGGTCATGACCCCAAGTTGAGATCATACCATCTGCAAATGGAGTCACAGTCCCAATTGGGGTTTGATATATTTTGCATGTTGTTGCTCTCTGGGATCGTGGGATTCTATTTAAATCTCAAAAAAGGCTGAAAGTTTGGGGGCCCCTGCTTTTTCACCTTGTTCAATTAAGAACATTTAGCAGTGGATTCATCAATGGGCCAGAAGCAGAGCCCAATCAGGGAACATCTTCTAGGTGCAGTAATTAAATGGGACACGTCCACACAGGTCCCCCCATCCACCCAAGCGCCGCTCATCTGAAGGCAGCATGGGATGGGGGGCACACGCCTGTGACCCACACATTGCCCACTCATGCCCACACATGGAGCATCAGGGAAAGATTTGGGTGCTCCAGGCAGAGGCTGGAGTGGGCAGTGCGTGGATAGGGGCGCACACCCATCCTGGCCCTTTAAACAACATCCCCCCCCCTGCCGCTCACTGAATGCGTGCTGGCACACACGGACCCCACCCCCGCTGTTTCCATATCAAAACAGCAACTATCACAGTCTTCTGACTGGACACAATCTCTGGAGAGATGAGGGGGTGGATTCCCCACTCCCAGTCCTTATTTATATGCATTTACTGAGAAATAGCCACCTCCTAACTAACTTAAGTCTTGCCAGTGTAAGATGAGCATAGTGGCTAGAATGAGGATAAAGGAGTGGTAATTTCCTCTGAAAACTAATGGGGTTGATGCAGGGAGGGAGACTTTTACTCGAGAGGGTCATGCTCATGTGTACTGATCAGGGAGATTTCCTTTGTTTATGCAGTTCTCTGTTGTCCCACTGAACCCCAGTACTTCCTCCTCTGTGTGCGTCCCACACAGTGTCGATGCCTCACTGGCTGCTTGTTCTTCTAGCACACTGATGGAAGTTCCCCCCAAATTCCATGGGGATTCCTCTAGAGGCTTGTGCAAGCCAAGAGACCTAGCAGGTGCAAAGCCATCTGCTACACCCCTGTTCAAACCAGACATACTCTGGTTTCTATCCAGTTTGACCCTGCCCCTTGTGTAAGTGCCAGGTGTAGTGGCTCCTTAACCACAGTGTAGTGGTTAAGAGTGCAGTACTTGGACCAGGAGTTAGAGGGAGTCCCCAGTTCAAGACTCACCTTAGCCATGAACTCTCTGGGTGACCCTGGGCCAGTCACAGAACTCTCAGCCTAACCTACATCACAGGGTTGTTGTGAAGATTAAGAGTTGAGTTAATTAGTTGTTAATGTTACAGTTAATAAGTTAAAGAACTGTAAGCCAGCCTGAGCCTAAGGGATAGGGTGGAATAAAAATCTGAATGAATAAATAAAACTTCATGTCTGATGGGGTGGCCCAGCAAACTGGGATCTGGCTGTTTTTGGAAGAAGCTTTTGGTTCACCACTCACTGCTTGGCCTCTGCCTCATTTGTTTCGTCCTGGACGGCGGGTTCTGGTGTCGGATTCTGGAAATAGGCAGCTGTATTCATGTGGGGTTCAAAGAAGATGATATAACATACTGGGTAATAGTAAGAGCCGATGATGGCAAAGATGCTCACGAGACCTGAGAAAACCTGAAGCACGGGGACAAATTTCCCTTTGGAGGTGGCATAGGTGGGGATGAAGAGGGTCCAGATGATGATGAAGAGGAGCATGGCGAAGCTGATGCACTTGGACATTTTGTAGTTCACTTGCTGAGCACTTTGTCCCACTATGGAGCACATGCAGCAAATGACTGCCAAGCAGTAGTTGTAGGCCAGGAGCATCCCAAAGCCAGTGAAGGTGCCATCTTGGCATTCCAGCAACAGAATGGTCAACTCCACGCCGACATTCTCCTCCAAGGTGGGAGGATGCCATAGGTACCAAAAGAGACAAAGCAGCGCTTGGAGAGTTACGTTGACGAGGATGCAGAGCGGCAGTAGATGTTTCCTCAGCCAGGCTCTCTGTATGGCATTGCCTACTCCTGAGCTGTGGAGGGACTTGCCAAACAGAGTTGACAAGCAAATGGTGAAGCTGATGGAAAAAAGGGGCTGCTTGATTTGGCAGATGAGCTCAGTGGGCTTGCCAGTGAAGAGGAAAAAGCTACTGCAGGCACAGCTCAAGGAGAGCATGATCAGGAAGGAAGGGTAGCCGCCTACGTACTGCACCGCAGGGGTGCCTTGGTACTTGGTGAAAATGCCAGCTATGATCACCATCTGTGCCAGCGCAAACATAGTCACCACCACCATTAGGATGGAGAGCGTGTCTGACCACATGGGATACGTGACTGTTCTGTCCGTGCAATTTATACTCTTCGGATTGGCCCACTGGTGCGTAGGACATTTGGTACAGATATGGGGATCTATAAAATACACAGAAGAGTAAAGTCATTGATTTTTCTAGGCAAGAAGGGGGTTCTTATCTAACTCATGCTGGAAGGTTCAAGCTGGCAAAGCCTTTGGAACCAGTACAGAGAGAGCTGCCTTGGAGAATCTTGCGTTGGAACATTTGGTTGAAATTTGATTCCATTTTGAATACCTCAAAGCTTTTAACAAAATGTCATTGCTGTTTTGAAACTTTGTGATTTTTCACTGTGTCAAGAAGACCAGCATGGGTTTGTTTTTTATTTTTATTTTTGTTGTTGTTCTGATCTTTCCCTCAGCATTTCAAGGTTTTTGCCAAAGGGAGAAATTTCAAAACTACTTTTGAAAAAGAAGACTTTGAAGTTTTTCCACAGAATTCCACCTTGGTGAAATGGCAATCTTTGCACTGGGAGGTTTTGGTCACCAATTTCCATTTTTTAATTATTATTATTTATTTTATTGGCCAAGGTGAAATTTGGCAAAACCAAAAATATTTAAAGTGTTCCATTTGAGAAGATATTTTGAATTTTCATGAAAACAATATAATTGAGAAATTATAAATACTTCTAATATCTGGACACCACAGAGAACAAGTTTTTGCCCAGATTAGAATGGTGTCCAGATATGGGAGGATCATAAAACATCTGTGAAATAGAGGGGGGGGGGAGTGGGGAGCACATATGGGATGCAGAAGCATCCAGATAATAGTGGTTAATACTCTATTTCAGGCAGCTTTTGAGTAGACCTAGGTACGAACCCTTTGGCGTCAATTTGAGTAGGATGGATATGAACACTTGGGAGACTGTGAGAAATTTGGGTCCCTGGTACATTCTGGTAAGGAGCCTCCTTAGAAGACATTACACGTTCCTGCTCACCACAAAGGGCTTCTAGGAAATGAAGAGGTTTCTTGCCCCAACAGCAGCCATAGAGCTACCTGTAAATAATCCCCTACTTGATTTGCCTACTGATCCTGTCCTGTGAGGAAACAGGACAGGACAGACCTGGCATGGTCTGTCCAGCTGTGGACAAGAAATGAAATGCTTAATTTAAGGCTACCTCTGTCCAAAAAAGGGACCAGGATGGCCATGTGGAGAAGGACTGGGATCCTCAATCCCTCATCAAAATCAGACCCTTTATCAGTCTGTACAGTGGGGTTTATGATTCTTGCCTGGGGAGATGCAAGTATGTGAAGTACTCATGCTGGTTGGGGGAGGGGAAGGGCAGCCATGTTAAGAGCTCTACTCCTAGGACAGAGGAGCAGGTCTTTTATGCTTGGATGAAATAACTGGCCCGATGGGGGTTGGAGTAGTGACCCTTTAGGTTCCTTCTAACCCTAACGTTCTATGAGAATGAGGGCACTAGCAACTCCCAGGGAGCATTGTGGGGTCGCACTGAGGTTTGCCACTTGTTTTGCGCCCCCTAAGCAAAATGTCCTCACCGCCATTTCTGTCCTGGTAGTACCCAGCAGGGCAATCCTCACACTGGTAGCAGCAGCTGTGCTCCCCTCTCACCCACTTCTTCTGTCCCAGTTCACACTCCTGGGACTCGGAGCACCTGGAACTGGGGGGCTTGAAGAGGAAGGAAAAGAGCGTCAGTCAAGGGTGTTGGGAATGGTCACTGCTGCTGCCGCCTCATTCTCTCAGGCTGTGCTAATGGACAGCACGGGAGCTTGGTCAAGGCCAGAATGGGAAAGAAACCTTGAGAAACTGAAGTCTTATATCAAAGTCTGAGCGTAAGTGGTGAGAACTGTAGCACCTATTGCTGTGTGTGTGTGTGTGAGAGAGAGAGAGAGAGTGTGTGGTGGCGGTGCAGAGCTGTGGCACAGCAAGGCTGTGGTGGGCCCAGGCTTATAGCCCAATTATGGACCCCTTTAAGGACAAGGGGGGGGGGTTCTTCCTAAGGGCTGGTCCTTCTAAGGGGGCTCCTGGCCAGCTGTTGCCTCTCCCCCACAAAAGGTATTGGTGCTGTCCTGGCTCCTAACAAGCCCATTCACGTCCAGAGCTGCAGCAACCCCATCAGGAAGGGAGTTTTAAGGATGGGTTGGGACAGGGCCAGCACTCCATCCTTGCCCACTCCGAGAACTTCCTTCTTGGTGGGGCTCTGTGCAAGCAGTCTTGAGTGCCACTAGAAACATCGTCAGAGTGGCTGAGGGCAGAATGTTGGCCCTGCTCTCCCTCCCTTGCCCACTTTGAAAATTTCTGAGTGGTGTTCAGGTCGCTTGCAACGGGCTTCCCTGGAGTCCAGGACTTGGCTGGCATCAACTGAGCCCCTTTGGGGTTAGCTACACCCCTGATGCAGAGAGAGGAAGAGCCATTCTGCTGACTCTCTCTCTGTTCTGCTGACTCTCCATGGGTGTTATCACACATGATGGAGCCCCCATATTGGTCCCCCCTTTACCCTGGATTTACCCGCCCACAGGAAGGGTGGCCGCCAGATGTTTGCCCCAGTTTCTGCTGAGGCAGCTCCGTACGGCATCGTCGGGACCAAACCAGAACAACACGCTGCCCCGAGGTTGCCTCCCATCTGATGGGGGCCCCATATTGGTCCCCCCTTTACCCTGGATTTACCCGCCCACAGGAAGGGTGGCCGCCAGATGTTTGCCCCAGTTTCTGCTGAGGCAGCTCCGTACGGCATCGTCGGGACCAAACCAGAACAACACGCTGCCCCGAGGTTGCCTCCCATCTGATGGGGGCGGGTGTGTGTGTGTTCCAGGGGGTGAGCTGTATTCGCCACAAAGTCGCGATCGCAGCCTAGAGCAGTCGCAGGAGCAACTGCAACTCGGGGGGGTGGAGGGGCAACATGGGTGGACTGTGGCTGGGG
>QEPC01001471.1:771656-786957 GCA_003113815.1 Sphenodon punctatus | reverse complement strand
CCCCCCCCCCCCCTACCAACTTCTATGTGACCCTCAGAGCTTGCACTAATTTCCAAAGTGGCTCCCACAGGTGGAGGGTAGGAGGGTTTCCCACCCCTACTTTAAATATTTGAAAACTGATCAGTATCAATATTTGATCAATGTTGTATCAAATACAGGTTTTTAAATGCAAGCCATACAGGGTATGTTTAGCCCAGAAACAGGATGACTAAGGCCACTTTCAGACATGCCCCCCGGTGCATATTCTGGCTGCGGGGGGGAAATGCGCAGTCAGACTATGCACGGGGATCAGCCAGTCTGAAAGCCCCCCCCCCCCTCCCCTCCCGTGCGACTTTGCTGGCAGAAAGGCGCAGGAATACAGAGCAGGAAATCGAGCTCTGCATCCATGCACGTCTGCCGGTAACGCCGTTGGGGGGGAGGGGCTTTCAGACCCGCTGATCCCCGCGCATATTCTGGCTGCGCGTTCCCCCCCTGCAGCGGAATATGCGCGCGGGGTGGGGTGGGGTGGGGTGACATGTCTGAAAGTGGCCTTAGTCATCCTGTTTCTGAGCTAAACATACCCTGTATGGCTTGCATTTAAAAACCTGTATTTGATACAACATTGATCAAATATTGATACTGATCAGTTTCATTGATGCAATAGTTGTCCTCCAGTACAGTTTTATCCCCCCTGCCCCCCCCCCCACACACACACAACGTTAGCTTTATGGGGTTGTGTAGCTAATGACACGTAGCGCCACTGAAGCCGTCAGAGAAGCACTCGGTTTACACTAGCCTTGATCTGGACTTCTTGTCGCAAGCACTAATTCTCCTTTTGATTCATGGTCGTATAAAGTGGGAGTAACCATCAGCATTAATAGCTGGAGAGGGTTAAGGCCTATGGGCACTTATCTAGCAACAGGGACACCTTTGTCACATGGAAATATATGAGTTGGCTAATTCAGGGTGCAAAGTGCAGTGTCCTGCAGGAATCTGGAAGGAATTATCCCTGTTTTGCCCCTAGGCAACAGACCAGGTGCAATTCTCCACCTTAAACCTTAGACAGTATGCGCCAGTGGGTGGCTCCAAGTTAAGACTGGATGAGATTTACCAACCAATGGTCTGGCTCCTGTTTTGGGAAACTGGAAAGGATGAACCCTTGGGTTTCCAGTGTGGGAAAGTAGAGAAGATGGGCCAGTAAAAGTGACTGCAGTGAGTGAAAACAGACATAACATAATATGTTTTTATATTTTAAGGTTTTATTGTTGGAAGCCACCCGGAGCTGCTGTGTGGAAGGGCCCGGGTATTAAATCTATTTAATAAATAAATAATAAATAATGCTAACTCTGCTTTAACATTTCTTATGCATGTTGCAGGGCTGTATTAGTGCCCTGTGAAGCCCTGCAACATGCATAAGAATATTAAAGTGGTGTTAAAGTGGAGTTAGCGTTATGTCTGTTTTCACCCAATGTAAGACCTTGCACAAGTTAGACCAGTGGCAGGGAAACTCTGGCCCATGGGTCAAGTATGGCCAATGACTGTTTTATTATTTGGCCCCTTACCAATTCCTGGACCTGTCCCATGGATCCAGTCTCCTACCTTCAAGCACGAGGTAGAAGGTAGTGGAGATAGGAGCATGCACTCAAGAACAGGGGATGGATCTGGACTTCCTCTTCCTTCCTCCATCTTGAGCATCTCAACTCCCAACTTCTGTGCAGCCCATGGAGCTTGTACTCATTTTTGAAGTGGCCTGTGGGATGGAAAAGGTTCCCCACCTCTAAACCTAATCAGTAGGGTGTTTCTGGAAGAGGAGACTAATGCAGATGGACCAATGGGATGGGTTTAGTGTAGGAAATCCTGTGCTGTCTTTGGCCAAGAACCTCTCACTCACCTGCCACGGGTAGACATCTCTCTCCTTGTCACAGGTCTTGTTTGTGGCATTACAACGGAGCAGCTGGTGCAATGCATGAGCAGCAGCATAGACAGCTTTGTAGGTGGCAAATGTGAAATGGTACAAGGAAGGGGAGAGTACGAGGGAGATGTTATCAAGGCTAAGGTGCCTGCATTCAGGGCATTGCTTTGAGCCTTCGCTTATGGCTGAGCTTTGAAAGGCATCCTGGCCGTGTGTGGACCCTGCCAAGATGCGCTTTACATACGCATCAAAACCTGGCATCGGCCCACTTTTCACAGCCAATCCCAGGATGGTACCGATGCGGTGCACACGTGGAATGGCAGCTACGGTGTGGGAGGTAGACCAGCACTCACTAGCAATCCACACTTTGCCAGTGATGCCTTGCTGGACCAGAATTGTTAACAGTGCCTCGACATAGTCTACGTTTGCAAATATCACAGTGGCATTGATCCCGGACTCCTCCAATTGGGCAGCTATTGTCCTAATTTCCTGCCACTTCTCGTCTCCTGTCTGGTCGGAGGGGAGGAGCTTCTCATAGGCCACGCACGTTTCCTCGGACAGTGCCAGCTGCACAAACCTTTCTAGCCCACGACGACCATATTCGTCATCAGAAGCCAACGCTGCCACCCAGTTCCAGTGGAATTTGTTCAGCAGCTTGGTCATGGCACAGACTTGGTCCCAGTCACTAGGGATGGTTCGGAAGAAAGACGGGAACTGTGTTTTGTCACTCAGTAAATCACTGGTGCTTGCATAACTGATCTGGGGGAAGAGGGGAGAAAGAATAATGGGGTTTCCATTTGTCTCTAGTAAAAGCCACTCTCAGCTCCTTGGTGTAAAATGCAAGCAGCCTGTGTCTAAGCTGACTGATGCTCAAAAGTCAGTTTCAAGGGCCAATTTTAGGGAGCTGATGCAAACGCTTTTATTTCTTTCCTCTCCTTGCAGGGAAGTACTTAAAAATAAAACATTTAACCAAAATAGTTCACTTTCCTGTCTGTTATTTCAAGCTGCAGTTCTTCGTAACAGGGATAACACAGGAAAACATGAAGCCCTCAAATGCCACCCTGAGATCTCCCCCCCAGTAGCAAGCTCACCATCTGCCACACCGAGATCACCCCAATTCTTGTAAGCAATCTTTTTTCAACTGTTGCACCAAGATTTGCCTTTCCTTCCCCCCTCCCCCCCCTGCAACAAGCAAGCAACGTACAACATAGTGAGCCCTTCGGCGGCCACACCAAGATCTTCCACCCCCTAAAGCCTAATCACAGCTTTGCTGGTTTCTTTAAGCCTCTTCTGTGAGGGGCACAAGCCAAAACTTAGGCTGGTCTAAATAAGACTGCATATGTGCAATGGCAGCCCCTTCCCTTATTCCCTACCTGAGGGATAGAAAGGAAATTGAAGAGCCGGGCCAGCAGGTTGGACAGCGTCGAGGTGGAGGGGCCCACCACTGCAATCACATAAGGCTTGTACTCCGTGTAGTTGCACTGCACTTGGACCCCAAAATCATCCGGGGACTTGGACAGGAGGGAGATCACCGGCTTCATGGCCACTGCCACGTTGTTGCAGGTGTCATAGATTTCATATCCCAGTGTGACACCCGGCAGCAGAACCGTGGAGTTGTTTATTTCCTCAATGGCAAACCTCATGGCCAGCTGTCTTTGGTAGGCAGGGATGAAGAAGCTATGGCATAAAGGGAACTTTTGCTTACCAGGGCTGCCTCAGCCTGGCCAACAGTTTCACTAGGAGCTGGCCCCAGTGGGGCAGCTAGGTTTAACAGTGCCCTGGGACAAGTCACAGGGGGAGGCTGGGGCAGCATGTGGGGAGCTCAGGGCACAGAGAGCCACCAAGACAGAGGGCATTGGAACAGGGAAGGAAGCAAGGCACTGGGGCAGACCAAGGCATGGGGGATGCTGGGGTAGGGGATAAGGTGGCCAGATATGCAAATTTTAGAGAACACTTATGAGAAATACAGGTTGCAGGGCTGCAGTGAAGCCAATGCAGTTCTGCACCCTGTATTTCTCATAAGTGTCTTCTAAAATTTGCATATCTGGCCGCCCTGGGAGGGGAGGCGAGGCGAGGCATGGGGGCAGGGGTGTGTGTGTGAAGTAAGGCTCTGGAGATGCCAGAGCAGGGGAGTGGAGTGAGGCTCTGGGGATGGGGTGGCAGCCACTGATAGAATGTTAATACACGAGAGGGGAGCCCCCCCTGGATCCCATGGCAAGTCCATCCCCCCCGTAGCCACCACCCGCAGGCTGGACCAAAGCAAGCAAGCAGGCAGGCTTCCTCCCTGCTGCTGTCTGCCCACGCATTGCTCTCCCCCACCATAGAGTTGCAATTGCTCACTCGATGAGCTAGGCTGGTGCCCACGACTCCATAGTGCTGAACGTGTGTGCCACAATAGACAGGAGGGCCGGGTGCCCTGTGTCCCCCACCCCGCACACACAGGAGGCAGCCATGGGGCAGCATGTTGCCCTAGATTTGCCACATTTCCTTGGTTGATGCCACATAGCGTGGTTCCAAGGTGACCACATGATACACGAGCAGGTGAATGCAGGGCTAATGGCACCACCCATAGTCACAGCACCAACTCCTGGCTGACTGGGAAAGGTACAGGTAACTTTGATAGAGATAAAGCAGGACATTTTGATGTCATGATGGGGCTGGATGATGAAATCTCACACCCTTGTAAGAGTCACATCTGGTGGGTCGTACAAGGTTGCAAAATCTTGCTACATAAAAGGGGAATAGTGTGTTCACACTTGATAAATCTCCAGCATTTATAACACTCGGTATTATCTCGAGCACTTATAAGAACCCATTTTTTTCATGTGTAAAAGTGGCCATAGTTAATTGTTGGGGGATGGAACAGCTTTGAAATGTTAAGCTGGCCTGGACACAGTGATTGGTGCATTTTAAAGGAGCAAATGACCAAGGGGTTGCCTGGTGAAGGAGAGAGAGGAAGAAAGGAATTATAGGGGCTGTGACTTGTCTTGAATTGAGCTTATATGAACTTGAAACCTGAACTGTTACCTGTTCTTTATATATAATATATTTAATAGTGTTTATACCTAACCTGGAGGCTCTGGTACCGTCTGTCTCACCCCTGCTTGGCTACAACACTGCCAATAGGGGATCACCACCAGGAACCAGGTCAGGAAAAGATGAAACACCACTAGAGAGAGAACAAACCCGGACCAGGGATCCTTGGGGAGAATGGGGTAACAGGCTGGTGGCAGTGAAAAGTCCCAGAGTCCAGAGGGATCGCCACCCCCGAAAGCCAGAGCCCTAGGGCAGTGGCCCCAATTGCCTCACCTATGCCCCTAGCTGGCCCCATACAGCTCTGCAGGGTCCGGATATTACAAAGCACAACAGTTCTAACTGTAATGGTTAGCCCCACCCAATGCTGCCCAAGAGCCTTGTTCTGTAAGCCCCACCTACAGAGAGTTCTTGCAGAATCAGGCTCTTGTGTAGCTATAGATTCATTTATATAGCGTATTCTTTCAATAGCCTGTGAATGGGGGCAGCAAAATCCACTGGCTTCAGGTACCAACATGGTAGTTTTCCCACTCATTCCGCTTGTGTGAGACCTTGCGTCAAGGCACATCACTGTCACTGCAGTTTCCCCATCGATAAGACAAAGCGGATAGCATCAATCGGGGCCTCTTCCTTTCATCCCTGCACTCCTGGAAAATGTTCCTTTCACCTCTGGCTGCTATCCTGTGCTTTCCTGCTCTCTGAATATTGCCCCGCCCTTTCCCCAGCAGCGGCAGCTCCCCTCTGCCACTGCAGCTTGCTCGCCCCAGAAGAGAACAGCTGGAGGTGGGTCAGGGTGACTTGAGGAATCTTTCCGCCACTTCCGTAGACTGGGAGTGGAGATCTGAGTCCTCTAGTTGCCCACCGCCTAAGGCTTGAATCCAGTAGAGCCAGCAGCTAGGTTGACCATGAGCAAAGACTCAGTTGCTGCCGCCTACTATTAAAGGAGGTGGCTGAGGGACCCAATTACCATGACATGGCTTCCTACACTATCAGAAACCTGGAACAAGTGCTTTATTTGCAGCTTCCCCCACCTCCACCCCCATCAACAAACACAGGTCCAAGTTTTTCTCTCTCTGCTGATGTAATGAGCGCATTTATAACTGGAACTGAGGCAGGCACTTCCTTAAACAGCAGTACCAGGGAAGTGCCTGTTAAAACAGCAGGAAGCACTGTTGCCTTCTGGTAACCAGTTCACCTAAACGGTTAACAGAAGGGTCAGCTTTCATGAGTCTTATTATGCATCTTGTGATTTTACATTTTCTCTCTTCAAGTCTAAAATGGCAACATATAAGAACATAAGAAGTGCCATACTGGGTCAGACCAATGGTCCATCTAGCCCAGTATCCTGTCTCCAACAGTGGCCAATCACGGTGGCTTGGGAGAAGCACCCAACAGGTCACAATGGGGGATTCATTCCCTGTTGTTTCCCCCCCAGCTCCCGTCATGTTCCCTGATCCTGTCTGGCTAATAGCTGCTAATGGACCCATCTTCCAGAAACTTGTCCAAACCTCTCTTAAACTCAGCTATAGTACTGGCCCTTACCACAGCCTCTGGCAGTAGATTCCACAACCCAATTATACGCTGAGTGAAAAAATATTTTCTTTTATTTGTTTTAAACTTGCCACCCATGAGTTTCATGGAGTGTCCCCTAGTTCTAGTACTAGCTGAGAGGGTAAATAACTGCTCCTTGTTTATTAGTTCCACACCACTCATGATTTTATAGACCTCTATCATATCTCCTCTCAGTCGTCTCTTCTCCAAACTGAAGAGCCCCAACCTACCAAGCCTCTCCTCATACGGGAGCCCTTCCATGCCCTTGATCATTTTTGTTGCCCTTCTCTGTACCTTTTCTAGTTCAGCTATGTCTTTTTTGAGATGGGGCGACCAGAACTGCACACAATATTCGAGGTGCGGTCGCACCATTGATTTGTATAGAGGCATTATGACATCCTCAGTTTTATTCTCTATCCCCTTCCGAATAATTCCTAACATTCTGTTTGCTTTTTTGACTGCTGCTGCGCACTGCGCTGTGGATTTCATTGTATTGTCCACAACCACCCCCAGATCCTTTTCCTGAGTGGTAACTCCTAGCTTAGTACCCAGCATTGTGTACGCATAGTTTGGATTATTTTTCCCTACGTGCATCACTTTGCACTTGTCCACATTAAATCTCATTTGCCATTTAGATGCCCAGGCACCCAGTGTCGTAAGATCCTGTTGCAGTTCCTCACAGTCTGCTCGTGTTTTAACTACCTTGAATAACTTGGTGTCGTCTGCAAATTTGATCACCTCACTCTTAACACCCTTTTCCAAATCATTAATGAATACATTAAACAGCACCGGTCCCAATACAGATCCCTGAGGCACACCACTTTTTACATCTCTCCATTGTGAAAACTGACCATTTAGTCCTACCCTTTGCTTTCTATCTTTTAACCAGTTTCTGATCCATAGTAAGACACTACCTCCTATCCCATGACTTTTTAATTTTCTCAAGAGTCTCTCATGAGGGACCTTATCAAATGCTTTCTGGAAATCCAGGTACACTATATCTACTGGGTCTCCCTTGTCCACATGCTTATTTACACCCTCAAAGAATTCCAACAGGTTAGTGAGGCATGACTTACCTTTACTAAATCCGTGTTGACTCTTCCCCATTAAGCCATGTTTGTCAACATGCCCTGTAATTCTGTCCTTAATGATGGTTTCCACCATTTTGCCCGGCACAGACGTCAAGCTTACTGGTCTGTAGTTTCCAGGATCGCCTCTGGATCCCTTTTTAAATATCGGGGTTACATTTGCCACCCTCCAGTCCTCGGGTACAGTGGCAGATTTTAGTGACAGGTTACAAATTACTAACAGTAGGTCTGCGATTTCATATTTGAGTTCCTTCAGAACTCTGGGGTGAATGCCATCTGGCCCTGGTGACTTGTTAGTATTCAGTTTGTCAATTTGCCCTAGAACATCCTCCAACGTCACATTGATTTGTAACAGCTCTTCCAATTCCTCGCCCACAAAGCAAGGATCCGGCGTGGGTACCTCCCCAAAATCCTCCGCAGTGAAGACCGACGCAAAGAACTCATTCAGCTTCTCTGCAATGTCCTTATCCTCCCTGAGCGCCCCTTTTACTCCCTTGTCATCTAATGGCCCAACTGACTCCCTAGCAGGCTTCTTGCTTCTGATGTATTTGAAAAAGTTTTTGTTGCTTGTTTTTGCCTCTTTAGCAAGCCTCCCTTCAAAATCTCTCTTGGCCTGCCTTATTAACACTTTACATTTACGTTGCCAGTGTTTATGCTCTTTCGTATTATTTTCATTGGGACTAGCCTTCCATTTCTTAAAGGATGCCTTTTTGGCTCTAATAGCCTCCTTCACCTCCCCATTTAGCCACAGTGGAAGACTTTTGGTCTTCCTGCTTCCTTTTTTAACTTGCGGGATGCATTTAATCTGGGCTTCCAGAAGGGTGCTTTTAAACAGCCTCCACGCCTCTTGCAAACTTGTAGCCCTTGCAACTGTGCTTTTTAGTTTCTTTTTAACTAGTTTCGTCATTTTGTCATAGTCTCCCTTTTTAAAGTTAAATGCTACTGCTGTACTTTTGTTCGTCTTTCTCACTCCAGAAGTTATGTCAAATGTGATCATATTATGATCGCTATTGCCCAGTGGCAATAGGAAATAGGAATAGGCAATAGGAAAAGCTTGTGAGAATGTTCCGCTTTTGTAGCAGAGACCTGTTCATCCGGATGTGTTGGGAGATAGGCAAGTGGCCAGGCGTCCGGATGAACAGAGTGTTCGGGGTGGGAGGTCATGGAGTGGAGGGTCTCCAAGCTTGCTCAATGTTCCCCACCCCAGAAGCTGTCCCAGACCCCATCCTCCCTAGATTCTCTGGAGAAGTGCTGCACAGTGGCATAACTTTGAGCTGAAATTTCTGGGGAATACTGGTTCTCCTTGACCCCACATAAGCCCCACACAGTGACCCTGGAACTACAGGGGGGATTTATGGGGCACATGCCTGTTGCATCACCCGTTAGAAGTATCCCCGTGTTGGTGAGCCTGGGGCAGATAGGGACAGTAGAATGGGAGGCCACAGCAGCTGCACCTTCAGCACAAACTGATGCTTTGGAGCTAAAGCCTAGGGTTCCATGGCCCAGGGTCAGCTTTACCACAGCTCCCTGCTCTTTCTGGGGGCCGCACAGTGACCCCTGTTTTCACCAGATCGGGGTGTGGGGCCACGCTCCCTCCCAAACACGACCACCTTGGGCCCTGCAGAGAGTGAGCCCAAGGGGGTGGGGCCACTGGGACCCCCCCCCAATTTATCTTCACTCTGTGCCCCACAAGTTCTAAGGCCGGCGCTGCCATACCCACTGGTAACCCAGCCTCGTATGTGCCCTGTGAACGGTGTTAGCCTTGCTCTTACCTGTCACATGTGGGAAGCTCTGGCTCTGTAGACTGACTGTAAGTCACTTTGATATGTAAATCGAACAAGCCACCAATCACAAAGTCCCCAGGAGCACTGAACTGGACAGCCAGGGAGTTTGTCTTTGCGTCGAGTTGCTTTGCAGAAAGGATGAAGACTAGAGCCCTCAGCAGCACGTCAGGAAACATGTTACCTGATCAGGGGAAATAAAAAGAAAATATTTGGTTGAAATGACTAGCTGTGGCTGCCTGATGTCTCTTTTCAGGATTATGAAGTGGGTGTCAATGGATCCTGGGGCAGGGATTTGGCACAGATAGGCACAAGGATACATCTTCCATGTCATGGTCCATTCTAGCCTAGCTACACCTCTGGATAGGCAGCTGCAAGCATGGAAGGGGGGTTCCAACACAGGGCTGAGAATGCAATGGTCCCACTTGGCATCAGACTCTCTGTGGGACTTTGGTGCGAGTCACCTCACCTCTCTTTTAAGACTCATCCATAGGAATAACATTCCTCTTGGGGCAAATTCTTATGCGACTCTATCTCCCAGGGTTCAGGGAAATAGCCTTGGGATACTCATGAAAAGTTGCAAAATGGTGACACTGAAATTTCAAGATTATTGCTTTGGCATTTGCAACCTTAAATGCCAAAATTCCTCATGGAAATGCTTGGCCCCTTTTTGATCGAGATAGCATTGGCAACCCCCTGGAACTGTTTGAGAAACTTCTAGTGGTGCCAATTCAACATTGCTTTGGGGATGTAAATGTGTATGGGGGTGGGTGGGATGGATGACTACATTGGTCAATGAACAGATGCATGAGAAGATCAGGGTGACAGAAGATCAAGGCCCGTTGGCTCAGCTAACAGTAAAATCAAGAAATAGGCCCATTGGAAACGATGTCCCCATAGCCCCATGCTGCTCCTCCATAGAAGGTGAGATTGAAGGACAAAACCAAAAAGGTAGAAGAGCTGGTTGGATGGATAAACAGCCATTGGACAAGGACGGACTCTGATGTGTTGAGAATGGAACTCTGGGGAAAGAGTTCCCATCCTTACGGAACCCTGTTGGCATATCAAGATTATGGGTGTTTTCACATGGGAAGGGAGGGAGGCAGTCGTGAATCATGGGTAGGCAATGCTGCTGCCACTCCCGTGGGCAGCAGCAGGAGCAGTTCAAACGGACAGACCCCTGTGTGGGTCCCATGGGCGGGGGAGCAGCTGCTAGTCTTCCCCTGCTCCATTTCAGCCCTGGGAAGCCCATCATACAGGCAGAACCTGAGAACTCCAGGCCTGAAGCAGCAGGATTAGGAACAACAGGAGGAAGCTGCCACCACAGCTAGTCATCTGTTGGAGGGGCAGCTCAGGCCAGATGATCAGGGGGAGATCAGGCTCCAAAAGATGACTGGCAGTGGCAGTGGCTTCCTCCAGGGGCCCGATTCTTGCTGGCACCATGGCCTTACCTATGGTCCTGCCATGGGCCTTTCACATGGGAAATGGACCCGTGGAAGCCCATTGCCCCAGTTTGGGGTGGATTGCCCCGCAAGGCGTGCATCTCAATAATGTGGGTGATGCCGCAGGTGGGAGCCCCTGGTCAGTGTGGGGCAAACATCTGATGGATGGTGTTCTGACAGGTGGTGAGTCCAGGGCAAAGGGGTGGTGAAAGTGGTGCACCATTTTGTGTGATAACACTCTATGGGAGCGAATGGAGGGTAACCCCTGAACAGCAGCTGTCCAAGGTACTGAAATCACACTTTGCCANTCTCCCTTTTTAAAGTTAAATGCTACTGCTGTACTTTTGTTCGTCTTTCTCACTCCAGAAGTTATGTCAAATGTGATCATATTATGATCGCTATTGCCCAGTGGCAATAGGAAATAGGAATAGGCAATAGGAAAAGCTTGTGAGAATGTTCCGCTTTTGTAGCAGAGACCTGTTCATCCGGATGTGTTGGGAGATAGGCAAGTGGCCAGGCGTCCGGATGAACAGAGTGTTCGGGGTGGGAGGTCATGGAGTGGAGGGTCTCCAAGCTTGCTCAATGTTCCCCACCCCAGAAGCTGTCCCAGACCCCATCCTCCCTAGATTCTCTGGAGAAGTGCTGCACAGTGGCATAACTTTGAGCTGAAATTTCTGGGGAATACTGGTTCTCCTTGACCCCACATAAGCCCCACACAGTGACCCTGGAACTACAGGGGGGATTTATGGGGCACATGCCTGTTGCATCACCCGTTAGAAGTATCCCCGTGTTGGTGAGCCTGGGGCAGATAGGGACAGTAGAATGGGAGGCCACAGCAGCTGCACCTTCAGCACAAACTGATGCTTTGGAGCTAAAGCCTAGGGTTCCATGGCCCAGGGTCAGCATTACCACAGCCCCCTGCTCTTTCTGGGGGCCGCACAGTGACCCCTGTTTTCACCAGAACGGGGTGTGGGGCCACGCTCCCTCCCAAACACGACCACCTTGGGCCCTGCAGAGAGTGAGCCCAAGGGGGTGGGGCCACTGGGACCCCCCCCCAATTTATCTTCACTCTGTGCCCCACAAGTTCTAAGGCCGGCGCTGCCATACCCACTGGTAACCCAGCCTCGTATGTGCTCTGTGAACGGTGTTAGCCTTGCTCTTACCTGTCACATGTGGGAAGCTCTGGCTCTGTAGACTGACTGTAAGTCACTTTGATATGTAAATCGAACAAGCCACCAATCACAAAGTCCCCAGGAGCACTGAACTGGACAGCCAGGGAGTTTGTCTTTGCGTCGAGTTGCTTTGCAGAAAGGATGAAGACTAGAGCCCTCAGCAGCACGTCAGGAAACATGTTACCTGATCAGGGGAAATAAAAAGAAAATATTTGGTTGAAATGACTAGCTGTGGCTGCCTGATGTCTCTTTTCAGGATTATGAAGTGGGTGTCAATGGATCCTGGGGCAGGGATTTGGCACAGATAGGCACAAGGATACATCTTCCATGTCATGGTCCATTCTAGCCTAGCTACACCTCTGGATAGGCAGCTGCAAGCATGGAAGGGGGGTTCCAACACAGGGCTGAGAATGCAATGGTCCCACTTGGCATCAGACTCTCTGTGGGACTTTGGTGCGAGTCACCTCACCTCTCTTTTAAGACTCATCCATAGGAATAACATTCCTCTTGGGGCAAATTCTTATGCGACTCTATCTCCCAGGGTTCAGGGAAATAGCCTTGGGATACTCATGAAAAGTTGCAAAATGGTGACACTGAAATTTCAAGATTATTGCTTTGGCATTTGCAACCTTAAATGCCAAAATTCCTCATGGAAATGCTTGGCCCCTTTTTGATCGAGATAGCATTGGCAACCCCCTGGAACTGTTTGAGAAACTTCTAGTGGTGCCAATTCAACATTGCTTTGGGGATGTAAATGTGTATGGGGGTGGGTGGGATGGATGACTACATTGGTCAATGAACAGATGCATGAGAAGATCAGGGTGACAGAAGATCAAGGCCCGTTGGCTCAGCTAACAGTAAAATCAAGAAATAGGCCCATTGGAAACGATGTCCCCATAGCCCCATGCTGCTCCTCCATAGAAGGTGAGATTGAAGGACAAAACCAAAAAGGTAGAAGAGCTGGTTGGATGGATAAACAGCCATTGGACAAGGACGGACTCTGATGTGTTGAGAATGGAACTCTGGGGAAAGAGTTCCCATCCTTACGGAACCCTGTTGGCATATCAAGATTATGGGTGTTTTCACATGGGAAGGGAGGGAGGCAGTCGTGAATCATGGGTAGGCAATGCTGCTGCCACTCCCGTGGGCAGCAGCAGGAGCAGTTCAAACGGACAGACCCCTGTGTGGGTCCCATGGGCGGGGGAGCAGCTGCCAGTCTTCCCCTGCTCCATTTCAGCCCTGGGAAGCCCATCATACAGGCAGAACCTGAGAACTCCAGGCCTGAAGCAGCAGGATTAGGAACAACAGGAGGAAGCTGCCACCACAGCTAGTCATCTGTTGGAGGGGCAGCTCAGGCCAGATGATCAGGGGGAGATCAGGCTCCAAAAGATGACTGGCAGTGGCAGTGGCTTCCTCCAGGGGCCCGATTCTTGCTGGCACCATGGCCTTACCTATGGTCCTGCCATGGGCCTTTCACATGGGAAATGGACCCGTGGAAGCCCATTGCCCCAGTTTGGGGTGGATTGCCCCGCAAGGCGTGCATCTCAATAATGTGGGTGATGCCGCAGGTGGGAGCCCCTGGTCAGTGTGGGGCAAACATCTGATGGATGGTGTTCTGACAGGTGGTGAGTCCAGGGCAAAGGGGTGGTGAAAGTGGTGCACCATTTTGTGTGATAACACTCTATGGGAGCGAATGGAGGGTAACCCCTGAACAGCAGCTGTCCAAGGTACTGAAATCACACTTTGCCAATGGAATCTGAGTGTAGACATTCACTTGAAAAGTGACTCTGACAAGAGAATGAACAGGACACGGGGACACACGTACACAGTGCACACACATACCAGCTAAGAAATCTTCCACGGAGAAATCACAGAGGAAGGGCAGCCCATCAGCTGAGGTGCTAGCATGACGTACAGTTCAATAGAGAGGGAGATTTCATTGGACAACTGCGGTTGGTGAGAATGAGCAAACTTCCGGGGCACACAGAGCCCTTCCTCAGGCATGTAGCATAGTCACCAGTCAGAAATATATAAACTGAGCAAATGTAGGACAGGTATATATGAGGAGGCAGGGAATGGGTGGGAGTGGATAAAACAAGGTAACTGGTGGGATGGGGGTGGGAGAGAGAAAGAGGTAGATGTGCCAGACATTTAAAAACAGAGCTGTAAAATTATTAGTGTGGGAGCTCTAAGGTATGTTACAACCTCCATGATAAATCCACAACATTCTATTTGCTATAACATTGGCATGATTAAAGTCAGGATAATTAAATTTGTAGTGAATGATCACTGGGGTACGTGGTTCATGCTATGGAAATTCCAGCCAAATCGGCTGAATAATAGCTGAGATATCGCAGTTTAAAAACCGCTCTTTGAAGGCTGTTTTTTCTCCCCTGATCTGGGCAGGGTAGACGGGCTTAATGTCGGTGGGGAGGAGCTATGAGCCTTTTAGAAAATTAGAGGAGGCTCCCAGGGGGTGCTTATATATTGGTGTAGGAGACAAAGAAACAATAGGTAGTGGAAAAACACATAGAGAGGCCATGGCTAAAGCAAACATATGGACTAGGGGGCATATAGTAGGAAACAGCTTATCAGGTGAAGGGAATACACAGATGAAAGGAACTGGGTTCACAACAGTAACACAAAGGTTGTGCATCCAGCTGACGGTCTGCCAGTTACAGAGAGGGAGACAAAGAGGTTAGAAGATAAGTAGGAACTTGGTACAGAGGATAACAAAAGTTAAAAATGCAGTCAACTGTAAGGGATTAGATTCCCTGTCTGACCTTGGGCACCTCATGTAGTCTCTCTGTGCCTCAGCTTCTCCATCTGCACCATGGGGATCATCGTTTCACCCTGTCTTTCCAGAGGCTGTGGGAGTGCTTATATTAAAGGCTGTGAGGGGTTTGTACAATTTGGGTAGTGGTGAGCTGATAAGTGCATGAAATGAGTAGAAATGGCCAGATTTCCCTACAAAAATCCATAAATCTGCCACATTGTCGTACTTAAAGCTCTCTTTCAAATCACCCTGCTGTGATGCCTGATGCAAAAGGTGGTAGCTGTTGTGGTGGTGCTAGTTACCCTCACATCTCTCTTGTTGTTGTTCCTTGAACTTCCACTGCCTCCCTGTTGCATCCTCCTATGATCGCCTGTCTTGTCTATTTAGGTCATGATCCACAAACCACTTACTCTGAAGAAGAATTCCTCAGGGCTCCAATGGGACACCTCCAGAGTAAGTGGTTTGTGGATCCTGGGCATAGTCTCTAAGCCTCTTGAGCCTGGGGCTACCTGAATGGGACCAGTTGGTGCCACGATAAATTATTTCTGGCCCAGGGTGATCTAAAAT
>QEPC01001471.1:744785-768467 GCA_003113815.1 Sphenodon punctatus | reverse complement strand
GGTGGGTAGTTTTAAATTGTTTATACTGTTGACATTTTATGTATTTTAGTATTGTTTTATCTGCTGTGAGCCGCCCCAGGATGCTGTAGGCATGAGGGGATGGCCAATAAATACAAAGAAAAGAATAAAAAATTAAGCCACCCTGCTCCCAACTTTGATGCAGCCCTCAGAGCTTGCACTAATTTTCAAAGTGGCCCCTGGAAAGGAAAAAGTCCCCCAACCCTTGTTTACAGCTCCATAGCCAGTGTGTACATCAATAAAAGGCCAAATCAAAGTACAACTTGACAGAAAGAACCAAACTAATCACATTACCCTGAGCTGAACCAGCCCAGGCAGCCAATGTGAAAAGTGCCAAGCGCTGGAATGAGCCTTATAGTAAATGACCTTGCTTTGGTTCATGACTTCCATTCCCACCTTCCAATAGCCATTCTTTGGTTGATCCTGAGATGCCCAGCAGTTCCAAATGTTACCATGTCTTGATGCTCTTGATCTCTTGGTTAATTTCAATAATGGACCAATAACTGCTGTCAGATGGAGCACAGAACCTTTCCACCTTCCAATGTGGAGTTCTCTTTGATTTCTAAAATATAGTTTGGTTGTTGTCAGGGGTTTTTACATCTCCAAATAAACTAGAATCAAATCCCATCCTCCCCTGCTTTCTCCATTGTCTGTCCCGGCACTGTAAATTAGAATTTGACAAAGGGATTAAGGATTTGCAAAAATCATAGAATCATAGAGGTCATTTAGTCCAACCCCCTGCTTAATGCAGGAACTCTACAACCACAGCATCCCTGACAGATGGCCATCCAGCCTCTGTTTGAAAACCTCCAGCGAAGGAGAGCCCACCACCGCCCTAGGCAGTGTCTGTTCCACTATCGAATAGCTCTTAACGTTAGGAACCCATTGGTCCTAGTCCTGCCCTCAGGAGCAACAGAGAACACATCTGCACCATCTTCTATGTGACGGCCCTTCAAGATGTTTGAAGATGGCTATAATGTCTCCCCTTAGCCTTCTCTTCTCCAGGCTAAACATACCCAACTCCTTCAACTTTTCCTCATAGGACTTTGTTTCCAGACTCCTGACCATCTTTGTTGCTAAATGGCTTGTTTAACCAGGATCCCTTTGCATTCTTTTTAAAAATACACATTATTTGCAAAAATGTCATATAGCTTCCAAGTAAGAGAGTTGGTTTGTCTGACTTTGTGAGATGGAAGGAAATATGAACATGGCTGGGCATGTGTCTGTCTGCAAGACTGTACTCCCTGAGTGGAGGGCCTTTCCCCTCCTGTAAGCCACTTTTGAAATCAATACAAGCTCCTTGAGCCAGGTACAAGTAGGGACAGAAGTACTTATGACGTATGCTCTGGATGAGGGAAAGAAAGGGAGGATCCAGAATATGAGCCCAGATTTATTGTGGAAGCCACCCTGGGCTGCTCGCAGGAGGGGCAGGGTATAAATTTATAAAATAAATAAATAAAATAAGATCCATGGATCCAGCTCCTCCATGAGCACCTGTCCTCTGAACCCATTCTTTGAATATATGAGGGTAAGAACTGGATCCATGGGCCAGGGTCAGGAATTGAAAATGGGGCAAATAAATAAACAACAGCCATAGGCTGGATTTGGCCCATGAGCCACAAGTTCCCCACCCCTGCTGTAGGCAGAAAGGATCCTGCCTTGGATTGGGGGTGGACTAGATAACCTTTAAGGTACCCTCCAACCCTACAATTCTGTTACACTATATGATTTAAAACTACATGCCTGTTTCTGACTAACTGCCCACAGATTAGATATCTGTGCAACTTAATATTATATTCAAATGCTTCAGTTATTTAGAAGGATACGTGGCTGCAGGGCAGATTTATGGCCAAGACACCCAGTTCCCTCTGAAGGGATCCTCATTTTAAGGACATTGACAAGTTGTTGTAGGTTCAGAGGAAGGCAAGAAAGATGACAAAGGGTCTGGAAAGCAAGTCCTATGAGGAATGTTTGAAGGAACGGGGCATGTTTAGCCTAGTGAAGAGGAGATTAAGCGGAGACATAATAGCAGCTTTCAAATCCCTGACGGGCTGCCACTAAGAAGATGGCACAGAACTGTTCTATATTGCTCCAGAGCGGCCGAATTGAAATAATGTCTGTCTGCAATTTCCCCTGATAGTCAACCAAAATGTACCTTCCTGTCATTTGAGCTCTGTCGTTAAGAAGCTTATGTCAGCCCTACTGATGTCCAAAAGATTTGAACGCACATATAAGTACTTTATTGAGCTTGACCAGCAAGTGGTCTATGCCTCGACCTTCCATTCCCCTGACCCTGAGCCCCAGGGAAAGGGCGGGAGGAGGTCTCTTTGGAGGTTCCTTCCAACTCTAAGTGCATATGATTCTAAGGGGACGGCACCACTGACTGCTGGAAGTAAATGGCATAAGAACATAAGTAGAGCCATACTGAGTCACACCAATGGTCCATCAAGCCCAGCATCCTGTCTCCAACAGTGGCTAATTTTGGTCACATGGGAAAAGTATCAGCAGTCATAATGGGCAATCCATTACCGGGTGATCACTCCCTGCTCCTGACAGTAAGAAGTTCCCATCTCGTGATCTGCTTGGCTAATAGCCATTAATGGACCTATTCTCCAAGAACTTATCCAGTCCTTTTTTAAACGTAGCTATACTACTGGCCCTGACAACCTCCTCTCGCAACAGATTCCACCATTTAACTGTGCGTTGAGTGAAAAAACACTTCCTTTTCTTTGTTTTAAATCTGCCACCAGTTAGTTTCGTGGAGTGTCCCTTAGTTCTAGTGCTACTTGAGAGGGTAAGTAAATGTTCCCTGTCTACTCGTCCCACTCCACTCAAGATTTTATAAACCTCTATCGTATCCCCTCTCAGTCGTCTCCAAGCTGAAGAGCCCTAACCTACCAATCTTCTCTTCCTACGGAAGCCGTTCCAAACCCTTGAACATTTTTGTTGCCCCTCTCTGCACCTTTTCAAGTTCTACTATATCTTTTTTGAGATGGGGGTGACCAGAATTGCACACAGAACTCATGGTGCCGTCACACCATCAGTTTATATAGGAGCTTTATGATATTTTCAGTTTTATTCTCTATCCCTTTCTGAATAATTCCTAACATTTTGTTTGCTTTTTTGGCTGTTTTTTTTTTCTTTTGGCAGGGGATGGATTATACTCCCTTGTATATACCTCATTCCGATACACTTCTCAGGCATCGGTGCTGTCTAGGGTGGCCATACCTTCCCTTCAAAAGAGGGTGCTTATGAAAAATACATGGTGCAGGGCTGCACTGGAACCATTGCAGCCCTGCAACATGTATTTTTCATAAGTGTCCTCTTTTAAAGGGAAGGTATGGCCACCCGAGTGCTGTCTGCTGTCAAAGAGGGTAAAATGGACTATTAGTCTGTCCTACTCTGAAAGTTCATATGCAAACTGGATACTAAATCCTCTTTGTGTCTGAATAGCTCCCTTTAATTTTGATCTTTTGATACCTACTGCCACCCCACATTCCTCAATGATGCTTTTAATATAAACGTACCCTTCTTCATGCCTTCACATCCGCACACCTGCGCCTGCTTTCCCCACCTGGGATTGTCTTCATCCTCCTCCTCCATTCTGTCTGCTGCTGTTGGGCTTCTTCCTGCACTCTGTTGAGTGATAGAAGCTGCTGCCTGGGGTCCTCAGTAGTTATGTGCTGATGCCCTTGAGGAAGAATTTTAAAGCCCTGAAATTTTCCTGTTCCATTTGGCTGAACTTCCCTGGTCTTGTGAATTTGACTATCCCTCGGTGGAATGGCTACAGTGACAACAGGTACAGGGAGCTGAGTGTTAAACCAAATTAAGAACAAAGCTATCAGCTTACATTCTGCATGGAAATCACCTGCCCGGTGATGCAGAGGGTCACTTAGAGCCTGATCCACAAGCTGGCAAAGACTCCCGGCCCCCGGCCCCTGCATGCATTGGATTCAAAGCTGTTCATGAGGCAGCTACTTGCTCTGCCACAGGCAGAAGTATTATTATTGTTATTAAATATTTATTACTTATAGTGCCAGCAATGTGCCTGGCACTGAACAGTTGTAATTAGAGAAAGATCCCTGCCCTGAGGTTCTTCCAATCTAGGATGGACAAAGAATGGGAGACAAGTCGTGGGAGGGGAACATAGGGCAAAATAGGGATGCATACATTCCCATTTTACAGATGGGGAACTGAGGCTGAGAGACAATGACTTGCCCAAGGCCACTTATGGCTAATCCTGGATTTGAACCCTGGTCTCCCAAAGTAGCTAATGAAGGGGAAATTTCCAAAGGCAAAAATAGCGCTTGGCACCTCAAGTTCCCATTGAGAGTCAGTGGCAGCTAGGCATCCATGTGGGGTGGATTTTTAGCATGTTTCTGTCATGTCTTTGAGGGACATGCTTTTCCACATAAGTGGGCAGCTACGCAGGGCTGTTGGATTAGACAGTAAATGGAAGAGAGACCACCAAGGAAAATGGAAGAAGATAGAGTAAGTGGAAGTTGCGTTGATAATCCTACAGGTGGTACTCCCCCACACCCTCCCCCTCAGCATGGTGCTAGGGGGCACTGTGCCACAATGCTTTTGTCTGTCCAGTGAAATTTATTTTATTTTATTTATTCATTTAAATCAATATACCGCCCTTTCCCTGGGGTTCAAGATCAGAAAACTGGAAAGTTGAGGCATAGACAATTTGCTGGTCAAAGTCAGTAAAGTACTTACGCGTGCGTTCAAATCTTTTGGACATCAGTAGGGCTGACATAAGCGTCTTAATGACAGGGAGTGACAGTCACTTTTCGCCACAAAACATGCTGACAAGTTTGTGGCTCTCTCTACCCAGGGATAAAATAACCCAGCCTGGGTAAAGTATTAACACATGCCTACTCCAGATTTACCTCACAGCCCAAGAGGAGGGGGGAGGAAGCATTTCCGATGGTGCTTGATGCCTGACTGTACAGCTTTTCCTTGCTGCACTGTGGCTATGATGAGGGATCTGGGATGCTTATGGTGAGGAATCTTTGTACACTTGTGTTTTCCACCAGTGGGGAAAATGCAGTGACCACAGATTCCTACTTATGGGAGAGGCTGGAAAACTGCTTCACAAACATTTGGAGGCAAACTAAGCCCCTGTAATAAATAATCACATGCTAAACCCAAAAGGGTGTGCTGTGTTGCTACCACAAACTTCACCACACACTGTTTGTGGGGCTGCTAGGGAGTTAACCTAGAGGGTAGAAGAGATTTACTCAGTTTGGGTTTTGGGTGGACAAGCTCTTACTCTTTGTGTGTACAGTTGTTCTCAAAGGGGGGTGGGATTGTGTGAGGAAGGGATGGAGCTCCTTTGTGACTGAGGGGGAATGCCAATATGATCCTGGTTTACAATCTTGCACGTGAATTTTGATTGGTGGCTGCAGGTCCCGCTCCCATCAGAATTCATGTTACAGAGGTGTGAAGGCAAGCTGGCACCATTTTGGAAATTTCCTCAGAGCTGTGAGGTAGGGGAGTTGCAGTGACAGCAGCAATGGGTCGGGGACACTGAGAGGGCAAAGGGGTTGGGAGCAAGTTGTACACACCAGAGTAGCGTGTGGCAGTATGGTGACAAATACCACAGACAAAAAGAGTTTCCATCTCCCCAGGAGAAAACCTGGAGCGGACAGCACCAATCCGAAAGAGAGCAGAGCAATCAATGGGACTGTCGCATCCCCTTCCTGAGGTAAGCCTACTCTTGTGGAGTGCTGTCACATCAGAGCGTTCCACTGAGGCAGGAGTATGGCTACTCCTGGAAGCCCCAGTTCTCCAGGCTGAGGCACCACTAGCTAACCCAGAGAAACTGGAAGTTCCCGCAGGGCCCAGAAACTGGTTCAAAACCCAGAGTCAGAGAAATAGCAGCCAGAAGAGGAAGGGAAACACAATCTAATAGGTTTGCAGACTGAATGGGGCTGTTATCCAGGAATGGCATGGCCTCTTAGCATCACTGAAATAGGAATAATTTGTAATACTAAGTATGTTAATTGCTCAGCTCAGGCTGGGCCTAAGGCCTGCTCCTGAATCCCAACTCTGCTGAAGCCAATGTGAATGAGGTGCCTCTGGCCCTTTTCACACAGACAGTCTAACACTGATAAAATGGGTGTTACATTTTGTTATACATGTTGCAGGGCAATCATAGAGCACACCTGCAGCCCTGTAACATGTATAATAAAATGTAACACCCATTTTATCAGTGTTAGCGTGTCTGTGTGAAAAGGGCCTCTAGCAACTTGCCTTCCAGATAGGGGCATCTCCTAATAAACTTTTGTCTACTTTGAAGGAAGCATTCAGAAACAGCTGTAGGGTATCTGGAGAATCAACATCTCTTCTTTTCTTCCAGTGCATCTGTGTGTTCTGGGAGGAGTGGCCGTAATGCATGTGTCTTCTTTGGGGTCAGCTTGATTCCTGTCTTGAGTGAGTTTTCAAACCTTTGGAACAAATGGTTGTGTCAACATCTCCACTACCTTGTGCTTCCTTTTGATCTGGCCACCTCGTGTGGAAAGTAGGTAATACACAGAATGGCTTGGCTGGAACAGATGCTAAGGGAGAGTTAGATTGTTGGAAAGAAATATATTGATTCTTACTTTATGGAAAGAAAAGCAGGGTGGGGTTACAGGAGGGACCTAGTTGAGTGTGACACCAGATTCTGGGGAGCGTGTCTCCACTTTAGTAACATCACTGTGCTTGTGAAATGGGTGCGTTATCTCCCCCAAATGGGTATGTTGCCCCCATGTCCCCATGACAGCCTTGTTGACTGAGACCTGGGATTCATCAGGCAGCTCAATAGTTAAAAGTAGGAGTCTCTAGTATGGCAGGGAACCTCCAGCTGACGGGCCAAATCCAGACTGCTCTGTTCTTTATTTGGCCCCTTTCTAGTTTCTGGACTTAGTCCAAGGATCCAGCCCCTTCTCTCAAGCACTAAAAGAATGAACTCAGGGGAAGGCAGCAGAGATGAAGGCGTGCACTCACAGAATAGAGGATGGATCCATGACTTAAGTCTATGAGCCAGACCTTCCCCTGTCTTTCCTCCATTCCACCCTATCTCCTATCTAGCTGTGGAGCTTGAACTAATTTTCAAAATGGCCTGCAGGAGGGAGGAGGTTACCCACCCTTGCTCTACAACATAACCTAAAATTCCATGTTCTGTAGCTGGCCTGTAGCAGACACACACACATGCTCTGTGGGTCAGGCTCAGAGCGGTCATGTATTATGCTGTGAGCAGGCAATTGTATTAGTTTATCCTCTGCACTGTCTGCAGATGGTCTTGTTGAGTGATCCCTGGGCCTCTTTGCAAATCTTTTGCATATTTGGGGCTGAGGGAACATTTGACTTTGCTTTGGGGCAGGGTTATTTGCATCGTCTATTTTAACTTCATTTCCATCCTCTTTGTCTTCGTTTCCATGTTCTTTGCATAAATCTTTGCTCAGTGAAAAATAAACAAGTGTATCCAAATCTGGGTGAATAATATATTCCTTGTATCATGCATCTGTTAAAGGATATCCAGCTCTGGTTTCCATCTGCTTTTTGACAAACATGGACAACAGAACTGGTTGAAATTTGGTTGTGCACATGTTTTTTATAAACAGACAAAAATTTCACAAAAGTATATCCAAAGCTTTTAGAATGGATGCATTTTTTGTTCTTTTTGAACATGGAAAGGTTCACTTTTTCAGTGGGAGCAAACTGCAATGTTTCATTTTGGTATGCTTACATTGCTGAAACGTTTGAAGATGCAAAAGCCCAAGATACAGTTTTAGCCTCCCTTGATTTATGTCGCCTGTCTGTGGGTGCATTCCCATTTGCCAGGTGCACAACAGGGTTGTGTAGCACTTAAGAGCACTAGACTTAAGGGAGTGACAAATCCCCATCCCTGCCCGCAGCCCACTGTCATTGCACATGCAGTGTCCCCTCTCAGAGCCCAGCACAGCCCTGCCATGTGAGCTAACCACTCATAAGCATTTCCAAGATATAGAGATGTGTTCTGCACTCCCACATTACTAGCTGCCACCCATTGACCATGGTTATATGACACAACAATGCTTGTTTTTGTGAAGGAGGATTTGGCACTCTGAAGTCTAGCATCGCACTTACATGTGCCTCTTATGCGCATGCAACCCCTTCGCAAATCTGGTAAATGAGGATTGATGGCATCCTTTGTCTATTGTTCCAATTTTTTTTCTCTTCCACCTCGAGCCTGATTCACCCTTTTCCCCCTTTTCTCTGTCTCTTCCTCCTGTTCATATCCCTCATTTGTCCCTCTGTCTTTCTATTCAAGGAGAAATCAAGGGCATGCACAGTGCTGAACCCAACTGATGTGCTGTGAATGAGATGAACTACCTTTGACTTTCATATAAAAGGGTCAGCACTGCCAGATGTTGGGTCCAACCATGAAGGGCTCTTTCTTGGTTTGAGATGGTCTCCATGGGTTGCATCGATCAACTAGCACTTCATGAGTCTCTCTAGATTTGGAGGGTGAGATGGTTTATTTTTATCAAAAACCTATACAAAGTAAACCTAAAGCATGGAACAACTTTGCTTTGTGTTTTAATAATGCAAATAAAGAAACATAATAAGGATTTGTGCCTCTCTACATATGTTAACCTTACTTGGAAAGTAAACCATCTCCTAAGCTTTCAATGGGCACACACCTTAAAGTGTTGGTTTTTCAATCTTTTGGGTTTACAAGTCCACAAGTAAAGTTCTGGATGCATTTTTCACACACACACTGCCTTGAGGCAGTTCCTGGATGCATTCTTCACACACACACTGCCCTGAGGCAGCCTAAAGTAGCTGCAGCTGTAGATGTGAGGGGCTGCCATGAAAACCAAGTGACCACAGCTGCCTGGAGCAAAGCAGGTTACCAGGAGAACATTTTACACACAAAAGTTCTGGGAGAAGTTCTATGCAGAAGTTCAAAGAGCCAGATGTTTAAGATCTGGGTGAGTGATTTAGACACACAGAAAGTTCAGGATGTAACAGCAAACATGCAGGAGAAATGTGTGTGTAAAAAACACCCAGTGTTGCTGAGCATTGTGCAGTCTGGACACTGTGAAAATCCTCCAGGAATGAGGCTGCTAATGGCATGCTGGAATGTTCTTGGTTTTAAACCACATCCTCTGTATTCAGAAATGGCAAGCTATGTTAATCTGAAGTTAGGCAGAAGAAGAGGCAGGCTTGCACCTTGGTGACTAATGGGTGAAAAGAAGCATGCGCTTTTGCAGAAATAATTTGCTGGGTGCATAGTTCAATGCTCAGTTTGATGCTGGCTGTACATTGTTGAAATCCTGGTGGTGTTAAAGTAATTAAAGTCCAGAAATCCTCTCCCAGGTGTCCAAACAATAAAGATGTCCTCAGTGAATCTTAGGTATTACATGAGAGTAGGAGGGCAGTTACAGAGGAAATTAAGTTTCAGGTAAGTCATAGATATATTGCCATATTGTGAAGCCGTGCATGTACCCATGGCCGTGCTCTTGGTTTGCAGGTACAGAATGTCACCAGATCTGAAGTAGTTGCGGATGAAGGCAAAATGAGATAAAGCTATGGGCCTAGCTATAATAACATGTGTGTGTAGCTTTGAAGGAAGAGATGCTCCCTGGTGTAGCTGTGAATCCTGATGCTGGGAGGGAAGGGGAGGCTTTTGATCTTCTGCACCAGGACCCATTCCAACCTAGCCATGCCTCTGATAAATCTCTGTGAAAGCTTGTGTCTGTAAGGCCCAAGGCACTCTTAGGGCCCTGAGTCTGGTGACTCGCTCCTCAGTGCCACCGGGGTACTATACTCTGTCCAGAGCCCAGGGGTTTTGCTTGAGGCCCTGTGTGTGTTGGTCCAGGCACACCACTCCTCAGCAGTGCTTCATGCCCCCACCTTCCTGGCTGTCTACCTGCTGTATACAAGGCAGGTCTCCAACCACAAGAAGCTGGGTGGATCATCTCTCCACTTCCCCTTTTTCTCTGCCTGCCCACCCATGCTTCTGTGCCTGAGTCTCTGCGACTGCCTGTAACTCTGTCTGCTTCCTGTCTGTCTTCCTGCCCATCACGTAACAGTCCTGCCCCCTGGTCTAGGTGTCGACCTGCAGCCTGTTCCTGAGATCCCTGGACCCGATCCTGCTGGGATTCTCCAAACCCCATTCCCAAGCATATTCCTGACAGTGTCACTTTTCATCAGTTAGTCTCTAAGGTGCCACCCTGCCTCTTCTTCCTGTGGATGGAAGTGGTCAAACCTAGGAGTGGTCCAAGATACAATTCTGCTTGGCTTTCTCCCTAGTTGCATGCAGAGACTATCATTGCCATCAATCTATGTCCTTAACAGCCATCACCCTTATCCTGCCATTTGTGCCTGTTTGGGAGAGGTAAGTAAGTATCTTTTGATCACTATTTCTCTAGCACCTAGAAATTAACCAAAGACAGGAACCCATTTTGCTTGGCACTTTCAGCAGTAGGAGTGCCTTAACATTTGGGACCAAATGGACCACTGTTGACCCTTAGTTGCTTGCAAACTGTGCACCCAATGGACACAACTATGTCCTGGTGAATTCTCATTGCAGGCTCACCATGGCAATGCAAGTTGGTTGGCGCCAACAATGCTATAGCCAACACATGCAACGTTCACTTACTGTGGAGGTAGCTGCAGTCCTGGTAAGGACAGAAGTCCATTTTGCCAAAGCTGTGACCAGTTCTATGGACAAATTGCAGTCCACTCACCACTGTTCTTCAGACATGACAGTAGGAAAGTGTGACAGGGCAAGCAAAGGCCCTTTAGGAAGTCCTGCTCATTGTCTTGGTCCCATCCCCTTTTGGGGCTTTAACAGCAATGAGCCCTGACATTTAGTGAGTCTGGTCAGGAGCTCTCCAGTGTACTGACCCAGGCCAGGCTGAGGGCCTGTAGCTCCCTAGAGGATCAACAGCTGCACACAAGGCCTCAGAACAGGTGCATAGCTTGGGGACCATGATTGTGGACTGTGTTCACAGTTTGTTGGTGCAGGCATGGCATGTGTGTAAATAAATCTGTACTGGCAATGGGAAATCCCAGAGTTCGTAGACTACTCTCTGGCCAATCTTGCAAGTACTACACAGCAGCTGACGGCTAGCCACTTTGTCACACAGACATTCCCTGCCATGGAGGACTAGTGGTCTAATTAGACAAGACAAATGCAGCCATGCTGGAATCTAGCACAAACCCTCAGCTATTTTCTAGGGAGGCTGGGTCCTTTTCTTGACCACTGCTGTTTATTTATACAACAATCCCACATTGGGCATCTGGCCAGAGTTGGATACACGCGAGAAGAGGTAATGCCATGAGAGATGGCTCTCATTTTCTTTCTGTCCCAAAGAGAAGCAGGAAATCCTTGAATGTTTTGCCAAAGCAGTCATTTCCCATTGAGGTTCCTATCAGAGATTTGCAAATCCAACAGAGAGCACCAGAGAAGTGCCAGATTATTTTTCAGTTGCTTGTTGAACTGAATTGGAAATATCCTGGCTCTGTGCTTGTGGTTGGATGCGCCTTCTTACTGGCCCTACAGAGGAGCATAGGAGACCCACTGCCGGTTCTAGGAGTGAGGCTGAGCTCACAGAGGATTTGGGGTTGTGACAGAAGCTAAGAGATGAGAAATATGCCAGAGCTGAAGACCGAGCTTGTGGGATATTATTTGCTTCTTAAGATAGTCCTCCAAACTAGCACATCTGGACTAGATGACCTCTGAGGTCCTTCCAACCCTTTATGATTCAGTTCTATCCAAATGATATCCAGAACCACAACAGTGATTTGTTGATCCGCTTAATTCAGTTATTTTGTTTCAGCTACTTTGCTCATTTTTATATTCCAGTCGTTTCAGTACTTTGCTTCATCTGTTACATATGCCCAAGAGCAGCAAAATTAATTTACCAAAATAACTGGCATAATCAAGATAACTAAATGAAAATATCCAAAGTGGATATCCAGCAAAGCGGGACTGAATGTTTGCTTCATTGGATCCAAATCAAAGCTGGATGGTGAATTCATCGGGGATAGAATTTTCTGTGAATATTAGTTTCAGCTCTAGGGAAGCTGGAAAGCATGGTAGGGTCAAGTCAGGTCAGGAGCCAAGAGATCAAAAGCTAGGAACCAGAAAGTCAGAGCTCCATCAGCTACTTGGTAGTCAGAAGAAGACCAGGACAAGTGCACAGGAGGCAGGGTCCAAAGGTAGGAGATAGACTGGAGCAAGGGAAGCACAAACTAGAGCACAGTAGTTGGCTGAGACAAGACAGGAGGATGAACAGGGTAGGCAGCAAGTACACTCACAAAAATCCCGATCAACCAGCAGAATACACTCCGTTACTCTATCCCACTTTAAATGACCCAGGGTAGGAATGGGGATTTTATTGCAAGCACATGGCCATCAGAGGAGGTGATCTGGGTTTATGGATAGCTTCTTAGTGATGGGGAGCTCAGAGCTCCTGCTGGGACCTTTATGAACCTGGGTTTGTATCTGGTTGGGCCCTACACTCCTATAGAGATTCTCTGGTGCTAGCCATTTATGACCAGGGACCTGTGTTCCACTGTGTTTTTCCTATTGGCAGCAATGGGGAAAACACAATGAACATGGGGCTGTGCTTATGATCCTGGAAATGAATGATGGAAGCTTTCTATACAGGAAAGGTCAAAAGTGTTTGGTGATTTTGGAGGTCTTTGGCCTTTGGCTGCTTAGCTATGAGACGCTTTAAAAGAGACTGATTTCCAGAGAAGTTGATCTCCCACGATTCCTCAGGCAGAACTGTGAACACGTAGACCTTCTGCAAAGAAGCCCCTGGTTGTCTATGATTGGGCACTCAACTGCAAAGAACCCAAAATGCCTGACCAACTCACCACTGAGATTCAAAGTGGCGGCGTTCAAGGCTGCAACAGGCCGAGTTTGTTTTGAGTTGCTTATTGAGAGGCTTTCTCCTCTGGCCTCTCCTGGGTGTAGCTCTGGAAATGTTCCATAGTGTTGTATTCAGGGTTGAATAGGAGGATGTAGCATTTGGGGAGGTAATAGGCCCCAAGGAGGCCCAGGGTGAACAGCAGCATGGCGGACATCTGCATCGCAGGCTGGTAGTCCTGTTTAATGGAGGCATAGGTGGGGACGAAGATAATCCAAGCAATGAAGTAACTGAGCACGGCAAATGTGATTCCCCGAGCGATGTTGTACTTATTAGTGGGTGTCTGTACCATGAATGTGCAGAGAAAACTGGTAAAGGCCAGGCTGCCATTGTACCCATGTATCACAGCAAAAAGGAGCCAGGACTGGATTGTGCACTGGATCAGGACTTCATTGTGTAGCAGCTTGTAGTTGTTTACCAAGATGGGAGGGGCAGCGTAAAGGAACCAAAAGCAGAACAAGCTCTCTATCAGGAAGCACAGAACAACAATGAGCCAGGGTTTCTTCAGGGCCAGCCAGTGCAGGATGGTTGAGTGGGAGTTGGCAGAGTTGGTGGCCAAGACAATCTGCAAGGATTTGACCAAGATGGTTGAGAGGCAGGCGTTGAGGCACAGGGCAAAGGCGGGCTGTTGCATCTTGCAGCTGCAGGCGTTGGGCATCCCGACATAGAGAGAGGTACTGAGGCACATCAGGCTGAGGCAGAACAAGGCTAAGATGCACATCTTGCCCCCAGAGGCCTGCACTAGGGGTGTGTTGAGATTCTTCCAGAAGAGCACAGCCGACATGCAGGCAAGAACCAGGGTGAACACCATCAAGATCATCAAGATGACGACCAGCGGGTCAGACCAGAAGAGGTATTTCTTGCTGCGGTCAAAGCACATGGTGCTGCGGGCATACGACCACTGGTGCTCTGGGCAGGTAGTGCAGGACATATCCTCTGCAAAACAAGAGAGATGGGAAGCAGCCTGTTGTGCCACTTCTCCCCTGGCTGCAGCAATGGTAGATGGGGGTGAACAGTCTTGGGGCTGCCCTAACTTATGCAGGTCCCCCCAAACCAGCCCACCCAGAATCCAAGCAACTTAAGACCACTGTTGTCCCTATCCTTCCTCCTTTCCTGTGCCTCCTGGAGTCATGATACAGAGTCCAGCCCCAGATTCTCTTAGACACCTCGTGGAGTCTCCTGGCCCTAAAATCAGGAGTCAGCTGGGATGGCAGATAGTTACATGGCCATGGGTGTAAAACAGGAGGAAAGGGGCTTGGAATGCAGGCAGACGTGCTGGTAGAATTAAATTCAGGGAGTGTAAGAGCTCCTTATCTCCCCCCACTGATATGACTATGCGGCCGCCCCTTTCTGACCACCATGACATGCCTATGCTTGTAAAAGTGGTGTGATTACATCAGAAAGGGGCATTTGAATTTCCTGGAAGCTGGGCAAGTGGGTGGAGTCATTTGCCCTTTTGGTGGGGTCAAATGGGTGGGGCTTTGGAAAGGTCAAGGAGCGCAGTCTGTCACTACTCTGCTGTGCCCAGCCCTAGTCTCCTCACCTCTGGAGCTACGATAGGTGCCTTCCGTGCAGTCGATGCAGTCATAGCAGCAGAGGTGGAAGCCTTTCACCCTGCGTATCTGTCCAACGTCACATTTGGTGAAGCATGTGGATTTGGGAACCTAGGTGGAAGGGAAAGGTAGCAGCACAGCATTGACAATGCGCCTAGGAGTGCATTGTCCTCACCTTCAAGACTCTTCATGACCTGTCCCTAGCTTTCTGCCCTCATTCTCCCACCACCTTGAGAATGTTGTTCCTTCTCTGCCACCTTGCTCACCCACCCCAGTCTCCTGTTCCCTAAATCATCTTCACCTCTTCTCCCATTTTGCCCCCTATGCCTGGAACTCCCTCCCTGAACACATTCACTCTGCACCCTCCCTCCTAACTCTCAAAAAACCTACCTCTTCTATTGAAGGCCTTCCCTAGATGCTCACCCCTATAAACTATCTGATGCTTCTCCCTATACTGCCTTTTCTTTCAGGATGTTTCTCCTTTCCTTGTAACTAAGCACCTGCACCTGCAATGTCTCATCTACATTAATGTATCCCTGTCTCTCCTTATGTTCCCCTCTCCCTTGTCTCCCTTTTCTTGTCCATCCTAGATTGCAAGTCCCTCAGGGCAGGGACCTGTCTCTAGTAATCATGACTTTTCATTGTTCAGGAACATTGTGAATCCTATATAAATAATAATAATTGTGGTAGGGCAGCCTTGGGTCACAAAGTTTGTCAGGATCAGTGCCCCAATGAGCCATTCAACTCCAACCATTTTCCACCACCAAAGGCAGGTTTATTCACAGTGTGGCAGTCTAAGCATAGCAAAATCCCAGCATAAAGTCCAAAACCTTTCACTGAGATACTGCAGTAAGCCACTCTCTAGGCATCCAGTCCTTTCTCCCACCAAATTCTTCCCATGAAGTACTTTGGCCAGCTTCCAGCTGCTGAGTCTCTTCTCCAGCCCTAGCCAGACACAGACTGACTTTGCACTATAGCCTTCAGTACTTATATCCCCAGGAGGGGCGTGGCCTGTGGAAGCCGCCTACTCCCTTAAAGGGACAATCACTCTCAACTACTTAAGAGGGCTGCACCCTTACCAGGACTTTTCCAGGCCCTAATCTTGCAGTCACTTAAGGCAAACTGTCACAATAACAACTGGCTATGTATGAACCATTGCCCCCTGCTGGAGAGCACTAAAGCTTTTCGAGAGATTGTTTTAAGCCTTTTATTGCCAAGGGTAATTCTCATGTGACTCGCACTCTAGGAGACTGTGCTTCTGCAGAAGGAAGTCATGGGTCCTGTCCCACTGTGGCTGTAGAGTCTTGAATCGCTGCAGCTGGGCAATGCTCATGGAGTCCTAGGCAGGCAGTGGCAGGCTTTATACTGTATCCCCGTGATTAGACGTGCCACTTCCATCCCACTTTACCTTTCCATCCTCAGTGTTGAACTGAAGCAGGGACATGTTGATGTTCAGGTTTCCGGTGTAGTCTCCGATAGATATGTACTGCAGGGTTCCACTGGCCCAGTGCCAATTTATGATCTCGTAGCCCATGTTGATGCTGTGGTCTGGGCTGAACTGGAACGATTGGTTATCGATGTTAAAACTGACCTTCTTCATTTCCTCCAGCAGCTGCGGAGCCAAGAGGAGATTTGAGGGAAGCAAGGGGCTTTGGAAGATGAAGCCTGAAAGGCAAAGGCTAGATTGGCCAAAGACTCTTGGATACAGAGCAGCTGGGGGAAGGGTGACTACTTTGTCACCGTAGGAAGACTCTGGTCTCCATGACAACACCAATGGTGATTTACATGGGGTGTGAACAAATCTATAAAGCCCCAAATGGCTAAGGCCCTACATAGCTAAAGGACCGCCTCCTCCCCTATGTCCCATCGTGACCTCTAAGGTCAGCCAGGGTGTCCTCTTGCAAGTTCCTTCACTGCATCACATCCATACATCAAGGGTGCACAGAGAAGTGTTTTGGGTGGCTGCTCCAGATTTCTGGTGTTTCTTTCCCCATGGTGTTCTCACCCAAGCCTGAACATTTTCTGGAGGTAATTCCAGGCCTATATATTTGGTCAGGCATTTAGCAGGCAGGATTACGATTTGGGGTATAATTTTATGGGTATGTTATACATTTTCCTATGGTTTTTATGGGTCTTATTCATATATTATATATGAATTATTTATTTATCACAGTTTTTAACCCACCTTTCCCCGAAGGCTCCAAAAATTTGAGATAGATAAATAAATAAATAAATAAATAATGGTAACTCTGAGGTGACCTGTGGTAGAAGCACCCTCTGAGCACCCCTGAGTTGTGTTTGGTAGCCATCACTGACTGGCTATTCCGGCACCTTTGGTGGCCTGATCCTCCAGGGCAGGAGTGGAGGGCCCTAATGGAAGGACGCTCTCTTCTGCAGTGGACCCATAACCTGTTGTAGACCCATAGGTGTAGGTTGCTGGGCTGAGGTTGGGACTTTGATAGTGAAGAGTGGAGCCTGGGAATGCCGGGCCCTAGTTTATAGGCCACAGGGTGCCTGGGGCTTGCCATGCTGGCCTTGATAAAACTCATGTCTCCTGAGATGCCATGTAGTGCCCCAACAACTGGCCCAAGCTGCCTCAGGTTTTGGCCTATGCTAGATGTTTGAGTCAGGAGGCTAGACCTTCGGGGTCAATGGGCTGCTCTGTTGTGGAGAATTCTGTGACTGGGTGAGTGCTGCCCAATATGTGAGACCATACTGGGGTCAGTGAGTGGGGATGATGTAACCTATTGGGGACGGGCTGAGAGAGTTACTCAAGGGAAGATCAGGACGCAATAAGAGAACCGTGTATTTGCTCACCTGCCAGGATTTAACAATCCTCTTCTGGCACTGTCCATTCTCACAGTTCAGAGCCTTGTGCAGAGCATGAGCCACACTGTGTACAGCTGTGTACACGGCAAAGGTCTGCCGGTGTTTCAGTACAGACGCCACATCACTGATGTTGATGTTGTCACATTGGCTACATGGAGGACCCAGGATGTCTATGTCTGTCTCGTAGTCCCGTTGCCATGAAGCCTCACAGAAACTCTCCTGCTGGGTGGATTCAAAGAGCTGTGAGACATAGTCAAAAAACAGAGGGATGGTTCTTCCCTTGACGATGAAGCCAATGACTGTCCCAATAGAGCGGACGCCGGTGATGGAGGTTACCACATCAGATATCGCCCAGGCTTCAGAGGCAATCCAGACTTTGTTGGTGAACCCCACCTTGAGGCACTCCTTGAGCAAAGCCCGGGCTGGCCGGTCAATGGAGAAGAGGATGATCACATTCACGTTGGTGTTATTGACCAAATAAATGGTTTGCCTCAGTTTCTCATTGATGTCGGGGTTATCCACGTCTGTGGGGATCGTCCCCTCATAGCTGATGCAGATGCTGTTGCTGGAGGCAATGGAGGAAAAGAGACTGAGTCCCTCGCGACCATATTCATCATCGCTGCCGAGGACCGCAATCCAGTTCCAGTTGAAGATGTTGAGCAGCTGCACCATGGCCTCCAGCTGGCTCTTATCGCTGGGCACCGTGCGGAAGAAAGATGGGTAGAGCTCCTTATTGCTCAGCTTCTCGCTGCTGGCTCCATAACTGACCTGGAGAGAGAGGAAGTATCTCTGTGAGCAGGGCTGACCATAGCTTTCATGTAGGTACAGAGGATAAGGAAGGCCCCCAAACTGACCTTTTAAGGAGCTGCAACCACCACATAATGCAGTTAACACATCTGGGGACCTGCTTGACTAAAGGCCACGGCGCAGGCAGTTGGGGTGATTCGTGGAATGAGCCATTTGGCTAACTGTGGAGGAATCAAACTCCTAACCAGAGAAGACTGGGGACTAGTACTTTCCTACCTGGGACCAAGTGGAGGACTTGGAACTCCTTGCAGGAAAAGGAAACAAATACTCAAATTGGGTTTGAGAATTCAGAAAATCCTATTTGTTTCAGCTGCATTTAGAACAAATGCTAAGGACATGGGGTTTTGAGGTGGAAGACTTGTTTGGTAGGGTTGCAAGCGGTGCTATGAAGAAAAACTCCTGTTGACCTTTCCCCAGTAGAGGAAGTGTCATAAACAGTCACCTCCTCACTTATTATTCTTTGCTACTGGTTTGAAGGATTTTATTGGAGAGGGGACATTTTTTCCTTTAGCACTGTGGCATGAGACTTCTCGTGTGGAGTCCTGCAGGGTTCGGTTTTGTTCCCTCTCCTGTTCAATGTGTACATGCAGCCACTCAGTGATGTGATCAGGAGGTTCGGTGTGCGGTGTCATCAATGTGCTGATGACACCCAGCTGTACCTTTCTTTTTCAACAGACCCAGGCCCTGCAGTCTCAGTGCTCACTCAGTGTTTGATGGCTGTGGAGGACTGGATGAGGACTAATTGACTGAGGCTGAATCCCGACAAGACGGAGGTGATGTTGGTGGGTAAGGCAATGGAGATGGTGGCCCCCGTTATTGGCGGGGTCTGCCCTCCATTGGTACCCCAAGTATGGAGTCTGGGGGTGCTCCTCGGTGCTCAGCTCTGCTTGGATGCCCAGGTGGAGGCTGTGGCGAGGAGTACCTTTCACCAATTACATCTGGTGTGACGGCTTTGGCCGTTTGTCTCAGGCTCTGACCTGGGCACCATCATCCATGCTTTCATCACCTCCAGGTTGGACTATTGTAACGCGCTGTACGTGGGGTTACCCATGGTGTTGGCTCAGAAACTGCAGCTGGTGCAGAATGTGGTGGCCCATCTCCTGGTAGGACTGGGCCGCCGGGAGCATATTACAACAGTGCTCTGTTCTCTGCACTGGCTGCCAGTGGTTTTCCAGACCCGATTCAAGGTGTTGGTTTTGGCCTATAAAGCCCTAAACAGCCTAGGCCCTTCCTATCTGCGGGACCATCTCACTCCCCGGGTGCTGGACCGACCCCTGCGGTCATCTGGGGGTGCCCTGCTCTGGGTACCCCAAATCTTCCGGGGGGCCACGCAGGGGAGGGCGTTCTCGGTGGCCACTCCACGGCTGTGGAACTCCCTTCCAGTGGAGGCCCAGTTGGCCCTGGAGCTCCCCTCTTTTCAGAGAAGTTGTAAGACCTGGCTGTTCCACCAGGCATTTGGTGGGGGAGATGGGTGAGGGGGTGGGTTGTTGGGTAGGGGTTATTTTTCTTTTTGTCCTCCTTTTAGTTGTTTTTGAATTCTTGTTTTAATGTTTTGCAAATTGTAAGCCGCCCCGAGCTGCCTGTGGCAGGAGGGGCGGGGTAGCAAAATTCTAAAAATAAATAAATAAATAAATAAATAAATAATACCAACAGGGCCAGTTCCTGAGGCATGTAGGCCTGTTAAACTTAGACTGAAATTGGCAGGAGTTAAAAGCATTTAGTATAGCCCACCCAGAATTTGTGGCATCTCCCTCTTATAGTAATGCTAGGCCACACAGGGGTTTATGGTGCTGGGCCATATGGGTTGAGGTGTTTTGTCCCCCTCTAGTGGTGGCTCTGGGCCACAAAGGCGCTATGGTGTTCTGTTCCCCTGTAGTAGCGGTGCTAGGCCACACAGGGGTTCTGCCCCTCTGACACCATCTAGTGATGGTGCTGGGCCCATATAGAAGCTGTGGTGCTCTGTCCCCCTAAAGTGGTGGCAGTAGGGCCACACAAAGGAAGAGTCTGCCATTTTGCCTGAGATATGAAACTCGGGTCTCCAGCCCAAACAGTGGAAACCTATGTTTTAAAATCCTGAGGTCAGTAACTCCATTCCCCCTGGCGACTCTCCGGAGCATTTTCGGTTACTGTAGCACCTGGGAGACTTCGGCCCAAACATTGCCAAAGCAGTGGTGTGTTATAACATAGTTATAGCACAGGTTTGGGGTTTTTTTAGTCTACTTTGAGCTAACACAACTGAGTTGGTTTAGCTTGGGAGGCGAGAGGCTGACACTCTGAGATCCAGAGGTCCTTGATTCAGCCTCAGCTGCTGTCGAGCTTCCCCTCGGTGCTGTGTTATGTTAACAAACCCAATTCTGCAATTGTTCCGTTCTCAACTCTGGCTGAAGGCAGCTGGAGGACTGGATACGCATTGTGCTGGGATGATGGGGCGCCATGGGGCTTGAATTGGCTCAGAGCCTTGCTAGAGACATTCAGCACCTGACCCAGCAGGCATCTTTATCAAGGCTCCTGGAGATGAGAAGCTCCTGAAATTACCATTGAGGCTGACATGGGATGTCGGCGTTTTGCTTCTCTCTAGGTTTTGACCACTGGCGAGGACTGAGATAGTAAAGACCTGCTTGCTCAGCAGTAGCTTGTACAGACAAATGTCTCCATCCAGATCTGCCTGCTGGTGCCAGCACTGCACACACTAAGCTCTTCAAAATGGTGATTCGGTGTATGGACCAGGACTCAAAACAGCAGCCCTAGTGGTTCAGAACCACTAGCTATTATTATTATTATTAGCAAGCATTTATATAGCGCCAGTAATGTACCTGGCACTTTACAAAGTAATGGAATAGACATGGTCCCTGCCCTAGGGCTTACAATCTGAGAGACAGGAGCTGGGGGAGAGACTTAGGAAGGGGAACAGAGGGAGAGACAAGGGGTCTAACATTCATGAAGATGCGAGGTCTCAAGTGCACGTACTTGGCTTGGTTACGATGAGAATGACAGCAGGCAGGTCCATGTTGCAAGGATAAGGGTAAACCGATCGTAGGTATAGGAATAGTGGCTCAGCAGGATAAAGAGTCAGACAGAGCAGAGCGAAAGAGGTGAGTTTTAAGGAGAGATTTGAAGGTATGAAGGGAGGGGGCAAGGCGGATGTGGACAGGGAGGGAGTTCCAGGCATGGGGGGCAGCAAGTGAGAAGGGACGAAGGCGCTTAGGGGAGCAGGGAAGGCGTGGAAGGGTGAGAGAAGGGACAGAGGAGGAGCGAAGTGCACGGGCTGGAGTATGGAGGGCGATAAGTGCAGAGAGGTAGGGGGGAGCAAGGTTGTGAAGAGCTTTATAGGTGAAGACTAGGAGCTTGTGCAGGATTCGTTCAGGAAGGGGAAGCCAGTGAAGCGAAGAGAGGAGGGGCTGCACATGGTCGAAGCGACTGGCGAGGTAGATGACCCTGGCAGCAGAGTTTTGGACAGAGATGAGGGGAGAAAGGTGAGACCGGGGAAGGCCAGTGAGAAGGAGGTTACAGTAATCGAGGCGAGAGATGACCAGAGCATGAACAAGAGTTTTGGCAGACGAGACAGAGAGAAAAGGGCGAATCTTAGCAATGTTATGGAGGGAGAAGCGACAGGATTTAGCAACAGAGTCAATGTAGGGTTTAAAAGAAAGGGGTGAGTCAAAGATGAAGCCTAGGCTACGGGCTTGGGGGACAGGCAGGATGGTGACTCCATCAATAGTTATTGACAGTGAGGAAGGAGAGGAAGGATGAGGGGGGAAGATAAGGAGTTCAGTTTTAGCCAAGTTGAGTTTGAGTTGATGTTGAGACATCCAGGTAGAGATATCAGAGAGACAGCTGGTGAGGAGAGCTTGAATAGATGGAGAGAGAGAGGGAGTAGAGAGATAGAGTTGAGTGTCATCAGCGTAGAGGTGATATTGGAAGCCATGGGAGGCAATGAGTTTGCCTAGGGACAGGGTGTAGATAGAGAAGAGGAGAGGGCCAAGGACAGAGCCTTGGGGAACACCAACCAAGAGGGGAAGAGAGGAGGAGGTTGTGCTCTGCAGCACCACCATAGTGCTCTGGCTTGGCCCTGCTCTCCCTCCCTGGCTCTTTGCAGTCTGCTGGGGGCCACACACCTACCTGGTTCTGATTGGCCCCCTGACTGTTTATAAGGCTGCCCACTCCCAGAGAAAGGCAGCCCACTCTACCCCAGCCTTGCTCCTGAGCCCCTTGCCCTGTTTCTGCTCTTCCCAGTCTTGTCCCTCGTCCTATCCTGACTCCCAGCCTGGCCCCAATCCTGACCTCATGCCCCAACCCATCCTGTCTTCCCACATCCCTGAAGCACCTCACCCCTTGACCCTGACAGTCAGACTCCAGGAAAAGCATGAGAATTTTATCTTTATTTTTTTAATTGCCTTCTAGGTTCTGTTAATTTGCCTCCTGGTGTGAAGCCTCTTGGTTTTTTTTCATTTTTTCCTCTACAATCAGGGGACTTGTTTACTTTATTTGCCATGAGAAAGGAGCTGGGTCTCTTACCTAATCCTATGACTCCAGGAGCTGGGGCTTTGATAAGAACACGGGATGAGGTGGGACTGGCTATGAAATCATGAGAGCTGGCTCTGCTGCAGTAGCAGCAGCCATAGATGTGATCAGAGAAACCCAGCCCCTCTCCTTCTCCCTACAATGTCTTATTGCTTTGCCAAAGACTCCCTTTTACCTGTGGCATCAGGAAAAAGCTGAACATCTTTGCTGTCACCATGCAGAGCTCTGAGCTGTGAGGTCCAATTACAGCAGTCACTCGGGTCTGGTAGCTGGTGTAGTTGCACAGGACTCCAATCCCCGTCGTGCCCGCTCTGGTTAGGAAGATCAGGCTGGGTTGCATGGCTGCCACTGGCTCCATGCAACTGTTGTACATTTCGTAGCCTAGCTTGATACCTGGCAACAGCTTTGTGGAGTTGTTGATTATCTCAATGGCAAATTTCATGCCGAGAGCCCATATCAAGCCAGCGGCATATAACCTGTAGGTAGGAAGCAAGCAAAAAGAGGGAGAGCTATACGTGCACAGAACCAGGCTGACGGGGGTCTTCACGCTAAGGGCGGATTGTTGAACTCATACTTTTGGAGACTTTAAACTGGCATACAATTTGGCCATACCTCCTGATCCATATAAGCCCTGACACCTGACCCATTGGGAGATGTAGTTATCAGCGGTGTCCATTACCCTGACTCTCTGCCAGTCTCATATTGTGCTTTCTGAGTGTGAGGTAGCAGGGCACAATGCCAGTGTGTGAATCTCACAATCTAGCGAACCTACCCTAGAAGACATGAGATCCCAGAACCTTTTAAAAGCCCTGATTGGAACAGAGTTGGCTGGGCTGTATCCGCCTCTTGTCCTGACACATCTTCTCTTAAGCTGGGTCAAAACTGAAACTGTGCATGCCCAGGAATGCCCTCTCCCAGCAGGTCATTGTTACAGGTCCTCCATTGTTGCAGTTTTCATGTGGCCATTCTAGATGCCAGGGGGAGGGATAAAAGGGTGATGGGGGGAGCGCGCTGGAGCTTTTCACTGACCCGGA
>QEPC01001471.1:719346-742025 GCA_003113815.1 Sphenodon punctatus | reverse complement strand
TCTTATGCTCGCCGGCAGCTTTGCCACCGGCAGCCCGGCCAGCCTTAGTGACCCACCAACCTCATAAGCTCCTGCACTTCTCAATTTAGCACTACACCACGGGGGGCGGCTGGGGGGAATGGTGAATTTCCTGTTCAATGCTAACCCCCAGCACTCGGCAACAGCCAGATCAAATGCATTGTATATGAATGCAGGATCAGAGCTGTACCCATTCCAATGACTGGCTTAGTTTTCAAGGACCAGTGCATTGAGTTCCTCCCAGTTTGATGAGGTTTGTTCTCTCTGTGGGTTCCCTGATTTTGGTTTTGAAGTTTAGTTCAGAGCAAAAAAATTGAATTGGAAGGGCCACATTTCCTAGCAAAGCCAGTGAGATACAGGTACTTTCCACCTGACACCACAAAACGGAGCAGGAGACCCATGGAATTCCAGAACCCAGACTCATACAATTTTTGTTTAAGCTGTCTAATCCGAAACGAGGAACATTTTACCGTAATTCATGTCTCCCTAACAAAGCTGCATCCACTTTGAGGTTTGACTGCATATCCTGTAGCTTTAATGCAGCAGGATCAGACAAGTTTTCCTGCTTTTCAGCCCCCCCATTCTCTCTCTCCACTAGGCTTGGCAGAGTGTTCCCATCCCTGGTTATCAAAGCCTTTAATCTGGTGATTATTTATTTAATTTATTTATTTAGAATTACATGCCTTGGTGTTTTACTGAATCGGGGCCAGAGAACCCAACCTAGCAAGGTGCTACGCATCCTCAATTCCTCTTGTCTTCAAGAGTTCCTAGGTGTGACAGGATCAAATTCAGAGAGACCTTCTTTATAATCAACTTGGGCCCAGGAACTTAAGTACAACAATGTTTCAGCCCGGTTCTCAGAAAGAATAAAGCCTCTATATGGAGCTAGTCTTTCCCTTTCGGTTCCCTGCAGCACTGACAACAAAGGCACAATATTTAAGCCCTCCTCGCACACCCACAGAGACCAGAGCAGATGTTAGGTTTAGCTGAGAAGACGCAGAGACTGTTGGGTGGGGGACAAATAGGAAATGTCATTGCCTCTTTTGCTTGTTGGGGGAAATTTCCCTGTAGTGAACAGCTTGAAAACACCAGCCTGCATATTGCTGGCAGTGCATATTTCAGTGCTTGGGGGTAGGAACTGGATCCAGGGGCCAGATCTGAGAACTGAAAGGGGCCAAATTAAAACTAGTCACAGGCCGCATTTGGCCTCAGGGCCTGAGGTAGGGTGGCCATACCCCCCCTATAAAAGAGGACACTTATGAAAAATACATGGTGCAGGGCTATACTGGAACCAATGCAGCCCTGCAACATGTATTTTTCATAAGTGTCCTCTTTTAAAGGGAAGGTATGGCCACCCTAGCCTGAGGTTCCCCACCCCTGGGCCTAAGGTCAGAGAGGAGTAATCACAATTCTGGTAAGGAAATGTCTACATAGTAGGGATGGGCGAATGCGGTTTGGAAGTTCGGAGTTCGTCCCAAACTCGGCTTGTTCGGACGACCGAACGCAAACACAAACACGAACATCCCGAACAGAACCGAACACCGAACGGCAAAATGGCCGAACAGTTCGGTCAGTTCGGATCGCGTTCGGGTGGCAAGAAAAGGTTCACTATAAGGTGACAGGGAGGGGTAGTACTAGTCACTGAGGAGCAGACTTCCAGGCACCAGGGGTGGAGAGGCTTGCAAGAAATGAAACTATCTGCCTCCCCCCTTCCCAACACCTTCTGAGCTAGTCACTGTTCCTGAACAGCAGGCGTTGAGTAGGATTATTAGATTGCTTTAAGTTTCATTTCAGTTTTGTACTGAAATTAAACTTAAACCTTAAACTGAAACCTTGTGTTGTTTGTGACTCCCCCCCACATCCCATATAGAGATAGATAGATAGATAGATAGATAGATAGATAGGTTAGGGATAGTAGTTGTAGGAGCTAGCTTAGTGATAGAGATAGCGTTAGTGATTTAGTTTTAGTGTTTGTAGGAGTAGGCCTGTGTACTTATTAGATAATCCATTTAGTTCATAGCATTTAGAATAGTTAATAACAGTTAGATTTAGTGTAGATAGATAGATTATAATATTAGATAAATAAAAAAATAAAAAAAAACCATATAAAAACAAAAAAACCAAATTAAAAACAAAAGAAATCCATATAAAACCCAATAAAAAACCATATAAAAAACAAAAAAACCACCCATAACATTTCCTGAACGGCCAAACCGAACGGCCGAACGGCTAAACAGAATGGCAGAACTGAACGGCTGAACCAAACAGACGAACATGAACCCAGCAAACTAACTGAACGGCCGAACCGAACGGCCAAACCGAATGGCCGAACCGCGATCTGTTCGCCCATCCCTACTACATAGTGCATTAAATTCTGAAGGCAAGTGCCCCCTTTGTCATGCAGTCTGCCGCAGTCCCCACTCCCTGCTGTGCCAATGTTCTAGTTAAGGGCACGATTGCTGCTAAGGCAGCTCTATTAGCAACTGGCCAATGCAACAGCAGAGCAGCTAAGCTGGTAAAATACCAGCCATTTGGCCATTGTTATGGAACAGTGCCATTAATCCAGGGGTGGGGCGATTCCCTCCAGCCCGCCTCCTTGTCACCCTGTTTCAGTGGTGTGTGGCCCGGCACCCGCCTCTCAGTGGCCTGATTAGTAGTGATTAATCTCTGATAAGAGCAGGCAAAATTGCCTACAGTAGCATGGATCCAGATAGTAACAGCGGAACACGTGCTGATTTCCTATTGCAACTCTAGAGTTGCCATAGCAGTGACCCAGCAAGCCCCATACCAAAGTGCTGTCTCTTTCCTCTCTCACACTGTGTCAGAGGGGTGGGGAAACTTTTCCCTCCTGGGGCCACTCTGAAAATGAGTACAAGTTCCAATGGCTGCATAGAAGTTGGGGTTGGGGGTATTTAAGGGGTGCGTTCAGGAAGAGGTGAGTCCAGATCATGGATCTGTGCCATGGATCTGTCTCCTATATTTGAGTGCATGACCTCATCTCTGCTCCCTGACCCTGAGATCAATCTTTCAGTGCTTCAGGGTAGGAACTGGATCCAGGGGTCAGATCCAAACTGGAAAGGGGCCACATAAGAACTAGCCATGGACTTCCTTTGGTCCGCAGCCTGAGGTTCCCCACTCATGCTCTGTGAATCCCAGCCTGAGATGCTGGGACCACTTGCTGCATAAAAGACCATCTCCACTCCCCAACCCAACAAAACTGTGTTCCGTCATTGCTTACCGCTCACACACGTAAACACCAGGCTGTGTCCGTACAGTCTTGTTCATGGTGTTTACTCCGAACGGGAATAATCCTCCCAGGATGTAATCACCGGACTTTTTAAGCTGAGATGACATGCAGTGTTGTCTTTGGGCTGCTGTACAGACAAAACTGAGGCCCAGCAGCAGGAGTGGACCCATAGCTTTGTTATTTCGAAGCTGCTGCTTTGGAGGAAGCTTTAAAACATAATAGGGAATAAAAGGGCTGGGGTGGAGAAGAAGGAATTGGCAGGTGTCAAAAATTCTAGTTAAATAGAATTAAGGGAGGTGACAAACGACCCAGGAGAATTTGTTTAGCAAAGTCCATTAAAGGGGGCAACTTTGTCCTTGCTCCTTGATAATCAAATAAACAGCAGCCATCTGTGAGAGGCTCCTTTGCAAACCCTTGGCATAATGCTTTTCTGTTTACCCAATGATCAGTCTTATTCAAATGAGGAGTCCCACTGACATCAACAGGCTGACTCCTGGGAGTAATATCTCTCTGACTCAGGTAGGATTGAAGGATCAGGCCTCACTGTCTTCCAGCTTTGGAAAGTCATTTTACATAACCTTTTTCATGGAAGGGATTTGCAAAAACAGTCACCTGTTTGCAAATCTGGCCAACACCTGGATTTGTGTGTCCTCTTGTGTCAACAGCACCTTGCTTACTTGGATCATCCTTCCCAGCATGCCTTTCATCTGGACGGCTGGCAAACTGCCACTTCCTTTGCTTTGCATAAGCATTGCAATGACATCAGTTATCTTGCCAGACGTTGGTTCTCTCGGCTTTCAGTGCAATGTCCAGCACTGCCCATTCCACCCAGCCTTTGACATTCCTTCCCCATTTTTTTCATCAGTCAGCACCATAAAATAACACCAAGCAAGAGGCTTGTGTCCAGTTTATATGCTTTGGGCAAAGGGGCATCCTGTCTGTGAGAAATTGCTTTCACCAGTAAGTGCTTCTCCAACCTCATTCTTTTTCCAGTCTCCCTCTCTGTCTTGGCCATTGTCTCTTCCCAGACATTTGATGTACACTTCCACTTTTTCAATTTCCACCTTGGATTTAGGTACCGACTAGTATCTGTCCCAGGTATGTTTGATGCAACACTTTGTCTTCTACCACGGAGGATTGGTCCCCAATGGCTGTTAGCCAAGCTGGTTGGGGGATGCAGCCTCTGATTGCTAGGAAAATAGGCAAGGGGGCACCTAGAGACTAACTGGTTAAAAGAGACAAAAACCTTTGCAGGCTGAGGAAGCAACCTACTTAATCAGATAATGCAGACTGTTGCTTGCAAAGGTTTATGACTCTTCATCACAGCTAGTCTCTAAGCTACTTCTTCTGCCTAAATTTTGGCTCAGCATCTCTGACTGACTGCTAGTAGTGAACAATCACTCCATACATGCCCTGTTTTTGTGCACATTCAAAGAAAATCTGGTGCTGGCCATTTTCAAAGACAGGATACTGGGCTAAACCGACTGTTGGTCTGACCAGAATGACAGTACCCTTAATTTATAGGATAACATATCTTCTTATTTAATTGAGTGTCTGGGATGTAGTTGCATTTCCTGATAACAGGATAATATCATCTGGTAATCCATGACCTAGACCACCAGGTATGGAAAACCTTTTCCCCTATAGGGGCCACTCTGAAAACTGTATTGTATAAATGTTATTGTGTTAGCAAATTTGCCATCACAAGATAAAAGAACGATAAAATAAATAAAATATTCTCCCAATCCTCTACCAACACAGAAGAAGGTAAAGCAGGGATCCTCTTTACAGATAAACAATAAACCTACATATATCGATATTACAGGGGAAAAAAGAAATGGAAATCTGAAAGATGATTAAACAAGCAAATATAGATCCTTAGACCCTTAGAGTATAATCCATTATGAATTTTCAGCTTGCAGTGCTCTGATCTCCTTCTCCACTAACAGGAGGAACATTGCTACTAATTTAATATCTGACAACTCGGTTAAAGCAAGTAGTAATTCTATTTTCTTATTGTTATGATATGGCTATTCCACCATGCTCCTTGCTGGCAGGTAAGTTGGACCCTTTTGCCATTAACGACGGAGGGGCCCAACTGTGTACTGCGTACTGTGTACCCACAGATTCATTGTGACTGCCCCAACCATTTTTCAATTTGGATCTATCATCCCAAACAAGTCTCCCACGATTGTAGGATGCAGCATTAATTTAAACAGGGGGGGAGGGGGGATTGTTACCTAATCTGTTGTGCTTTATTCACTTAAATATGTAGAACTTGCACCCTTTTTCTATCTTGTCTGTGATGTTCCTAATGTGGCCCCTGCCATCAACAACGCCTATGACTCCTAAACACCTGAAAAGTCCCACAAGAGCCAGTTCAGCCCTAACCTTGCCATACCCACATACTTCCTATGCCCTGCCTTTGATGGCAACCAAATCTCAACCCAGCTTCCTTGTGCCAAACAACTCCCAAACTCAGCATCCTGTGCCAGATGTCTCCCTGAGCGACAACGCCCCGTTGCTGCAATCCGATGCCATGCACAATGCTTGTTCAAACAGCAACGCAGACCTGTCTCCATGAATTTCAGCTCTTGCTTTGCAAACCAGCAACATGTTTTGTCTATACCCGCATCAGCATCCAAGATAGCAATGTTTTTTTGTACTTTTGCAAAGCCCATGATCCTGCTTTGGGCTGCGCATGGAACTTGAACACATTAAGCTGCCGTGTCTTGCATAGCCAATGCCACCTATCGACCAGTCTTGCGGCTGCACCACTGAACTGCTGTGTTAATAAAAAATTTCCAGCTATCCCTGCCCAAATACTAACATTCTTTCAGCCCCACGATCTATGTGCTGATGAAACCCATGAAGCAAACATCATGAACACCTGTATACCTACTGTTAAGTTGGGAGGGAAGAGGTTGTAAATGTCAGACTTAAATGGAAAAATGTTATGCAATGCACCATCAATAATGTTAAGAATGTATGGGTTTCTAGGGAATGCACATTAGGTATGGAAAAGGACATTGTGTGGGAAAAACTAAAAATTCCTGGGGAATTGGCTATTTTCAAAATTGATACACAGATCCAGTCTCCATGGGACCCAGCTTTCTGCATTCTAAACCCAGGGTATAGATGCAGAAGAAACTTTGCAATCCCAAGAGAGGATTATGTGAATGCATATGTTATCTGCACTGGAACACCCCAGCCACACCCACACAATACCTCATCCATACAAACACACTGGGACAAATGTGTACACATAAGGGATGGGTACATCCAGTTTGTAAATTTAACCATCAAACTGGCAGCATTAGTAGAAAACAACCACAGTGTGCACCATATGTTGAGCCACTCTTTGAAGCCTGGTTGCAATCCTTTCAATTTTTAATAACAGAAGGGGACAAACAAAATTTGACCAGCCAAACCAGACATACCAGAGATGTGTCAGGTTGGATAGGCACGGGTGGAGCTGTATTGAATAGCATAAATATTGAGACAATGGCCAATAAATTGGGAACTGCAGGAGGATTATTGGGGTCACTACGCCAACACCTAACCAACAGCAACCAAGTTCTTCAGGAGGGTCTCAAGCATTTAGTTCTGACTCTGCCTGAGTGGTACAGATTAATGAAGCAACAAACCGATGCAGCAAATAATGCTGTTGTAGCATTGGCTAACACAACCAGGATGGCTATCCAGTGCACACAATGGCAAGAAAGGGCATTGAGTGTATTGGATGACATCATTGGAAATCTAGAGTCAGGAAAAATGCATAGACATCTATGGGCAATTCCTTCCATCAGAGAAAACATCGATCCTGTCTGGACCAAGGTTCTGGCCCACCACATTGCACACTTACCAACTGTGTTAACCTTATACATTCAGGTAGCCACCCCAAAGGGAAGAGACTCATCAGCATGTGCAGTTCAGGCATATCCCTGGGTTGCACAAAATCAATGGTTAAAATTTGTTCTTCCAGGCTTATGGCAATTAAAAGGCACCACAGAGGTGGAACTATATGAATTGGATACCCAGTGTAATGTGTGGAAAGACAAGAAATATTATTGTCCACTACCACTTCAGGAATACAAGCAATGCAGACATAATGATGATTCATATGTGTGCACTGTTGATACCATGAAATTTGAAAAACCTCAGGTATACACCCTAGGACACAAGTGCCTTTATATTGCTGCTGAACCAAATATCACAGTAACATTAAATTCTATATTCTCTCAAGATATCCCTGACAGTGGATTTATAGTGATATGCAATGTTACCAAGATATCTATTGGCAATGATTCATGGACACTGCATGCTAATGAATAAAAAAACCTATGGGATAAGGACAGCTTCCAGTTGTGGAACATGTCTTTTGCATATTCGGTCGCAGTAATTCACAAAGCAATACAGGATACTGAAATGTTTCACACCAAAGTACAAAGTTTGGTAAACACATTGGGCCATGCAGCAATTGTTTTAAAGGCAGAAGGGAAAAAGATTACACAGGTCCTTACTGAAGTAGAATACACCACTAAGCACTCATTCTGGGAAAGCATTTTTGGATGGTCACCAACTGCAACTGGAGTATTAAATCTCCTGATCCATCCAATCATTATTATCCTAATGATTCAAGTTGTGTTGTTCATTGCTGTAATATGCATTGTATGTTGGATCAAAAAGAAAATAGTTCCCTAAGACACAGAGCATTTTATGTTGTCCCAAAATATCAAAAAAAGAATTATGTGTAAACTGGGAATGGCCCAGTTAACAAGGGGGGACTGTTATGATATGACTTGGGCCTAAGATGCTAATGTCCCTGCTCCAATGTGCTGAATCAGAAATGCTTCTTTGATTCAAATGTGCTAGAACATACATTAAATGTCTGTAACTAACTCTGTGTTAAAATGTAACTAAACCAGAAGTGCTTCTCTGACACAAATGTGACAGCAATATACACTGGATGTTATTGTAACCATCTTTGTGTTAAAATGTAACTAAGAGTACACACTGGAGCTATAATACTTGTAATGGAACTTTTGTAGGCCATTGGGGCTGCTATGAAGGATTATATAGAATAGTAGAAATTAGGCAAGACATTACTAAGTACATGTGCTGATGCATTTGGTCTAAAGAGCAGACAGTGTTAGGGAAAGATAGTCAAAATTGGTTAGAGAGAGAACAAATGATGCTGGAGAAGTGAGCAGGACTTCATGTTCCGCAAACAACCTATGTTGATAATTGACAGAAACATGGAGGAACCAGAATAGAAGGTCGGGACCTGATAGCAGAAGTTGAGCTGAACAAGCAAGAGTGTGGTCTTATCAGACAAACAGATGACTCTTAGAAGGATGTGCGGGCTAAGCCAGGGCCAAGGAGCTATGACGCCCACCTCCGGTGGGAGGAGTGGGCCTGACTCTACTGGTCAGAACAAGCCTCACATCATGACTAAGCAAGAAGGTACCCCAGATCTGGGCAACAATGGGAGTACTCCACAAACTTAGCACTGACAACTCCGCACTCTGGATAATCATAAGACAGCCACAGCATATAAGGCTTGACTCTGGATTAGTTCTTTGCCTTCACGGTCCTCGATCGCCATCCCTCAGGGGAACCGACGAGCTCGGTGATTGTGCTCTTTCTGGGACTCCTCTATCTAGGGAGTCCTACAACTGCAGCATCTGGGCCCCCTTCCTGTTTTTCTTCTGAACCAGACCATTGACCTCTGATCACGTAAGAATATGTGCTTTGTATGTATTTGTAAGTAGTTCATAGCAGATGAGAGCAGGATGTTGGATGCAAGTGTCTCTTTGATAAATTGATATGCTAATTGTTCTGATATTATTGAATAAATGTCTACTTGATTGAATAAAAGACTCATTACTGACAATAGAAGAGGAGTAATTCACCACCCTCTCAAACTGGAGTATTTCCACTAGGTCCCAGAGAAACTAAAAGGGAACTGTTTGCCTAAGGTGGGAGAAAAGGAGCTGAACCCTATTGGACAGGGACAGCAGAACCTCTCTTGGACAGATATAGGACTCACCTAAGGCAAGGTGGGAGAAAAGGAGCTGAACCCTATTGGACAGGGACAGCAGAATCTCTCTTGGACAGANGACTCACCTAAGGCAAGGTGGGAGAAAAGGAGCTGAACCCTATTGGACAGGGACAGCAGAATCTCTCTTGGACAGATATAGGACTCACCTAAGGCAGGGTGGAGGAAAAGGAGATGCACCCTATTGGACAGGGACAGCAGAATCTCTCTTGGACAGATATAGGACTCACCTAAGGCAGGGTGGAAGAAAAGGAGCTGTACCCTATTGGACAGGGGCAGTGGAGTCTTTCTTAAACAGAAATAGGATCCACCCTAAAGCAGTTGAACCCCTTTTATTTTCTTATATTATTAGTTTCTAGATTGTTGTCTTCAAAAAACGGATCTAACCAAATTTTCCTAAGGGTGGTATATTGTGGGCATTCACAAAGCACATGCGCCAGCGACTCAATAGCTTGCAGGCAGACTTTGCAGAGCCGTTTATCCCATGGAATACCTTCTCTTCTACCTCTTATTTGGGCAGTTTCAAAAAGATTGAAACGTAGTAACACCCACATTCTTCTAAGCCTAGGGTCTAGCAGCTGATCTAGATAAGCCTCCAGGTCTATCGAAGTTTTAACCATGGGATAGTATGCTGTAATCCGATTTACTTTGAGCAGTTCTAGAGCTTTATTATGGGCCCAGTCCACTATACTGTTCTTTAATTCCCTCTTCGTAATCTTAAGGCTTATAGTTTCGTCTGGCTCTAGTGGTAGAGCCATCTCTGCAGCTAGACCTTTGACATAGTTCAACCAACAATACTGTGGGACTCCCTCGTATTCTTTTTGTTCTTTATAGCACTCTCTCATTAACGGGGAATCATTCCTGCATGCTATCTTCAACCAAAAAGAGAGTACTCTAATACAGAAATGGGCATAAACTGATAATACACCTGTTTCTGCTCTGAGCATTACTATCGGAGTCGCTCTCGGAGCTTTCAAGAGAGTACGCAAAAAATAGTTTTGCGGAACTTCTAAGTTCCTTATATATCCTGAAGCTGTCACTTCCGCTCCATATACTAATTGCGGGATGACCTTTACTTCCAGGATATCTAAAAGTTGTCTAACTGATGAGGTCAGACTCTGAAAATGAGTACAAGCTCCGAGAGCTGTGTAGATGTTTAAGCGGGGGTGTTTAAGGGGTGCTCTAAGGAAGGGAAGGGTCAAGAGCATGGATCCGTGTCATGGATTTGTCCCTTATCCTTGGATGCATGCCCTCACCTCTGCTCCCTTACCCTGAACTCGGTCATACAGTGCTTTGGGGTAGGAACTGGATCCAGAGTCCAGAAATTAGAGCTAAACGATGTATCCACTACTATCCAGCATCTGGCTGGATATTATGGTATCTGCAGTATCCAGTTGGATGCTGACTGGTATCCGGTTTAGTATCTCTTGGCTACCCAGTTAACCAGATAGATTACTGTTTGCTAAGTTACTGTTTTGTCTCCCCCCCGCCCCCTTTCCCCCCCTCCTTCTATCCAGACTGGTTCGGTTATGTGGTAAATGGCAATATCCGGTATTCCGGTTTGGCCGTTAACCTCCATGGGTACTGGATAGTTATCAAATAACCGCCAAGCTGTCAGGAATACTGGATAGAAACCGCTGATCTTTTTTTTTTTTTTTTTGGCTTTCTGTTTCAGCTGTAGTTCAAATCCAGGCACTGGAAAGGGGGGAAATAAAAATGAGCTGCAAGCCACAGTTGGCGTCCGGGCCTGAGGCTCCCCATCCCTGATTTAGCCCCTCCCTTTTCTTCCCCCATCTCCAACTCTTAGCTCCAACTTGGAGCTTGTTTTAACTTTCAGAGTTTCCTAAGGGAGGGAAAGGTTCTATGTCCATTCCTTACATTGATTCTAGCTGCAATTTCTCTTGTTGTTTATCATTTCTCTAGCACTTCCAGTGTTCAGATTGCATTACAGACTTTATCTAGCTCACCCTCATTTGGTGAGGTATGACATTATTATTTCCATTTTACAGATGGGGAACGGAGGCTGAGAGACTGTGGCTTTGTCAAGGCTACCCAGTGAGTTCATGACTAAAATAGTATTTGAACCCTGGTTTCCCAGGTCAAATCCAACACCTTATCCACTAGTAGGGTTGTCATCTATGCACATTTTTCCAGGACACTTATGAAAAATACATGTTGTGGGGCCTGCATTGGCGCCTTAGGTGCCATATTTGGTAACCCTATCCACTAGGCTATGCTGGCTGTCTCACTCACTCGCTAATGAGAGTTTACCGTCCATTGGGAAGGACAATATGCCATCCTGGTAAAAACGATGAGTAAAAGCCGAGCTACTGGCAGCTTCCTTCCTTACAGTGAGACGGACACGCATTGTCTCTGTCATTGCTTGAGAAACAATGTGCCATTTAATAATTGCTCAGCAGGCTGATTACAGAGCCGTTTTCCTAGCAGTGACGACACAACCTTGGAAAGGACACACCAGCACATTCGTGGTGGTTTAATTTCACGGCAACATGCGTCCCCCACCAACCAATCATTACCTCCCCAGTAACGTTAACATTTATCACCCCATAGTATTGTCAGCATTTGCCATTTAATTGCAGAGACTTTACCTAGTTACTAGCGACCTTAGAAGAAACAAAATCTGTCTGCCTTCCCTGACCGACTGATAGAAGGGACCGGATTGTTCTGGTTCTTAGCTAGAAATGAATCCCGTCGCCTGGAAAGGCCAGCTGCCCTCTGGATTGTCTTGGAGAGGAGCTAGCCCCAGGTTCATGGGGAAAGAAAATTCCTTACCTCCACCCTGTGGCTTTCCTGAGCTTTCTTGTTTTCTGGACGTGTCTCTTGGCACCAGGCAGATTCTGCTCCAACAGCTTGTTCTCCCAGGGGTGGGTTGTGGTGATTTAGGGTGGACAAATATACAAATCTTAGGACACTTATGAGAAATACAGGTTGCAGGGCTTCATTGGAGCCAATGCAGCCCTGCAACCTGTATTTTTCATGTCTTCTAAAAAGTGTGTATCTGGCCACCCTATGGTGATTGGATTCCTCAGCTGTCTCCTTCCAAATTGGGTGGGGGTAGCATGGGCCCTACATAGCTAACACCCCACCTCCTCCCTGATGCTCTATTCCAATCTCTAAGGTCAGCTGGCGGTCCATACAACAGGGGCACACAGAGGTGTTCTCAGTGACTGCTCCACAGCTTTGGAGCTCCCTTCGCCTTGAGGGTCATCAAAGCCTGAGGCATTTTTCTGGATGCAATATAAGATCTATTTATATATAGCATGGGTTTTAGGTCTGGGCTGATGTTTTTAAATGGGGAATTTGTATATTTGTATAGTTTGGCTTTTTTTAAATTGGTTTTTATCTTAGGTAAGTGTTTATGTATGCTTTGTTATCCACGCTGTGAGCCTAGAGGGAAGAGTGGACTATACATCGAAATAAATAAATAAATAAATAAATAGCTGTCCTCTCATTACCTGCCACCTTGCGCTGGGACCCAGTGGAGCCAGCAGCAGCAGGCAACTAAGCAACTGGACTCAGGTCCCACCCACCTGGTCTTGAAAATGGCTGAGGGAGCCTGCATCACAATTTAAGATTCCTAGATAAGAGGGGCCTGGGGCAGCAACTGCTTTGCTTCCCCCTCCTGCTTTTACATGATTGCTGACAGGAAACACACCCTGTTGCCCAAATCATATAGCATAGTGGGGGTTTAACCCTTGCCATGCTGGAAACCCAATCTTGCCCCCAGAGCAAAAGAACCCCCTCCTATGTAGCCATAAAGAAAGGGATAAATAGGTGAGAATACTATGCTCTAAGCCAAGGGTGAGGAACCTCTTCCTTCCTGTCAGCCACTTTGAGTACTAGTACAAGCTCAGTAAGCCAGCTAGGCATTGGGATGGGGGTGTTTAAGGAGTGTGCTCAGGATGGGGAGGGTCTAGTTCATGGATCCATCCTGTGTCCTTGTCTGCATGCTCTTATCTCTGCTCACCTGAACTCATTCTCAGCGCATGTAGGTAGGGGCTGAATCCAGGAATTGGAAAAGGGTCAAGTGAAATACAAACCTTCAGGCCAGATATGGCCCAGAGGCTCCCCCCTCCTGCTATAGGCAGAGGGTATCCTGCCTTAGAGCAGCAGGTTGGAGTAAATTGACCCTTGAGATCTACAGGCTGCAGTTTCCCACCCAAGCATGGTCAGGCATTACTAGTCTCCTAGGAAACAATCTGGCATCCCCATGAACGCCAGGCTTGGAGGGCACAATAGTAGTATGTCACAGAATAATGTAGCCACTCATTAATGTTCCTTCTCCTGTCCTATCATTCAGTCCCCAGGAATGTATCCCTCCTTCTATGGCCTTTTACGGCTGGGGGGTGGTCTGTAGTATCACCGCTGCGGGGCGAGGGGGGGCAGGTGTAGACTGGCGCACATCCGTCCCCCTGCACAGAACCACCTGTCTTTTTGCTGGTTGTTCGTGCAGGTGTGAGGGGTGGAGATGTGTGTTTTGTGGGAGTGTGCATGCACACACACACTGGCGCTTTCACACAAAATGCACCCACCCATGTCCACTGGGTGGGCATGAGTGGGTGCGTCTCATTTAAAAAGGGCCAATGTTTTCCTCTTTTGTCCATCCTAGATTGTAAACCCTCTAGGGCAGAGACTGGTCTCTAATGATTGGTCCATGCCACGTATATTGCTGTTCCTATATAAATAATTAATAACAATGGGGAGTCCGACATTAAACACTGCTGTTTTTAAGCTCCATTCATCTCTAGGGAATCTCTGCTCTATTCCCAGACTGTAGGTGGCTCGGTGGCTCCAGATGCTCTCTGCCAGTCCTGCTCAGTGGGACCTATTACCCTGCACAGCTATTCAAGCACTTCCTCAGTTACTGGATTTATTCCCAGGAAGCCTTTAACTCTTCTCTGACTGACTTTCTAGCAAAGACTGAGCATCTTGCAGCTCCTGCTGAGAAAGCAAAGCAGTGCAAATAGAGGGACCGTGGTGGAGTTCCTTTTTGTGACCAATGGGAGATAAAGTAGTTCCAATGATCTCTTTTATATTACCTTTGGTGAGAGCGTGTAAGCTTTTGGGCCACATAAAGTCCTTCCTCCAGCATGGAAAGAGTCAGAACGACAGACTGACAGGTCTGTCTATCCTGAGCAATTGCAGGACAGGTAACTTAAGTAAGGCTAGGAACACACCAATGGGGGGCTTAAACTTAAGAGGCTGTCACAGCACACAGCTTTCCAATCTCTCCTTGGTGTGGCTCAGTAGCTAGTGCATTTGGCTGAAACTGGCAGTTCTGAGTTAAAATCCTAGGTAGGCATGGCCAGCTGGTTGGTGTACAGTGACCTTGATGGAAAAGGAGTGATATCCCACTGTAGTATTAGCCACAGACTCCCTTACTCTTCACTGGAAGATGGATGGAGCGACTCAGTTCTGGAATAGACTGTTGGGCAGATAAGGATGTAAAGAAGTCTCAGTTCAAACTCACGATAGAGGAAGAGGAAATTCAGAATGGAGAAACTTGCCTTACAACCTCCCTCCAGTGGAGAAAGGGCTCATTACAACCATGCTTCCAAGCCTGTAAGCAGGATTGACCAGACAAGCAGAACTCTAAGAATAAAGCCTTCCAACCTGGTGACACTACAGCACAAAGATCTGATTAATGCAGAGTAGCTTTTTTTCTGACTAACTGGATGCTTTTGTCTCATGGGGGAAGTGCCCTGTGGGGCACGGCACGGTGCTTACAGGATAGGCTCTGACAGCTGAAGTGTCAACATAAGCCCATTGGAGTGGGCTGCCTACTATGCTCAGTAAAGGGCAGAGGTAAGATTTTTCAGAGATGGTCAGATTTTTAAGCAAGGTAAGGACCAGGAGGGGGGAAAATGTCAGCATATGGCTAATCATCATTACACTGTACCCAAGCATTTGGATTAGCTAGAGGTGCACAGGGTTTGGCAAGGTAAAAATGTAGATTGTACTTTGCAACGTATATGTGTAGACATGTATATATGTGGCACTGGAGCAGCATTAGTAGAGTTTAGACCAGGGCAAGGGTGGGACCCTCACAGCTGGAGGTCAAATGGGGTCCATGGCTTGTTTTTATTTGGCCCCATTTCTAGTTCCTGACTCCAGTTCCTACGCTATAGCACTGAAAGTGTGATCTCAGGGGAAAGGTGCAGAGAAGATACAAGGATAGGGGACAGATCTATAGCACAGACACTTGATTTGGACCCTCCTCTTCCTCCTCTCATCCTGAGCACACCATTTAAGCACTCCTAGCCCTAACTTCTATACAGCCCTCAGAGGTTGTACTAAGTAAAGTAAAGTAAAAAGGCTTCATACCCCTGCGGTGGACACCTAAGGCCACTTTCAGACCTTTCCCCCAGCCCCGCATGCATATTCTAGGTGGGGTGGGGGGAGGAGAAAGAGATATGCATGCCATGATATGCGGAGGGATCGGCCGGTCTAAAAGCACCGCTGCCCGGCTTTGCTGACAACACCCACAGGGATGCAAAGCAGGAAATCCAGCTCTGCATCCCTGCGGGTGTTTGCCAGCAAAGCTACGCGGAGGTGGGGCTTGCAGACCAGCCAATCCCCACACATATCCTGGTTTGCACATTCCACCCCCACCCAGTCAGAATATGCATGGGGTGGAGGGCTGAAAGTGGCCGAAGATGTAAGTTAAAAACAAGACCAACTCTTTGATTTGAAAAAAAACACCCACAAAAAACAAACAAGCAAACTTGTGTTCTCCTGGTGGGTTTGGTATTTTTAAATTGGAAGTCACAGGATCAAGTATCACTACCGATAAGGATAGTATCACTGAGCTTTAACTTGGCATGTTAAATATGTAATAGGTAGAAGCAGTCTGTGCAGTGCACCGCTGAGGTCCTTGTTTAAATCAAGGGGCACAACTGTTGGAATCACTTAACACTATTGATTGTCTCCTACACCAATATACAATTTTACAGCTGTTTTTAAATGTCTGTCACAACTCTCTCCCGATTCCTCACCCCCCACATCTGAGAGGATAGAAGCTTTTAAATTATTCTTAATAAAAACTGAAATTCTCCCAATTTTACCAGGTCCAAGCAATCACCCCACAGGCCACACTTAAACCCAAGAAATGCAGGCAATAAGAGAACTTCGTGAAGATACATGCATTTATTATTCCACAGTTGTAGTGCAAAATTCTTTGGTTTTGCTAAACATTCATCAGGAGCTTAAATCACTGAGCAAGACATGCAGACTGACGCACTTTACATGGAGCTACAACTGTATCTTAGGAAAAGGAAAAATAAAAAAATCACACACTACAACAAACAACCAAATAATTTTTAAATATTGAAACATGAAGCTTCTGCAATTGTCCTCATACATAGGAAGAGTCCAAGGCAGTGTGTATAAACAGTATTTTAAGTGATAACATAGAGAGGTTTTCTAGTGTTAAAGTCTTACTATACGAGAAGAATGGCACAGAGTGGGGAACATCAGACCTGGAGGCCAAATGTGGCCCATGGCTAATTTTTATGTGGTCCCTTTCCAGTACCTGGATCTGGTCCCTGCATCCAGTTCCTACCTCCAAGCACTGAAAAACTGAGCTTGGAGTAAGGAAAAAATAGAAATGAGGGCATGTACACAAAGGAAGAGAGACCATGTCATGGCACAGATCAAAGATATAGCCCCTTCTCTTCTGGAGTGCACCCTTTAAGCACCTCCAACATTTATGTGGCCCTTGGAGCTAGTATTAGTTTCCAGATTAGCCCCTGGGAGGAAAAAGGGTCTCCCCATCCCTGTCATAGAACTTTCCTGGAGATAGAGAGACCTTTAACCACTGTGTGAAGTGAGCTAGTCTGCATTCAGACTAGAAAACACTTTTCTGCTACTCAAGTGAAAAAGACGTGTCCAGACAAATTCTAGCCTTCAGGATACATGGTTGTGCATCTTTTAACAGCTGCTCAAGCTTGGTCTTATTTCTGATCAGAAGCTCAGCAACTACTCACTTTTGTGGGGTATAATTAGGCAGGAGTCCCACATGCTTTGACTGGACAAGGTTTGAGGACTGGGGTAAGAAAATAAAAATCGGGAATCTTACTGAAATCAACATCCAAGGAGTCCATTGGTTTCAGCAGATCCCAATTTCACACAGCTGCAAAGAGTAGGTATTCTTGTCCAGCCACATATTTTGGAGGCAGGTTCTGTAGGTAAGTCAATGCAGAGTAATGCTGTTAACTGGTTCCTGTCAATGGAATACTACTAAATGCCTGCACTGCGGTTGAATCCTGACCTGCCTTTAAATACCTTTAATTTTTTTAAAAAAATCCCCACACAAAATAAAAAAGCCAAGGATCCATGCTCACTGTGTTTTCCCCATTAGTGTCAACGGCAAAACACAGAGAACATGGGTCCCTACCTTTAGTAGACATTTGTTCTATGCAGAGCTTCAAACAAGAGTCAAGAGATGGGGGTTGTGCTTCTGAGAGGAGAGAAAAGCAGAGATCAACTATCCCTTGAAGTCAACATGCAGCATTCTGGCTCATTTGTGTTAATGGAACAGCAGACAATACACAGAGTTATAGAAGGCTGGAGGGTTCAAATCAAATTTGCTACATGGAAAGCCAAAGACATTCTCTGAATGGTCACTGGCAAGAGTTTCCCAACATGGGTGATATTGAGCTCCACCTGATCAGCCACCTGCTCCACTAGGGCAGGTCAAGCAGCTTATGCTTAGCATAGAGTGCCTCTGTGATCTCGTAGACTTTGCAGATATGGGGCAAAGCCTCCCCCAACATGTCCACAGCCTCCTCAGGGCTGCCCAGGTTCATGTTCTCCAGGAAAGTGTTTCGTGTGGGCAAGGCACAGAAAGCCAGTGTGGCAGCCTTGCGAATAATCCAGGGGTGATAGTTAGCCAGGGAGGCATTATAGGAGTCTGTGCAAAGCACGGAGGTCTTAGAGTCCTCCTGGCTGGTCCTCAGGGCCTCCAGAAAAAGCTGCAGCCAATGCAAGGCTCGGTGGAGGCGCAGGATAGTCCGGCAGCCTGAATTAGGGTGCTCAGAGCGGTTTTTGAGATCAACCAGGCCACTGGCTAACTCGTACGTCACCATGGACTGAACAGTCAGGTATTTCTCCTGTTGGCCACCGCTACGGAAGTTCTCCATGATCTGGATCTTGGTCACCGCATCTTTGGAAACAAAGGAAAAAATTGTGCCCAGGCTGTTCAGAAACCTACATATGAAACAAAAGTAAGATGTTACAACAGCTCAGAGAGCAAGAGGGGCACTTAATAGGGGACTTACAGGACCTGGGTTTTGTTCCCATCTCTGCCATTGATCTACTATGTGACCTTTGGCAAGCCACTTGTTTATCTTCCCCTCCCACACTTTGGTCTGCTTAGAGACACAATTATTTTAGGTTTAGGACTGTCTCTTTCTCAGAATTTGGTGCAGTGCCCAACACAATGCAGCCCTGATCAATGCCAGTGTCCTTTAGGAGTTATTGAAACGCATACAATGAAGAAAAGGAATCTCTTGACTATAATTTCTTCCTGATGTAGGTAGCTTACCTGACAAGCCCTTTCCAGCCCTCTATATAAGGGTCCATTAAGACTTCCTGCTTCTCAGTGAGACAGGACTCGAAAACCACCAGAACTTTTTTCAGGCAAAACCCTTCCACATCCGCCATGGTGAACCTTTCAAACAGAGGACAAAGGCTATGGATCAACAACAGGTGGAGCTATGATGTCACACAATCCTATCAATAAAATACAAGCTCATGGAATAATCAGCTGGGTGAGGCTGCGCTGCTTTCTGCACAAGCTAATTGTCACTACAGAAAAAACCAGCCAATCCAGCCCAGTCCTTGACATGCAAGGATCACAGCATGTTTTTCCTGTTCAAAAGGAATTCATGCCCAATGTCTCATTTAAAGGTCATTTAAAAGGTCACAAGCAGGGAGCCATCAATTGGCTATGGAACTACAGCAATCTCATGGCAGGTGCATCTCTCTGGAGAGTCAGAGGAGCAGCACTCTATAGTCTTGCTTCTTTTCTCAGCTGGGCAGTTACCCCTGGTACGCCCCATCTCAACAGAGGGGCTGCTGAAACATGCTGTGGTGGCTTCTCCATTTGATTAAAAGATACTTCTGTGCCTTGATACATGGGAAGCTGCACTCACATCTCACCCTGTACTGCTCCTGGCAAGCCTCACTCCAGGAGAGACCCCCCCCCCCCTCATCCGAGACAGTCTAATTTGGAACACCCTTCTTCTAGGATACACCTGGGTGTCCTAATTTGGGACAGCCCCACGCATCCTGGTATTCCCCCATCCAGGAGGCACCTCCCCCAATCTGCCCCACCCAAAACACAGGGAGACACCTCCCCCCTTCGGGTGTGTGTGTGTGTGTGTGTGTCTTCCGCCCGGACACCTGGGATTCCTCCAAAGCAAGTCTCCCCCCCCCCCTTCCAGCCACCCCGACTTTCTTCCCGGGGAAAGTGCTGCCCAGCAGCCGAGATCCCTCCCGGCGAGCCACCTACATCCTCCCTAGGAACCCCTAACCTGGGCTCCGAGCACATGAGAGCCTTCCCGGATTCCTCTCAATAACCAAGACCCTCCCAACCCCTGGGAATCTCTTTCCCCCTAGAGAAATGCCTTTTCCTCCGGGGGGGGGGGGGGAAACTATAGCCAGCTCCAATTTTACCTGCTCTTCCCAGAATCCCTTCAGCCCCTCCAAGTTACCTGCCCGACCCGTTTCCCCTAGCGCCCAATGAACACCCTCTCTCTCTTAATTCCCTCGCCTTCCTACAGCTGCGGCCAATCACCAGCGGCTCTTCACTAGCCACGGTGTCCATTCGCTAGCCAATCACAGTCAGGGAAGATAGAAAGCGCGGGTACGATAGGGGGGGAGAGAGAGAGAGAGAGAGAGAAGACGGATATTAGTTTGCTATTGGCTGGAGTGGGTTGGCCTGCGGAGTCGTCGCACTCCGATCGGCGGTGCTGTGGCGGACACGGGTTAGGGGGTAGTGCGCATGCTCAGCTAGCAAGACGGGATTCGTGGTGCGCGTGCGCGGGAGCCTCTGGGCCAGGTCTGCGGATCCTCTATGGAGGGTGAGTTCTCTAGGAAGCTCCCTAGGGGGCACTTATTGCAGCGGCTGTGCCCATCCCAGTGCTTCGCCTGAGAGTGCTGTGCCATTGTCAGGGAGGTGGGGAGGATGCCATGCAGTGCTGTGCCACAGGGAGACCAGCTTAGTGCTCATAACGGGGGGGGTGTCTGTGTCTTAGACCGGAGGTGGGGGAACCGAGGGCATGACCTGTGAGGCGCTCATGCCTCCTGCAGGCTCTCTCCAGTGGGCACTCGCCTTGCAGAGGCCGTGTTGATCCCAGTGCTCCTCTAGGGGATGCTGTGCCACTGGGGGGAGGGGGGACACAGTACGGTGGCTGGGGGTGCCGACTGTGCCACAGGGAGTGAGGCAGGAGGTTTTTTCGCAGGTGCTCTCGTTGCAGAAGCTGTGCTGATTCCAGGGCTCTGCTAGGGCGTGTAGTGCCATTGACGGGGTGGGAGTTGTAGTTCTGGGGTGCTGTAGTAGAGAGAGTAAGTCTGTGCTGATCTGAATTCTGTATGAGGAGGCTCTGTGCCAAAGGCTACAGCAGGGGGTGCTATGCCACAGTGGGTAGGGGGGGGTCATAGTAGGGGTAATGGGGAGCAGTGCCTATGGGAATGAGGCTGTGCTGATTCTACTGCTTCACTGTGGGTGCCATGCCCAAGGCAGATAAGTGCAGGCACAGGGGAGATGGGATGTGAGGCGTACTGTGACACAGGGATTGGGGGAGGAGGCTCCCGGCCTAGGGGACACTCTCCCTGCAAAGGCTGTGGTGATCCCTACTAGCGGCTTTGTGCCATGGGGGTCACTAGGTGATGTTATGCCAAGAGGGGAAGGCAGTAGGGATGGTGTGCCACAAGAACTGAGGCCGTGCCACAGAAGCTTGGGGTGTGCGTGGCTCAGTAGACAAGCACGTTCATCTGACTTTGTTAGATGGGGCAGAGTGGTGCAGTTCTGGAAGTGCTATTTCATATATTGTACAAACCCAGGATCTAAGACCTCTGTGCTGCTGAGATCTAAAGTTGATAGTTGCCCCACAAATTCTGCCAATTGTTGTGTCCTGGCTAATGCTTCCCATGTCCTAATACAATCTAACATTAGCCCTTTTTTCTTACAAGTAAACGATGGCACAGGTACTACTATTAATAATTTCTATAGCACCGCTAGGCATACACAGCACTTTACAGTCAACAGATTGCTTTATTTTTTTGGAGATGGGTCCCTGCCCAGTGGGCTTACGATCTAAGATGAACAGGGAAAAACACACACACGTTCCCATTTTACAGATGGGGAACTGAGGCTGAGAAGTTGTGACGTGCACAAGCCCCCCCCCCCGAGTTCATGAATAGGGCAGGATTCAAATCCTGGCTTCCCAGGACCAAGTCCAGCACCTTATCCGCTACACCACACTGGCTCTATAGGCTGAGAGGTTGTGACTTGCCCAAGGCCACCCAGGGAGTTTATGGCTAGATGGTAGCACCCTTTGGGTAATTAGCAGATGCCTCCTGTCAGTCTTTGGTCCTTCTGATTGAATGTCTGATTATAACAGTGTGCTAACTCCAGGGTTGAAGAGGATGATTTGTTTTGGGGGGCTCTTTTGTGGATAGAGCTAACAGTGTGCTAACCATTCTTGGTCTGTTTTCTTGTCACCCTGTAGGAAACCATGGAGCATCAGCAGAAGCCTTCTAAATGACAGCAGACAGGCTACTTCCTCCTGTGCTTTCCAGGATCCTGTTGTAGTATCTTTGAAATAGTCTGCCTTCCAGCTGAGATCCATAGAACTCATTGCAGTGTAAAATGCCTGAAATAAAAGTCACTCCTTTGGGTAAGTTCAGTCTCCAGAGTGGAGCCAAAACAGATGGAAGAGTGGAGATACCAGATGCTGTGAGATATTTGTCCACAGGGTTCGATTCTGTCTCCGCTTTTGTTTAATGTGTATATGCAGCCCCTGGGGGAGATCGTGAGAGGGTTCGGGGTGCGATGTCACCAATATGTTGATGATACTCAGCTGTACCTCTCGTTTTTCGACTGACCCAGGTCCCGCTGTCTTGTTGCTTTCCCAATGTTTGGAGGCTGTGGCGGATTGGATGCGGCAGAGCAGACTGAAGCTCAATCCTGATAAGACGGAGGTGATGGTGGTGGGTAGGGCGAGGGAGGTGCCAACTCCTCTGGTGGGAGGGGTCTGCCCTCCCATAGCCCAGCAGGTTCGGAGTCTGGGGGTGGTTTTGGATCTGGGTCTCCATCTGGATCAGCAG
>QEPC01001471.1:691567-718794 GCA_003113815.1 Sphenodon punctatus | reverse complement strand
GGGAGGGGGGTGGAATTTTTGGGATGGGGGTGGGTAGTTTTTTAATTGTTTATAATCGATGATTTTTATGTATTTTAATATTATTTTATTTGTTGTGAGTCGCCCCGGGATGCCGTAGGCATGAGGGGGCGGCCAATAAATATAAATAAATAAATAATAAAAAGAATTAAAATTAGAGTAGGAAATGGCCCGGGTACAGATGACCATTAATATATGCCTTTAAGTTTAGATTGAGTGTTGTTGTCATGTTGATTCCAAATGTAAGAGGTGGGGTCAAAATAGTTCAAATGATAGTTAGTTTTACAGGACCAACGTGAGTTCGTTGCATGTGCTCACTGACAAGCTGGGTGAATAAAAGAGATCATTTGATCAATTTTGTTTCCCTCTCTTTTGTGCCTTTAAAGCTCTGTTTTTTCATGGTGAAGCATAGAGGAGAATGTTATGTTCTTGTATTTGAGTTCCTGAGCTATGATAGAATCATAGGGTTGGAAGGGTAGGATGCCCTCCACTGTGGTACCATAGACAGATGGTTGTCCAGCTGGTTTTGGGAACATCCAAGAAAGGATATTCCATACCTCCCTAGGCAACCTGCTCTGTTTCCTGACTGCTTTTTCATTTATGAAGGTTTACCTAATATTTAACCAAATTCTCTTTTACTGTAATTGTACTGCATTTAACTCTTTTTTTTTTTTTTTGGTAGCACGTACAGTTCTGCATCACACTGTAAACAAATAAAATCCAAAACCGGTGCTGTGGACTCTGATTCTGCAAGGGCTTTCTAGCTAAAAGGCATAGAAGATAAATCATGCTCCGTTGCTGTCGCTGTTAGGAAAGATGACTTCCTGTTGATGCAAAGAGAGTTAGTTCACTAAACGTTTCCATACAGCTAGCAAAGAGAAGTTTACCGTTATTGGTCTGGGAAGCCCACAGACATAGCCATGGCTCCATCAGCTCGTAGCTGCTCTGTTATGGAGGCAAGTCTGAAAAGGGCTGCAGGTGGTTTAGAAAGAAACTGTTAGCACACGTGTCTCTACATAACGCTTGCCACCATTCCAGCCACCTAATATGGGGTCAAGCATTATGTTTGATCAGACTGAACACAGATTTTCCCACAAGTCAAGGCGGGTTTGCTGCCTGGAACATATTTATTTATTTATTACACAGACTTGCTGTCCTGCACCCTCTTGCCCAAGGCAACTCAGGGTGGCATACATATAGCTAAACTGAATAAATAACATTATAAAAACACAGTAACAAATCAAATATTATTACAGTAACTTAAGATAGGCTCCCACATCCATGGAACTCACGTGGAAACCCACAAAGCAGCCTATAATACTCTACTCATTGTTCGATGCCCCCACACTGTCACTCAACTTTTGCCAGTTCTGCTACTGCGGCTGAGGGCGGGTGAGATTGGAACACCCGCCTGGTAGGCGTTTGTTGCAGGCTGGTGGTTGCACAATGTGGATGGACTTCAATTGCTGCTCGTGCCGCTGTCATCTCTGGGGAGGAGGGCAGGGGATGACTCTAATGAGCACTTGCTGGCCATGGCTTCCCTGTGTGTTAGTTATTCCCCTGGCACCCACACCGTCATGGTGCAGGTGGCGACCAAAACGGGTGGCCAGAACTGCAGCCGGGTCTGTGGACCATTTCAACAGCCTTGCAAGTTGTCATTTGGAAGCCACTGAATGTTTTGTGGGTGTCCTCTTAACGATAGAACACCAATGCGTTTTGCTGACATGCTCTAGTTGGTCTGAACGTGCAAGGCCTGGCACTCATTCGAGAGCTGTGCTTTCTCCCAAAAGGTGGGGAGAGAGGAATGAGTGGGAGGTTGCATGCTCTAAGGGCCTCACTCAGGCTTTGCTAATGACTGTCCGCACCAGTCTCCAGGACTCTGTTCCATTCCTGTACATTAGGAAAGATGGCACTTGCTTTCCTTGGAGGGTAGCTGGTCATTTACCTGATGCTTGTACAGTTCTTTGAATGTCTCTGTTGTCCTTAGAGAGCAGGTTATCTGAAGCAGCTGCCTTTGTCTCTTGCTATAGGGGCTGGCAATGACGTGGGCCGCAGTTGTATCCTTGTGTCCATCGCAGGGAAGAATGTCATGTTAGACTGTGGGATGCACATGGGCTATAATGATGATGTAAGTATATCAGGGAGCCTAGGTGTGAGGGGTAGATGCCTGGATTGTCAGACAGGGCTCTGACTTACTGGATAGCTACAGTGCACACCTTACTTGACTTTGATTATATGTATTTTGAAGAATTCAGAACAGCGGTTGGGTTTGTTATTTGGGGGGTGGGAGTCGGCTTCTCTGGAAGCTGCAGACGGAGTACTGGCATGGATGGGCCCTCCGGCATCCCCTCTGCTAAATCCTGGATGCTTAAATAGAAACTAGGTGGTCCCAATTAACTCCATCTTCCACTCAAGAGGCTGTGAGCAGGCCTACCCTTAAACACTTGAAAAGCAGGGTGATGGATGTAGAGCCTGCAGATCAGGCTGACCTGATAGGACCCAAGGGGTCAAGTCAGGTTCAGTTTGGGAGCCCTCCTGACCCATGCTACTTGGGCTGGGTCGAGCTTCCCAATGGCAAGAGGCCCTGCGCCCCCATGGAGTGCCATGATGCCATGGCATTCAACTGGGGCAGGGCCATCCTGGTACAGATTGGGCCCAGGCACAGAAGACCGTGGCTGCATCAGGACCTTCTCAGGTCAGTCGTGGCACAATAGGACTTGATTCTGACTTGATTTTGGAGCCCGTGCGGGGCTCTAGATGGATGAGCGATTTCCAGGTATGTCCAAGTGTCCAGGAGCCAGTACTTTCTCTAGGGCTTAAAGCAGAATGCCCATCATTGGCTCATTTTGTATCCGGCTGAGCCTTTTTCCCAGACTGCTGAATAATCCTGGGTGCCAACCCAACCCCTTCAGTGGGCTAGCTTTGCTGGCTGGTTTCTGGAGAAGCCCATGCAATGGGTTTCCTCCCTACCCTAGACTTTTGTCCTTGTGACTCATGATGCCTAAGTGTCGATGGCAGCTTGCAGCAGAGAGAGATTTAATCCGTAAATACAAATGGGGATGAAGGTGCTGCACGTGGTCAGGATTCTGTGGAAAGGTTAGCTCTTCGAAGGATGTGAATGAGAGTGAAGCTGAAGTGCATTGGCCCCATTTCTCTCTGGATCAAGTTACTGATTTGCAAAGTCAAGCTCTTCAAATGGCAGCTTTCTTGGCAGCCTCCCCATTTTCTTGGTTTGCTCTGGGGAAGCCTCCAGTCTGTGGCCCAAATCCAGCCTGTGGCTTGTTTTCATTTGGCCTCTTTCCAGTTCCTGGATCTGGCCTGTGGATCCAGTCCGTCCTCTCAAGCACTGAAAGAGTGAGCTGTGGGGAAGAGGCAGAAATGAGGGCATGTGCTCAAGGACAGAGCATAGATCCATGATCAGGACTCTCCCCCTCTGCCTTCAATCCTGAACACATCCCTTAAGCACCCCAACTCCCATAGTGCATGCTCCCCAGGCCCAATCTTTCAAGTGACCCGTAGGAGGGATTAGCTTTCCCACTCCTGCCTCGATTCATCTGCTTTATAGGAGTTCTGCCTGCTTCTCCTTCCTGCTCACTCCAGCATTGGCTGTCGTCCTGCCCCCTAATAAGATCACAGTGTGTTCCCACTGCTGCATGGGTGGCTTCCATGCCATTTGTTTAGTGTCCTATTCAGACTTCGATAGCTGGGCTTTTTGAATCTTTTTGATAACCTGCTTTTGTGTGTCTTCCAGAGACGTTTTCCAGATTTTTCCTACATTACGCAGAATGGGAGGCTGACGGAATTTCTAGACTGTGTAATCATCAGGTAGGAAAACATGGGGAGGGGCAGTCTCTTAATAATGAAGAGCTGTGGTGGGCATGGTAAGCAAATCAAAAGGCCAAAGATCTGGTCCTCAACAGTCCCAGGGGCTTCAAGATCTACTTTCCCACAGTTGCAATCCAAAACGCTCCTAAGACCATTCCCTCTTGCTACCGGTCAGCATGAACCCAGCACAGACAGAGCGAGTAGCTCCCAATGCTTTGGCTGCTCTTAGAGGATGGAGGAAATTTTGGCCCCTTACAACTGTGTGATTGCAGGACACCATTGGATGGTATGCCTGGCTATGCTCCCTGGCTGCCCAGCTGTAGAAGTCAGCTGTCTGCCACTGCTCTATAGCGCCACCAGTGGCAGCTCAGGCTGCAGCTCTGAAACTACCCCCAACCTTTCCCCGAAGGCTGAGGATGGTTGACCCACGTAAGGCTCTGAGTTTCGAGTAGAGATGGAAAGCACTTGAAAAAACTCCATTTGAGAGTGCTTGCCCACATTATGGGGTGTGGGGGGGAACTTACGTGAGGCAAAATCACGGTGGGGAAACTCATGTGAAGCTCTGCTCATGGGCGCAGGGAGATAAAAATGTCATTGGGCGATTCTCAAAATCCAACCCTGTCATCTGAGTGCAATCGCCGTGAGAATCGCCTGATGACGTTTTTATATCCCACCCCCTGCACCCATGAGCGGAGCTTCACGAGAGTTTCCCTGCCATGATTTTGCCTCACGTAAGTTACCCCATTTCCTGTAATGTGGGCAAGCGCTTTCTGTACCAGTCTCCAAATGCTCTAAAAACACCAATGAATGAAGGGGCACAAGATCTTGTGACTTTAGTATGTGTTTAAAATGTGCTTCTGGGGTCCCATTTCCTTTTGTATGTTTCTTCCCAGCCACTTCCATTTGGACCATTGCGGAGCCTTGCCGTATTTCAGTGAGATGGTTGGGTACGATGGGCCCATCTACATGACCCACCCTACTAAGGCCATCTGCCCCATCCTGCTGGAGGATTACAGGAAAATCACTGTGGACAAGAAAGGGGAAACCAACTTCTTCACTTCCCAAATGATTAAGGACTGCATGAAGAAAGTAGTAACGGTGCACCTGCACCAGACAGTTCAGGTACACCAAATGCTCGGCATTATTGCGAAAGGAATGGAAAATTAAAAGGGAAAATATCAGAATGCCGCTGCATAAATCTTTGGTATGACTCCACCTTGAATATTGTGTGCAGTTCTGGTCGCCCCACCTCAGGAACGATATAACCGAATTGGAAAAAGTTCAGAGAAGGACAACAAGGATGATGGAAGGGGTGGATTGACTTCCATAGGAGGGAGAGGCTCAACAGGATGGGGTGGTTTAGCTTGGAGAAGAGGCAGTTAAGGGGGGATATGTTAGAAGTCTATAAAATCATGAGCAGTATGGAAAAAGTAAATGGGGAACTGCTGTTTGTCCTTTCTCACAATAAGAGACCAAGGGGAGAAGGGGGGGACACTCTGAAGTTAAATGCCAGCAGATTTAAAATGAACAAAAGGAAGTACTTTTTCACATGGCGGACAATACAGTTGTGGAACTCGTTGCCAGAGGAGGCAGTGAAAGCCAGCAGCATGACTAGCTTCAAATGGAAACACGATTAATTCCTAGCGGATAGAGCCATACATTCTTACTAGTTGGAGCTTAGACCCCTGGCTACCAGTAGTTGGGAGTGGTCAGCAGGAGCTGGGTCACACCTCCATGACTTGTACTTATACTTCTCTTGAGCTAGTGTGGTTGGCCACTGTCAGAGACAGGATGTTGGGCTTGATGGACCATGGGTCTGGCCCAGTATGGCACTTCTTATGTTCTAGGTCAGGGATTCTCAACCTGGTGCTCGGTGCAGTGAGTTTAAGTGCTCTGTAAGCCAGCTGTCAGTAGTGCTCGGAAGCACTTTGAGACAGTCCTCCTTTTGGATTGAGTTAAATTGAATTGCAGAGGGGAAACAATCTATGCATATTTATGCAAATCATTCCTTGCAAATGATGCAGTGCCCCCAAGCAGTCCCTTGCATCATTCCAGTGCTCGTAACTGGAAAAAGTTTGAGAACCTGTGTTCTAGGTAGCAGACCTGGCCCCACTGGCTCGTAAACTGAGCCACTGGAGAAGGGGATGGGGGAATGAGTGCTTTTGAAAGGGTATCTTATACTACATTAAAATGATTGCATGGGGTCACAGTAGCAGGAGTCTTATCCTTACCTGCTGTAACCCCAGGCAGTTCCCTTGCTCTTCATTTTCCAGTTGAAGCCACTGGGGTTCTTGTCAGTTTCACCTGCACAAACAGCTGTATGTAAGGAAGTTGGTACAGAAGGAAGGTAACTGCACCCAGTCAGTTTCCTCTGCACCCCATCCTGATATAAAGAAGCTGTTGCTGCTGTAACCTAGCAAGGACTGAGACGGGAGAGAAAGCAAATGGAAGGAGCTAGAATAGGGGTAGGGAACCTTCTACCCATTGTCCCAATCCAGTCCGGGACTGTCTTTTATTTGGCTACTTTCCAATTCCAGAAGCTGGCCCGTGAATCCAGCCCCTGCCCTCAAACGTTGGAAGCGTGAGCTCAGGGGAAGGGAACAGAGAGGAGGGCATGGACTTGGGCATAAGGATGGATCCATGGTGGGAGAACTTCAGGCTTGGGGTCCAAATGTGGCCTGCAGCTAGTTCTTATGTGACCCTTTTCCAGTTCCTGGATCTGGCCTCTGGATCCAGTTCCTACCCTCAAGCACTGAAAGAGTGAGCTTGGGGGAAGGGGGCAGAGATGAGAGCATGCACACAAGGAGATGGGACAGATCTATGAGATTCTGGACCCTCTTCTTCCTGAACACACTCGTTAAACACCCCCAGCTATCCTTTGGAGCTTGTACTAAATGTAATAGTGGCTTCTGGGAGGGAAAAGGCTTTCCCTCCCTGGCATAAATCTATGATCTGGACTTTCCCCTTGGCATCCCTTCACCCAACTCCTCTCCGACCCTTATAGCTTGTACTAATTTTCAGTGTAGCCCACATGGGGGAAAAGTGCCTCACCCCTGAACTAGAGTAATGAGGGGAAGGAGAGAAACAAAAACGCTTGGAGGGGGTTGGGAAGGATAGAAACAATGATACAAGACTCCTTTTTAGTGACTGTTCCAAGACCCCTCAGCAACCTCTTTGGATCCAGTGCATCTGTCTTGTCAACAGGCATGCTGGGGGATAGCCCGTTCCATAGCCGCTCAATTGTGCCTGCACGTGGCACTGTTGTTTGCTCGCCGCCGGCAGCAGGATGGCTTTTGGAGAAGGGGCGGTGCTTCTTAAACGTTGATGGCAGGAAGGGGGCAGGAACTAGTGGGTCCAGTTCTTCCCATCCCTAACCGTGACAGACTGGGAGATGGGCTCAAAACACAGATGGGTGCCTGTTTCCCACTGAGAGTCCATGGGGGGGGCGGGGTTCTATGCTTAACTTGGACAATCCCAGCTGGCATCTAACCACGACCTGGTTTGTGGTCTTCTCTAGGTGGATGATGAGTTGGAAATCAAGGCATACTATGCTGGGCATGTACTTGGGGCAGCCATGTTCCAGATCAAAGTTGGCTGTGAGTCAGTGGTGTACACTGTAAGTAGCAAGATCAGTATTTGTAGACCTTTCCTTTTAATAGTACCTGCTCACTTCCCTCTTGAGCAGTAAGGAGCCTCTTTTTTCTTTCTTCCATTAGGGCGATTACAACATGACGCCAGACCGGCACTTAGGGTAAGTGAGAGAGCTAAGCTCCTGCAAATGGTAATGAAGTTGGGGAGGGTTTACCATGGACTCGGTGTGATTTGGCCACTGGACGGCCACAGAGCGCTTCCAGGCCAGTGTCCGTGCCCCACTACTTAGGTAGTGAGGTTTTGCCTCGCCCCTGTTAATACACATGTATTAACCTTGCAAGTTAAATTGGTGACTTCCAGCAAATGGAATCTGTAGTCAGATTGCTTCCTAAAAGCAATAGTGTTTAGCTTCCCCATTGCAGATTAGAGCTAGAGAGAGCCTGCTGCAGTGAAGTGTGGGGGACTCCTGTCTTGGACACTGGCTTTGTGTGTGACCTTCAAACCAGCCGCTTCACATCTCTCTCCCCTAGAGGGCCACAAAGCTGCTTGTTCCCCTTTGACCTGGGAAGCGCTGTATGTTATCCATTGTCAACGTTCTGTTTTATTTATAGAGCTGCCTGGATCGATAAGTGTCGTCCCGATTTGCTGATCTCCGAATCCACTTACGCCACAACTATCCGAGACTCCAAGCGTTGCAGAGAGCGGGATTTCTTGAAGAAGGTCCATGAAAGTGTGGAGAGAGGAGGGAAGGTACAGCATGAGGTTAAAACTGAATGGGGGCTTTGCTATCTCCTTGCTTTCTAGTGCTGTGTCATTGCCGCTTTCTTATACAGTGCGATCGCAGCTCTATCACGCCAGGCAGTTTTCTAAATCAAACAGAACAACTAACAATAGATACTATACAGCACTTTCAAGATCTAGACCTCAATGCTTCAGACATAGGCTGAAAGCTGCTGCTATAATTTTTGTTGATTCCTCCGTCTGGTAGAAAAGACAAAATTCTGTGAGTTTGGGAATATCCAAGCATAGAAACTCTTCTCCAGGCCTGTTGATAATTTTCCTAACTTGTCATGGTATCTGGGAAACAAATCAGTATTGGGAATTCTTGCCAGCTGACGGCGACCAGAGGGACTGAAGAGAATATTGAAACGATGTGTGTGTGAGAGAAAAGGGTTGGAAAAAGTGTGTGTGAAAGAGTACTTTTTGGACATTGTTTGTTCCTGCACAGCCCAAACACTTGAGGTGGAAAGTGCTTACTGAATGTTTTTTTTCCCATCAGTAATGCCAGAATGTGGCTTTGTTTTTACTGATGCTGCTTTCCTAGCAATCTTCCTGGGATGCTATATAGAACATGTGATTCCTTTAAGAAGGATATTGTGCAGATCCAGGGCTGCTGCTTTCTGTGATTGGACAATGCCCTCTAGTATCAAATGTTCTGATGAATAGATGATGGATCCTAACAAATTGCCCGTCTCCCAGAGCCAAGTTTGGAAGGGCAAGCACTAGGGTTTATGGGGTTGCTATGTGCGTGTTTGGGTGTTTTTAAATGAGATGCGTCCACGCATGCCCCCCCACTATTCAACCACTCCTTTGAAGTTGGTGCGTGGGGAGGCGTGCTCCCGTGACCCATGCACCGGTCATCTGTGGCCGCGCACGGAGCACTCCTGATAAATCTGAAGTGCCCTGTGCAGGCCAGGGTGGCCGTCTCCATGGACGAGGCAGCCAAGCCGGGAGCTGCTCGTTTGTAGCCCTCCCATGCAGTTCGCGTGCATGGGTGCCCTGCCGCTGCCCCATGCACTGACCACGGATTCCCCCCCTCCTGCTGTTCTCATTTAAAAACACCCTTTGTGGGTGCACCTCTGATGTACTATCCTTCAAAATGTATTGAAACAGGAGGTGCTTAATGGCTGGAATTTTGGCCTCCTTACAAAGTGATTTTGGTCCTAAACCATCTGTGTCAGAGCTGACTGGAGACTCTTCCCCTGCAGCATTACCCACCATATCCCTGAAATGCAGGATTCTCTGCTTCTCTCGTGGTGAGAGAGACCTGGATTTAGGCAGACAAGAGTCTGAGACTCCCTCCTCGCCCCTCTTTGTGCAAGGGCTACTCATTATTGTTAGCAGTCATAACACTAGCTACTCATTTGGGTGTTAAGCACAGATTTGCCTGTTCCATATGCTATATGCCTAACACGAACTGTGATCCAGAAGGCATACCTGCAAACAGCAAACCGTCACTGTTATGTGTAGATAAATCTGCTGCCCCAGTTCCAGTCTGTGGTCGCCTGAGATGCCATAAGGAGACCTTGCACCAAGGGATAGTTTCCAAGCCAACAGCTGGTGGGAGAGGACTATCGGGATGCTTGGGTTGCTGTGAAAACACTTGGTAACATCCCTGTCTTTAAAAGGAACCGTGCGCCTTGGATGCCGAAAGCAATTTTAGCATGCGGTGGATTTCCATCGTTTTGACTTTGGCGGGTAGTGCCATTAACAATGGGAAATGGGGCCCTGCTCAGAAACATGCCTAGTGTTTTGGGGTAGTGACCTCTAACCCTGTACTTTGCATTGCAGGTCCTCATCCCAGTCTTTGCTCTGGGGCGTGCTCAGGAGCTCTGCATTTTACTGGAGACTTTCTGGTAAGGACAGGTAGCCTTCTCCATTTCAAACACAAATCTCTTCTCCCCTTTCCCCGGTCAAGGCACTTCCCTTTCTGTGATTCTGCAGTCTCTTTCTGTCTCTTCAGAAAAGAACTTGCATTCTCCATCGCTCTCTGCCTTCAAATCATATCGGGGGTGTGTGTGTGCAGGATCATTCATTACAGCATTCTGCAGGAGTGAGGAACTTCAAGCCCTGGGTTCAAAGGCAGCCCACAGCTAGTTTTTATTTGGCCCCTTTCTGGTTTCTGGATCTGTTCCTTGTATCCAGTTCTGAACTTGGGGGAAGGGAGCAGAGATGAGGGCATGCACACAAGAATTGATTGGGGACAGATCTGTGATCTGGACCTGCCCCTTCCTGAGCGCACCCTGGCTCCCAATGTCTGTGTGGCCCTTGGAACTTGTACTAATTTTCAGAGAGACCGCTGGGAGGGGAAAGGTTTCCCACCTCCTGGTGTACTGTATTTTTCTAGTGCTTTCGACCCTAACTACGGGGCCTCCATATGAAGATTATCCATAGTCACCCCCCAAAGATAATGTTGTTGTTGTTGTTTGAAATTGCTTCTTCGCAATCGTGATATTTTCCTTCCTTAGTTTTTCCATCCAGGTTTTAACAAATATCTTTCTGCTCTGAGCATGTTAACTTTTGGCTTTGAAAATGAGTGACCATGGAAGGTCTTTGTATAAATGTTACTCTGGTTAGGATAGGCAAGTAGATCTTATACCTGGGGTTAGATGATAAAAAGTAGCATGGGCTCTAATTCTCCACCTTGTCCCATTGGTGAGTGACATTGAACACTCAGTATGGATTGGAGACACCATGAGCAGCTGACGAATACCCAGAAGCTGGGTACGCGTTGCTAGCGACATAACAGTAACAGTGATTCATTGCCCTGAGAGTGACTGCATAAGAATCTTCAGTCATTGGACTTTATGTATTTATTTATTTATTATTTGATATGCAGGGAAATTGCAGGAGGTGCTTTCTCAGACCCCAGCTGCACATCCCAAGCTTGCTAACTCTCCTCTCTCCTCCCCAAAAGGGAAAGAATGAACTTGAAAGCCCCGATTTATTTCTCTATGGGGCTGACCGAGAAGGCCAATCACTACTACAAGCTCTTCATCACCTGGACGAACCAGAAGATCCGGAAAACATTTGTCCAGAGAAACATGTTTGAGTTCAAACACATCAAGGCCTTTGACAGAGCCTTTGCTGATAACCCAGGCCCGATGGTATGTGGAAACTTGCATGGTTATAGGACAGACAAGAGCTGCTTTAGTACTTTACTATATGGCATGAATGTGCTCAACCTCCATTGACATCTGTATCAGGCCTGGGCCTCAAGCCTGAAATTTGTTACTCTGGGGTGGTCTCATTGATGCAGGTACATTAATACTGCAATGGGAGTACTCTGGGGTAAGTGGCTTCAAGATTGTGGCCAGTTTTATTATTATTATTATTTACATAGCATTTTCAGTTTTTCTCTAGTTCACCCTCACACCAACCCAGTGAGGTAGGTCATCATTATTCCCATTTTACAGTTAGGCAACTGAGGCGGAGAGTGACTTGCCCAAGGCCACTTGGTGAGTTCACAACAAAATTTGAAGTCTAGTCTCCCAGATCCATATTCAACACCTTATCCATTAGGCTGCACTTTCTAAGGCAAAGCCCACATTTCTGTTAAATGAGCACCTTTCCGTGCAGCAAAACTAACTTGGATGTAATCCAGGGGAGCCTTTTAAAACCAAAATGCCTGAGAGAAATCCCATTGTAAGAGCTTACCTTCCAGTGAATTCCTGATTAAATGCAGTGGGAAATTGACCTTTTTTTTTTTTTTTTTTTTTTTTAAAAAGACCATTTCTGTTTGCTGATCAGAATACTGGGTCTCCTATTGAACACAAGAAACAAGCCATGTTAAAAGGAACAAAACATTTTCTAGTGGTTACTGATTTTTTTAAATTTTATTTTATTTTACATAGCTTCTCTAGTTTGCTGCCAATAAAATAACATCTAGGCCATTGTGGAGTAGTAGTATAGAACACATGGTGGGATTACTGGGAAATGTAAATCTTAAAGGACTTTATTTTATGCACATTATTTCAATCTAGTTATTTGGAATAAGGCACAGTTTGTGAACTCCTCCCTTCTCTTGAAATGTAATGCTGACTGCATGGTAGGCCGGTTAGCATTGCAGAGATATAGCTGGTCTTTTTTTCTTGTTGAGTTCTTGTGTCCTCTGTCTTTAGAATGGGCTATCTAAATGATTTGGACAGCAGTACCTCTGTGATTCTGACAAGGTTTTCCTTTGCTCTTTAGGTTGTATTTGCAACCCCCGGTATGCTTCATGCAGGACAGTCTCTCCAGATCTTCAGAAAATGGGCAGGGAATGAAAAGAACATGGTAAGAAAAGTTGAGACTTTGAGCAACACCTCTTACGAACACTGCAGGATTTAGAATGCTGGGTTAAGAATACATTTTGCCTAGAATGGGTTAAGAATGACAGGAGCTGTTGTTTATGCCTTGTATCGGTTATTCTCTGTATGATCTATCTGCCTCAACCCCTGGCCAGTATACTTTTCATTAAGGCATTATGGTAATAGCACTTCCCTAAAAGGAGCGGGCCATGCCAATCGTAGCAGAGGCTGGAGGAAGTTTTGCCATGGATTTCATTGGGATCATTATTTGCCCAGCAGGACAAGCAATTTTGCTGTGTGTCCAGGCATACGTGTTTAGTTTGCTGGCAAAACCTGTGTCTAACTTCCGTAGATGAGTGGGGGTGCACTCTATAAAAGAGTAAGGTGCAATTCCTGGGGTCTGCAGGACAGTGTCAGACTTCTCTTCTCTTCTTACATACATTGCAAAGCTCTCTCCAAGAGATCTGTTGTAAAAGGAATCCTGTAGCTGACTCCTAGTCCTGCCCCTTGGAGCTATGGAAGAGAGGAGTCCCTGGGGAAGTAGACAAGGGCACAACTGGCTCTGTTTTAATTTTGGTGACCATTAAGGTAGGCTGAGTTGTAAGCAAGCTGCCTTAGAAAAGAGGAAAGACGTAAGATCTTGCATCATGGGGAACTTGTTTCCAGCTGTGTTTGTCTGTTAGATTCTGCCCCTTTATTTAGAATCCACCTTCCGTTAGGAACATCCCTTATTTAGACACTTCATAATAGAAGCTACCATTTAAATTTAGTCATAGTTCTTTTTTGTTTGGAGGACTTATTACTAGGCAAGTTGAGAGAAATAATGGAATGGAATAGATCCTGGGGCTTATAACAGATCTATATAGAACACAACGGGGATGGGGACCTTTTGGCCTGTGGGGCAAATCTGGCCCATGGCTGTGTGTTCTCTTTTTTAATTTTTTTGTTTTGTTTCCTTTCAATTTTTGGCTCTGGCTTGTGGCTCCAGTCCCTATCTATCCTCACGCACTGAAAGTGTGAGCTCAGGGGATGTGAGCGGAGATTAGGGGAAGGCATGCAAGAACAGGGGATGGATCCATAGCAGAGATCCAGGACCCTTGCTATCCTGAGCACATTCATTAAGCACCCCCAGCTCCTGTCTGGCCAGCGGAGCTTGTGCTAATTTTCCAAGCAGCCCCCAGAGAGGGCAGGTTCTCGGTTCCTGTATGCAAGCCGTGAAACATGGATGTTGGCTGCAAGAGGACACCAGGTGGCTGTACGGCTATTTCTGTGCCGAGAAGGATATGCTGCATCTTTTCTCTGCTTTTAAATCTGTATTTTTCTGGATTCTTAGGTGATTATGCCAGGTTACTGCGTGCAAGGCACAGTGGGGCACAAGATCCTGAGTGGGCAACGGAAGCTAGAAATGGAAGGAAGACAAATCGTAAGTTTAATTTTCAAAGAGGGAAATTGCTCTGCGTGGAATCCCACCTGCAGCGTAATCCGTGAAAGTTTTGCCATTTATTCCTAAGGAGTCGGGATTTGGCTGTGTTCTCCACATTGCCAACAATGTGCAGTGTGCACAGGTCCCTGGTTTTAATGCAAATTCAAAGGCAGTTGAAGTCCAGTGGAAAGATTCACAATTGTTCCAGTTAGATTTGAATCGCACCAAGCAAAGCCAAAAGGAACAGCTAGCTTGCCTTGGTGATTGGAGGCAGCCGGTCTGAGGCAGAGCGTATGGTGTAGTTCTGTGGGACTTCTCCGGAGTAAGTGGTGTGGTTGCAGCCTCAGTCTTTAGCTGTGAACTGGGGGTAACTGCCGAAGAGATGCTAATTGTGGGCCTGTGGAGAGCCTGCCTCAGTACTCTTGTGAGGTGCAAACTCTTACCATTTTAAATGTTAACCGTCGGTATTTAATTCTTCATGCTAGAAGATTGTGGAGATGGCAGAGTTTGTTGTGTTGCAGTCTGACATCTCACGTGGGTGAAGTTTGGAAGAAGGCCATCCCTTTCTCCCCTTCCCTACCCCCCGACTCTGATTGTTTTCAGACGTGATGTTGGCAACGATTAATCCGGGTGCCAGCATCACGTTTGAAACCAGCTGCCAGATGCTGCCACAGTCTGGCTCATGACCATGGTGGAGTTTAGCCCGGGCTGTTGCTCAGGGAAATCCCCAAGTGACAGCCCGGGTCAAGCTCCACCGCGATCAGGAGCCAGCTGGCAGACCCGGAGTAAAGCAGGCTATCATGTCTGATACCCCACTTTACTCTCCCCTGTCTGGAGTGATGGTGGGGGCTGGGCACCATGGTGTCAGTCATTGGCTGCCCATGCCATGGCCACCCGTCAGCCGGGGGAGGTTGCCCTGGCCCCTCCCCGGGCTGCCGTCACACTTTTTGCTGATCCCAACCGGGGTGAGGGCTGCCTCCACCTCCCCGAGACGTTCGTGGCAACAGAGGCATCCCATCACGCTTCAGAGCACCCACTGATTTTCCTCCTGTGGTTAGTGAAAAATAGTGAATACAGCTGAAGCTGCCATTACCCTGTAATTTTTGTTTTCCCTTGAAATCCATGTAGTTGCCTCCAGAGGGCATGGTTGCACATTTATGTATCAAACCCCAGGATCTGTGATTAAAACCTACCTCTTCTATCAGCCTTTCTCTAGCGCCTCGCCCCACACAGATAGCTCACTGATGCTGCTTCTACTGTCCTGTCATTCAGGGTTCCCTTCTCCCTTGCAACTAAGCATTTGCCCATAAGGCTTCTCAGCTTTGTGAATGTGTCTCCCTATGTTCATCGTAGATCTGTAAGCTCCTTGGGGCAGGGACCTGTCTCTTATTTAATAATTGGTCAGTGCCAGGTAAGTTGCTGGCACTATATAAAAAAAGTCCTTACATGGGGATTTGTTTCTGCAATGATGAGACCGGGGCTGCATTTAAAATTGTACAGTCTGATCTTGCAAGATGCCCACTGCTTCCTATGTGAGGCTGAGCTCTCGTGCTGATCTGGCTCCCCCAGTTGCTCTGTTGCAAGCACTTTGCCCTGCTCCGTTTGCATCCAGAAGTTGAGGGCTCTCCTTCAGATGCTCGAGACCTCATAAGCTAGTAAATCAGAGACGGAGGCTAATGGCGTTGTGCCTTGCTCCTTCTAGCTGGAGGTGAAGATGCAGGTGGAGTACATGTCCTTCAGTGCCCACGCTGATGCCAAGGGCATAATGCAGCTGATCCGCCAAGCAGAGCCGCGCAGTGTTCTCCTGGTCCATGGGGAAGCAAAGAAGATGGAGTTCCTGAAGCAGAAAATTGAGCAGGAATTCCGTACGTGAGGTGTCTGTGTGTGTGCGTGTGTGGTGATGTAGTGTGTAGATGACCTTTTTTAATAGCCCATGTCATGAGCCAGGATGTAAAACCTGACCAAGCAATAGGTGACTAAGGCTCCAATGGAGCCCTATGCTAGCAGCTTTCCCACTGGATGTAAACACCACGTGGCTGCTGGAGTGAATCCAGGCTGTAGGGATCAAGCCCTTTTGGGAACAGATCAGATGCAGTGAATGGCAAATAACTGTCATGGGTTGGCTAGAATTGTTTATATTTCTTGGCCTTTTTAAAGCCAGAAAACATTTTCCTTTTTATACATTTTGGTCTAAGAACCTAAGTAACTCTGGGCATATGGCAAGAAAAAAGTAAAAACCCCTTTAAAACAACAGATTTCCAAAACAAAACCAGAGCAGTCTTTTTGACTTCCCTGGTGGTTTTAGGACTGCTGTCAAAGCTCTAATGACTGTCACTCCTGCAGCAAAGCATCTGTGGGCCGTGAGTTCAGATAATGGCACAGGCTAAGCAGATTCAAGACTTGGAGGAGAGGTCACTAATCCAAAAAACAACCACCAACAAAAAAGCTGCCCCAGGACATGCTATCCAGTAGGGGGCACTGTTCTTCTCAGCCGGTATTATGATAACATGTTCATGCTAAGGCCTGGCTACTTATGAGGCCTCGGAGTTCCTGTAGTTCAGTCAATCAATGTTATTTTTTTGTCCATTGGCCTTAACAAATTCAATACAAAATTAAACATTGAACAACATATCAAACATTATGTAATTTAAAATAAATTGTAAATATAACAACAGTTATTGACTAAAAATGCAAAAGGACATTTAAGATTTGCCTTGCCCTTCTCAGGGCTTGAGCTGGCGACGCTTGACCCCTGCAACTAATAAAATGATTGAAACAAAGGAACATTAAAAGTAATAACAAAATTTACTCAATTTTAGCATTCTGCATATTAATGGCCTGATGTCTCTGAACACTTAGGGCATATTCCAGATTCGCTGCCTAAGTATCTTTTTGCAATTTGTGTTTGCTAATTACATAGGCCAGTCCTGAGGTCTGACCCCCAGTAAATTTTCTCTGGACACAATGGAATTAAGAATTTCTGCCTAACTTCTGATGCAAGAGGACAACCAAATAAATAGTGAATCAAATCTTCCTGTTTCTGTTGACCACATGGGCAGAAACGTAAATCAAAAGAAACAGGATTGTATCTACCTTCCAACAGAGAGGAAGGCATTAACTGGAATCGCAGCAGAGTAAGAGATTTACGTAACTTAAAGTTAGTCACCTCCGTTAGATATTTTTCACAATAATGTTGTGTCTTAAAGAGATGCATCAGAGGGGCAATCCTACTCTGGGCCAGAGCCTCCATATCCCTCTGCACATAATTATCAATTAGGTGGTTTTTAACCATTTGATTTCCTGTAGTGCTTGGTGCAGGGGGTTTCAACCCAACTTTCCTTACTAGCTCTCCTATGTGATATTTATATTCCCGTTGCCTCTTCAAACTCCCCCCTTTTTTTTTCAGTTGGAAGTAACGCCCTTTAACTTGCTCAGAGTGGCTGTTAAAACCCTGTCCTTTTCTGTTCTGACACTAAAACAGAGACACTGCCAGGGGAATCGATGCCATCAATATTCCTAAAGTCTGAAGCGCTTTGGATTCTTCTGGGTGAGAAGCTCTCCTTACAAGTTTGCCTCCAACACTGTTTTGTTTTAACACAGATATTAACTGCTACATGCCCGCAAACGGCGAGACGATAACCTTGTCCACCAATCCCAACATCCCCGTGGACATTTCCCTTGGTCTGTTGAAGAGAGAGACTGCTCTAGGTAAAGAAATGGCCGACCTGCTCTGGCACATAAGCTCTTTGGGGTGTTGAATGTGAAATTCTGCATGCATGCATTTGGGGGGAAGGAGGAGTGATGTGAGAACCAGAGTGGTGTAATGGCTAAATGCACAGAACTTGGACCGGACGGTAGGGGGAGACCCTGGTTCAAGTCTCGCTTTAGCCAGAAACTCACTGGGTGATCTTGGGCCAGTCACAATATTCTCTCAGCCTAACCTACCTCACAGGGTTGTTGTGAGGATTAAAAGTTGTGTTATACGTATAAAGCTCTGAGTGCCATGGCAGGGGAATGCTATATAAAAATCAAGATGATGATGATGATTATTTATAGGATTCCACACATAGCAAACATGTTGGTAGGGATGGACAGTCCGCAGCTTGTGAGCCAGATATGGCTGTCAGCATGGTCTTAAACGGCCCCTTTCCAATTCATGAATCCAGTTTGTGGATCTGTCATGCTCCCTCCCTCCTTCCCCAAAGGTTTTATCTCTGCCCTTCCCCTGCTGAGGCTGAGCACATTTTCATCTCCAGCTCTTGGACGTTTGCTAAACTCAGAAGCGGCCCCTGGGTAGAAAAAGACTTAATACGAGTGTGGAGTCGCTTTCACCATGTGGGCATCTCCCTGTTCGCAGTGAGTGGAACTCAGGCTCCAGGAAACGAATGGGCTTTTCCACTTCACTGTCCGCAAAACCTTGCCCTGCGTTCGTTCCTTTCAAAGTGATGTTGCAGAGGCTGCAGAGCGAGAGCGGGGTTGTTTGCAAGCAGCGTCCCTCACCCCAGTTTGTTTCGTGGAGCTAGCCGTCGTCTCGAGCGTGTGAGAGCTGTGCCGCCACAGGAATTGTTCATTTAGCCTGGTTTCAAGAAGTGCATCATTGCCAAGGGAGCACTGCAAAATCCAGGAAGATGTGCTGCTGGGTAGGATGGGTTCATTGCTGAATGGCTTAAAGGTGATGGCGTGACCCGGCTCTGCCCATTGAGAGCCTGTGTCATGCCTGTGACACTAGGGATGGCAGGGATTCGGATTTTGCTGCATGAGTATTTATTTCCCCCTCTTCCATTAGAGAGGAGGTAAGACTCTGGTAGAGAAACTAATAAAAAAATTAAATAATTGGTGGCTGCTGATTTAAGAGCCTGTAGGGCTTTATAGCTCTAAGAATGTCTGGCTAGGGTTCATCTTTGTTCATGACTGGACCAGTTCAGAGACGAGTCGTCACTGATACCAGCCATTGTAGACCAAGTGATTTCTGTTTGCTCTGGCTATGATCCTCTGTGGGAGAGCCCCATTGAGCTCCACGGGACTCTGCCAGAACAGGGGAGGTTAGCATCCGATAGGAGGCAGCAGGTGGCTGGCTAAACAACGATTAGCTTACGGAGCAGGGGAGGCAGTAACCCTCCCACCCCCCTTTTTTGTGTGTGTTGTTTCTCTTGACTGCAGCAGATAATATTGGATAAAAAATTGCAGAAGGCTTGAGCCAAGTCTTAGAAATGGAGCCGTTGCCCAGATGAGTTCAACTAAAGGGCTGCCAGTTGTCTCTAATTTGGAACAGTATTAGCAAGCAAGGCTGTATGCAGAGCTGCAAAGCAGTCTGGCCTGTGTTAGCTGCTGCCGTCTGGCCAGTTAGTGCTTTTGGCCTGTACTGAGTGGGGAGGTGCGGAGAGGGGAATTGGCTCTCATTTGAGAGTGAGAATTGAGCTCCTGGCCCCTGGTAGTCACTGGAGAATCTAGTTTGTTTTTCAGATGGCCTGGCCATCACTTCCATCTGTGTATCTCAAATTCTCCTACCAAGGTAGTGTAGTGCTCTCCACTTCCTGCCCTAAAGTCTTAGCCAGAGTTACTATGAGTGGCGCAGCTGCCATAGTTCACCCCAGTGGTGGCTGCGCTGCAGCAGGGAGAGGAGGGTCTGTGCAATCTAGTGGGAAAGACTTTGGGACTCTCTCTTGATGGAAGGCTCTTTTTGAGAGTGATAGATAGTTGCTTTGCCAGTTGCTAATTGCTTTGTCTCTCTCTCCTTTTGGTGCTGCTCTAGGTCTCCTACCAAATTCCAAGAAGCCAAAGCTCATGCACGGCACACTGATCATAAAGGACAACGTAAGTGCTTCCTGGCCTCTCGCTTAGTGTCTCGTTGCCTGTCTTGTGCAGATTGCTCCAGGGGAGGGGATACTTTACACAAACCCCCTTCTCTGGAAGCAGCCTAGCTCTAAGATGTTCCATGAGTGAGAATGAAATCCTGGTGCAGGAGCAGTGTCTGGCCTCTCAGCTGGTTGCAAGAGAAGCTCGGGTTCTCAGTTGAGAAAGCGCAGAGAGAACTGGCCAGTCCCCACAGCAGCTAATCCATCCCCTGGCAGTCAGGCAAAATTTTCTGGACCTTTCCCATCCCAGCATGTCTATCCAGCCTAGGTTTTAAATGTCAGCAATGTGGATTTTGCTGCTTGCTTCGGGTCCATGCTGTGGCGGCAGGAGATATGGAGGAGGCATTGTAGATGCCTCTTTCAAAGAGCTTGATAGAATGATCTTCTCTTTAGCCGAGTTGTTATATTGGTGGTAACCCAGACCTTTCCCACTTGTGTGTGCATAACAGCTGCTCTCTGATGCCTTGGGCCACGTGCGTGTGTATAGATCAATGTACATAGCTTTAACTAGCCAAGAAGAAGTGCATGTGCACGTAACTGTTGTTTTTATGGTAGTTCCTGCGATGCATCAAGCCTTCCCAGAGGTCCAAAAAGGATGCTTCCTGCCCTGGGAGCTAGGTTTAAAAAGTAGAAACATGTAGAGGTTTTTAGATGGGCATTGAGAGATGCTTGGATTACTAGAGCCATATTCTCAACTGTATCCGAAGCTGTAATTCAAACAATCTAATGTGAGTGCATTGAGCAGGCAAACCAAAGCTAGATCTGCAGCTCTGTCCTGCAGCCCATGTGAAGACAGTAGAACGGCTGCAGAATAAGACTCTAGAGTAATGAAGTTGATAGGCTTCTCCTTTTCTGCCCAGAGCTTCCGCCTGGTCTCTCCCGAGCAAGCGCTTAAAGAGATGGGGCTGGGGGAGCATCAGCTGCGCTTCACCTGCCGTGTTCACATTCAAGATCCTCGCAAAGAGCACGAGACGGTGCTTCGAGTCTACAACCATCTCAAGGGGTAAGTGCTTGGCCAGCTGGGAGGCTGTGCAGTGGCTGCTTTTCCAAGGACCTGCTTGCTCCTGCTCTAGGAGGTAGCTCCTTACCCCACCCCCCCACCCCAAATAACGTCCTCTGCTCCGCAAACTGTGACTCCTTGGGACCCAAGTGTGGTCACGCTGTCTGTAGATGGGGTTGTAGGCCCAACAGATAGACCCGCCTGCATAGCCTTGTTCTAGGGTCTTCGGATTGGAGTTAACTCCTTCCTAAAAGAGGATCACGTGGGCAAAAAGACTGGGAGCCACTGCTCTATCACCTTGTTATGTCATCCTAGGAAGCCTCCTTTCAGACCAGGTTCATACAGGCAAATGAGAGGCTGCCTAGAAAGAGTTTTTCAGTGACTAATCCTCTCCGCCTGTGTATAGAGCTAGCAAGCAGGAACCCAGAGAGTCTTGCATCTGGATCTGCCAGCAGCTGAACCCTTCTAATGGTCAATGCCAAAAACCTGCTGCTGTTTACAAGTGCCCTTCTGGTATGGCAGGTGGTGGCTTTGACTCAAGGCTGGAAGTATTAACCCACCATTATTTCACCCTCTCCATGGGCCCTCAAAGTTAACTTGTTGCTCAAGCATTTGATCTGTTGTATGCAATCGGCCACGGGCCCCTTCTAAATCCATGCTTTTATTGTCTGCCTTCCTAGTGTCCTAAAGGACTACTCCGTCCAGCATCTCCCTGACGGGTCGATCATGGTGGAGTCCATCCTAATCCAAGCCACAGCTCATTCAGAGGATCAGGGGACAAAGGTCTTGCTGGTGTCATGGACATACCAGGTGAGGATAACTTCCCTTTTAAACTGCATGTTGTCCAAGCAACTTCAGCTGTTTTAACTTGGCTACTGGTGTGCTAACCCTTCATCCATTATGAGCTGGGTTACTGCAGGGAACGGAAGAGAATTGCAGTGTCGCGCAAGCAGGAGTGGGGTTTGATTTGGGGTAAGATTCGCTCTGGGCCACTTGCACTTCATCACCTCGGTGTTCTAGCTATATTGGAAGGGCTCTCCTAACTGCATCCCCTTCAGTGGATTTGCTGGAATAACACCCATTTCTTGTTCAGCTTAGTGGCTATTGCTAGTCCTCTGTTTCTGGACATCTGCTACAGGAGAACGGTACAACCTAGGATGCATATATTGAGCTGAGCCCATATGGAGACACTAAGAATGTTTTTTTTAAATGAGATGCTATCGCGCATGGCCACCCAGGAACCATTCTTCTGTCTGTCTGTCTGAAGGTGGTGCGGGGGAATGCGCTCTCCCGTGAGCCACTCAGCACCCACCCATGGCGCGCTGCTGAGAAATCCGGAGTGGGGCAAGCCCAAAAGGTGCGTGGCAAGAGGCTCCCGCACATCCTCTGCCCGTGTGACTGGTCTGCTGCTCATAGGCACGGTGGGTAGGGGACCTGGCCGTTGCAAGTCACAGGAGCTGGCAGGGAGCACCGGGGAGCCCGGGTTCCCAAGTGCTCACACCAGGACACGTCAAAGGTCAGCCTGGGGCGCTTCCCCCTCCCCATGGTCTGTGGCAGGGGAGTTTGAGGCTGCTGTGGTAGCCATGCTGAGAGCTGCCTGTTAGAATCCCTCCCCACGCAGTCCACCCAAGTGGCTGCTTTGCAGCTGTGCCAGTCAGTGGCTGTGGACCCCCCCCAGCCTTGCTTGTTAAAAAGTCTCATAATGTGTTGATTAGTATTAAACTTTGCAAAGCTGCTGCAGTCACATATTTGCAGTGGTCTTAGTTCAGTGCCTAGGGTCTCTGTAGCTGAGTCTACTTTTCCACAGATAGCCTAATCCTACTAGGATGCTTACTAAAGTGGTGGTGATCCACTTTGCAAGCATTTACCATGCTAACCAGGAGGCAGTTACCGTGGGAGTTCATGACCGGGCAAACTGTTGTTGGTACATGTCTTAACATACTTGAGCTAATGCCCTTGCTTTGTTCACACAGTTGTTTATCCCTGGGAGTAAATTATTCTGAACTATATACCCCTCTTTAATCAGAAGAATGTATCCCAGAAGGGAACCATCTTTATTTTACTTAAAATACTGTTTTTACTTCAGAGTAAGTGTTTGTGTGAATAAACGCCGATTCTAGCTTTTTGCTGTGTGCAGTTTCCATTTGGAAAAGGGATGTGTGTTACTAGCAGCAGCAAAGCAGAAATCCAGTAGCTCACTTCTGGCTCTCAAGGGACAGCTGCAGCTGCCCCCAAGCTGCTGAGTTTGCCCTCTAGTCTGTTCTTCCAAAAGCTTGGGAGTGAGCAGTCACACCCCAAAATGGGCTGCAGCCAGACCATTCAGGGACTGGATTTGAACTCCCCGGATGTGGGATTTTGGGTGAAGGCCTCTAAATTGAACCCTGGGGGATGTCTTATCGTGTACATCATCCACCTGATCTACAAGAACCTCTCTAGGCTGGAACCCCAGCTACTGGCTCCTAGCTCTAGGGGCACCTCAGCAATTGGTCTTGGATGTGGAGAGAAGCACTTTCCGTTTAGAGTCTTCTCTTCCCCCCCAGAGCTCTCGTAGCCTTTCTCATCTCTGGGGTGCTGCACTCTCTGCTTCTCCTTTCCAGAAGCGATCCGCACGCTTGCGATCCATCTACAAGTATATCACAATTGACCACTTGGCTGCCCCTGCTCTAAATAACTGCTTCAGCTCTGCCACCGGACACAAGAGTAGAGTTTACCACTAAGCTGTGTCTGCTTTCTCTCTACAGGACGAAGAACTGGGGAGCTATCTGACATCTGTACTGAAAAAGGGGCTACCCCCCCTCACATCTTAAGTAAGGGGAGCTGCACAAACTCCCCATGTTTGAATAAACAGAGGGGAAGCAAGGAATGATGTAAATACTTCAGTTTGCTTTATTTTAAAAAAAATGAAAATTAAATTTCTGTATTTTTGTCGACTGTCTCATGTAGAAAATATTAAATATTCAGAAAATATTAGATTTCAGCTGCATTTCTTACCATCTCTGAGGGAACTGGAGTAAAAGGCACTAATGCAGCGTCTGCCATTTCTTATGAAGCAAGTTGAGAGTTTCAAAGCCTTTCCACTTGGATTTCCGATTGAGCTACTACGAACCAACCAGCATTCTGATGATGGGCATTTTCTATTATCAGTCAGTCCATAAATGTGACTAGGAACATCAGATCTTTGCAAGACAATAGCTTGCTTCCCTATAATAACTTCCCCATGAACGTTCATCCTTATGGCTCCATAACATTGACCCTTTTGATTTCTTAACTGTTGCACACAACCGGGTATTTTGTTTGACCTGACATCAGTAGATGGAGACAAAGTAGTCCAGCTGGTCTCTTTATTGGACCACTCTTTTGCTGAAGCTATGCAAGCTTTTGGGCCAACTTGTAAAGAGAACTTGCCTGAGGAAGGACCCTGTGCGGGCTGAAAACTTGCAAGCTTTCATTGATACAACTTGGTCCAATCAAAGATCTGAACTACTTTGTCTCAGTCTCTTACTTTAGGGACCAAACATGGCAACCACAGTGCTGTGTCCCAGTATAATGGGGGTGAAAGAAACAAATGACACGCTCCTCTAAAATAAAAATAAGATGGTAACTTTATTCTTGCTGCTCTCGGCCCAGCACAACTTAGTTGTTAGCGGTCTCCAGTCTGGTGCAAAACCTGGGATGGATTAGTCTGGATGCCACCAAGAAAGGGGCACTCCCACATACTGGCTAGGATCATGGAATGGATCCTTCAAAGGGTGTTTTTAGATGAGGACAGTGATTGGGGGGGGGGGAGGGTAGCACTGCTGCTGAGCACCCATGCAGGGGGAGCGTGTCACGGGTTGGAGGTCCGCACCCCCACTTTACCGGGTTTTAGTGACTCGGTTTCCCTTGCGCACGTCCTCTTGAATTAGTTTCTCTCTCTGGCTAATTCAAGTCTGCTGCAGGGAAACTTCTTTGTCACTCAAGGGCCCGATCCTTTCCGTTTACAGACTCTTTACTCTCTGGGTTCGCAAGAGCTTGAGGGCTCTTGTTGCTCACTTGTGTTCCAATGTTAGACACAGACACTTCTTCATAAAGATAAGAAGTAAGTTTATTGATTACATAAGCAAGATAGTTGATACAGAGTGGTTACTAGAAATCAAAGGTAAATAAAACGCATTCCTGATCTATACTGGTTGAGTTCCTAAATCATAATCTTACCCTACAAAGGTCCATAAGTCCTGGTTCCTCAGTCATAGATGTAGAATGACTGGGCACTGGCTTCTTGGTTGGTAGAGAGCAAAATCATGCCTCTCTGTTCATGGTTTCTCCAGCATTGCTGCTGGCAGGCTTTCATATGCAGATGTAACTGCTGAGATGGCTCAGGGAGAGAACTCTTCCCAAGGTGACTTACTGGCCAATTTAAGTAGTCTTCCTCTTTCTTTGTCTCTGTTTTCCCACCTTGGGGAAAAGCTGAAGTGTGCCAGGCAAACATAAAGGTCCATCTACATCTCCACAGGGTTCCGTCTGGCAAGTGTTCCCAAATACACATTTTTTGTATCTCTTTGCATTTCCTTTAGCTTGGTGATGTGTCACAGCCCTAATTTGAGTTTTACAGTATTCAATCGTAACATTACATACATGTGGAACCTTTTGCATTACATATTTACCAGACTTGTCTACGTGTTGTCCTGTGTTACATGTGTGTGACCCTATGTTCCTCCGTGACAGAGCGCTTCAAATAGACAGCTCCGAGCATGGTTATTTTGGCCCTGGAAGCGGCCAACACATGTTTGGCTTGCCCCGCATGGAGCACTGCAGATTTCCCAGCATTGCTTTGTGAGTAGTCATGATTGGGTGCTCCATGGCTCACGGGAGAGCGCATCCAACTGCTCCACCTTCAGCCAGGTGGTTGGCTCTGTGGCTCCTGGATGGCCATGCAGGGCAGCATCGTATTTGAAAACACCTAAATACTACACACACTTTCTCTCTAGATAACCAATCTACCAGGACCCCTGGTAGATCAGGTCAGTGGTAATGGTAGACAACAGTGATCCAAGATTACAACACACTGGCATTTTTAAAATTTCTCCTGCAGTTTAAAAATCCAGTGCGGGGAAACCCCTGCAGAGGAGATTTACACACACCTCGCTGGACTGGAAGTCACCTGGTTGCCGTTGGAAAGAGTGGTGCCGGGCAACTCCCAGAAATTTTGAGATATGGACTGGTAAGACCTTGTTCTTACCTAGTCTGTGACTCAAAACTTCTGGGAGGTGCCTGGCACAGCTGTATCTAATGGCAACCAGACGACTTCCAGTCCAGTGAGTAACATGTAAATATCTCCTCCCCAAGCAGAATTTGTAAACTACAGGAGAAATCCCATGCGTTTAAAAATGCCCTGAGATGGGTTTTTGGCTAGGGCCAGGCTTGAGGGATTTAAAATTAAGAGCAGTTATGAGACGGGCTTCCAAATTGAAATGTTAAACCAACATAGTGTATCACGGAGAAGTATAAGCAAGGTTGAGATTTAATATTATCAGTTTAATTTAGTACTAACAATCAGAATGTTTACATACATTAAAAAAACGATGAGGTTCTACGCTCCGGGTTGGTCTCCACAAACTATTCTAATCCCAGCATGTCTACATGCTTACACCTATCATCATTTACTTCTGTGAGAGAGCACGCTCCTCCAATGATGAATCTCTCTTCATTGGTGCTGCTAGTTTCTCCTGTATTTCAAGCATGACACACATGGTATGAACTACTTCTAGGTCCTTTGAGTAGAAAATGACCCAGTAGTTAACCTCTTAGCTCTGCATCTGTTGAATCACAGAGGTTCAGTGATTTGGCCAAGTCAGTAGCAGATCTGGGGTTAGTACATCAGAGTCATTAACTGTTAGTCTTTCATCCAGGCTGCCTTCCTGGCAATGTAAAATAATGATGGGGTGGTGGTGGGGGGATGACTAACACTACGTCATTAGGAATTCAGTGTGGCTAAATCAGTATGAGAATAATTAGTATGTCTAGTGAGATTCCAGTTGGATTTGTTAAATACATTCTTCCCCAATATGAGAAATTAACTAACAGTGATGAAGGAATATTGTGTTGTTATTATAAACATTTATATAGCGCCAGTCGTGTGACCTGGTGCTGTACAGAACATAGAAATAAACGCGGTCCCTGCTTGTGGCTTACAGTCTAAAAGACAAGGAGGGGAAGACAGGGAGAGGAGACAGGGGAGAAGACAAAGAAACATTCAAGCGATGCAAAGTCTCAGGTGCGTGTGCTTGGCTTGGTTACAATCAGGTTGGTTGCAGCAGTCTGCAGAGGAGGACAGACAGTAAGTATATGGGAACGACTAGCAGGCACTGGGAAAGTCAGGTCTTGAGGAGGGATTTGAAGGAGCGGAGGGAGGGGGCAAGGCAGATGTGGGCAGGGAGGGAGTTCCAGGCACGGGGGGAGGGGGGCAG
>QEPC01001471.1:642682-670718 GCA_003113815.1 Sphenodon punctatus | reverse complement strand
GCCCTGGCAAGATCTTCCATTGCGCCCATTGAGCGCAATGGAAGGCTGTAGCCCCTCCCTCCACAGCACGTCCCATGCGTGCTGTGGACGGAGGAGTTCAGCCGCCCAAATCGCGTTTTCCATAGGAAAACACTTTGGGCGGCTGATTTTTGAGCCTTCTGGGACCCACTCCAGAAGTCAAGCCGCAGCAGCCTCTGCTTTGACTTTGCAATCAGAGCGGAGGTTGCTGCAGCAGCGCTGTGGTCAGTTTCAGTGAAACTGACATGAAATTGACCACAGTGCTGCAGCAGCCTCTGAAGCAGGCAAGGCAGTGGCTGCTGTGGGTGGCGGGGAAGCGGCGGGGAGGTTTTTTGTTTTTTTTTCACTATGAGTGGCGGCGTGGCGCCTGGCGGGGCGCTTGGGGGGTCAGCGCCCCGAACGCCCTCCAAGGTGAGCCGCGCCTGCGAAGGCGCGTCCTAATGGTCTCAAGGCAGACGAAGGACTGAAGAGAGAGAGCCGGGTAGTTCCACAGCACAGGCGCAGTGAAAAAAAAAAGAGAGAGAAAATTTGTCATCTGCCTCCTAGCGGTCAAACGGTTGAACTACCCAGCAGGAGGAGGATGCAGAGGTATGAGGAGAAGTATTTTTTCACTTAATTATGCATTAACTTATGGAATTTGTTGCCAGAGGACGTTGTCAAGGCCAGTAGTATAGCTGGGTTTAAAAATGGACTGGATTAGTTCTTAGAGAGGAGGTCCATTAATGGCTATTAACCAAGTAGCTTATGGGATGAACTTTTTATTGTCGGGAGCTGGGAGTGAACAATGGGGAATGGATTGCCCATTGCGACTGCTGGTTCTTCTCCCACGCGATCCAGATTGGCCGCTGTTAGAGGACAGGATGCTGGGCTTGATGGACTCAGTAGAGTACCACTTATGTTCTTAGAATAGCAGCTCTCAGGATCTGGAAAAGCAATCGTAGCTAATGTAGGAGGGCGGAGGCTTTTCTTGTTGCATAAGCAAATGTCATCTGCTCTGGTCCTTTTCTAGAAGCTTGGCCAGGCTGCTTAATATACATGAAATGGAGATTGAGGCAGCTTAGTTGGTCCTAGCAGAAGCTGCAGCAAATGTGAAAAGCAAGATGAAAAGCAGAGTGATTCTCCCCCCACCCTCAACAAGTGAATGTATAAAACTGTCATTTCCTTTCTTTTCAATAATTTATTGTACAAGTTAACCACCAATTCAGCCACCAGAAACCAAGTCCATCCTGTAAAATAGGGAAACAACCAGTAAAATAGGGAAGCAACCCTCCCTCTGTGCCAAGCACAGCACCCCACTACCAGCAAAGCTCCCCCAAGCCAGCAGCAGAGATCCCTCTCCTGGCCCCCTGTGCAGAGCCCCCCAGTTAGACTTGGGGGGTCCCTTGATGCAGCTGTCAAAGAGGAGCACCCAATCCAATTGCTCCTTGCTGAAGAAACCCCACCCAAGACCTCACAGATCCACCAAGAGGTTTGCTGTGGAATTGTATATGCACATGCATGCATTTGTGGGTTTTTTTTGTTTGTTTGTTATTAAAGATATGTGATGTCCACAAGTGGTGGGATGGCATTCAGAGAAACCTATTTACATTAACAATCTGCACAACTGATTCAAGGTTTACGTGATTTATTCTGCTTTTAGAAAGTAGATTTTCTGATTGTAGAATACACAGGGCCCCGCCTATAAATGTCATCTGAATGGCGTACTCTGGTTGGCTCTGAATAGGCAACATACAGGGAAAGCACTTATCCACCTGGTTTAAACACACAAGTTCCTTACACCTGCACCTTGTTCCCATGTCTCAGTTCCAGCCGGCTATGGTAAGTAGAAGGCGGTTCATTGTATTTCCTATCACAGATGGTGTAAACCCCCTTGGGTCTGGCTCGGAGCCGGAGTCCCAGGCGCCATGGCTTGTTGGAAGAGGTGAAGTAGTACAGGATGGGGTTCAGGCAGCAGTTGAAGCTGACCAGGGCCAAAGTGACCCGGCGCATTTTATAGATAAAGCTGGCAAAGAGGCAATCCTTGATGAACTTGACCCGCATCAGAAAGTGCAGCAGGTGGGTGAGGTGGAAAGGGAGGAAGCAGATGATGCAGATGAACAGGATCAGGTAGATGGTCTTCAAGGCCTTTCTCTTGTGGATGCTGCGCCGGATGCGGGAGATGCGTCTAGCGATCAGGGGGTAGCTGACCAGGATGATGGCAAAGGGAATGACAAAGCCAAATACCAAGGCGCAGACATTGTAGGGCACCATGCGATGGCTCCAGGTAGCCAACCCGAAGTTTTCAAAGCAAGCTGTGGTGTTCCTTGTGCCGTTGTTAGCGAGGGATCCCCCGAGAACAAGCGGAACCATGATGCTCGTGGCAGCCACCCAGAGAACCGTGACGACTATCACATAGTGGCTGGCCTTGAGCCTGATGTAGGTAAACGGGTGCAGCACCGCGATGTAGCGGTCGATGCAAATACAGGTAAAGAAGGCGATGCTGAGGTAGATATTGATGTAGTACAGGGTCCCGGTGATCCTGCAAGCAATGTCACCGAAGATCCAGTCGTTCTGGTTTAGGTTGTAATGGATCTTAAAGGGCAACACGCACACAAACAAGGTGTCCACCACTGCTAAGTTGATGAGGTAGATGTAGGAATAAGTGGTGTGTTGAATTTTACAGGTCAAAAGGTACAGAGCCAAGATGTTTTCTAGCAGGCCCAGCACAAAGACAATACTGTAGATGATAGTGAAGAGGTAATACTGGAAGTCTGCTTGGAAGGTGCATTCTGTCTCATTGATATGAATCCCTCCCATTGCTTGGGAAGCAGCTGCCATGCTTCCTGATGCAAAGGAGAATTCCCAAAAGGCAGCCTAGAGAATAGTCCTTGGAAAGGAGGGGATAAAGCAGGCTGGTACCTTAGGTAAAGTCCCAAATTCCAGGAGCCATCTGCACTATAGGGGGACTCTAGAGCGGCACAAGTCTTCCTTGGATGAGACAATTATGGTTCAGGATGCAGCCCGAGCTTGGCAAACCTAGCCAGAGAAAAATAAGCATTGTTACGGCACAAGAGATCAACTCCCTGAAGGTACAACTCTCTCCGAAAAATCCCACGTGAACAGCTGAAGTAGCAGAGGCGGTGGCAGACAGCCCATGTACTGACATTTAACAACCAGCTGGAAGAGCGTGTCTTAAAGCAACAAGTATAGAAATGGTAAAGAGCCCAGAAATAACTAAACGGAGGACTGTGTTGGCAAAGCTAGTGAGCAGGCCTCCCTTTTCCCAGAGTTGTGACACTCTGTTTAGAAAGGGGTTGCTGGCCCAGTGGCCACCTAGCTAGGTAGAAATTTGGTTTGGGTTACTAGGTTAGAACAGCCATGTTAAACAGCATTGACAAAGGTCAAGTTCATCTACAATGTCTTTGGAGGGGGTCTGAAATGGCAGGAAGACTCCAGCCGAGAGCATGGTTTAAAGAACAGGGCTGAGGCAGAATAACTAGTTGGTGGCTTGGGAGCGGGGGGTGCACCGGGGATGGCCCAGGGGCAGCACGGCTGTGCAAGGGGTAGGACAGCTCCTATTATTTGGACCGCAATTACTTCTCTTTTGTCACTGACAAGGGGAATAACCAGGAGCCCAGCCAACAGGTTGGGGGATGCCAGAAACTGGAGATTTACAACCCCATGAGTGCCAATAGCAGGGACTTTTAACTCTGTTCTGACCTGGAGGAGTGGCCAATGCCATCTGAACAGATGAGAGCGACAAGCACAGCAGAGAGGTAATGGGCAAATTAAGTGAGCCATGTAGTTGGAGTCGGATGTAGCTAAAGCAGCGAGGGTCCCGGGAGGAATCGTATAAGTGCGGGAGGAAGGATATGGTGAAGTTTACTGCTCAGTAACTGAAAGGCGTGGGAGAGAACACATTCGGGCACTGGGAAATGGAGCCAGCCTCACACAGGCAGATGCCTCTTTCCATATGCTGTATTTGGAGAGATCGAGACTAGCTTGGTGGCGCTAGTTTTATCACACAGAGAAAGGGAAGCCAAGTCCTGACACTTCCCAAGCAGCCATGTATATTTACTGGCCCAGCGCTCCCAGCACTGGGAAAGCTACCAGTCCATTTGTCGGCTATTGAAACTGGGGTTGGACTCCAAGTGTCTCATCCATGGGAAAGGAGACAGCAGTCTTGGGGACTGGCTTACGGATGGCCCATGTGGCAAACCAGGGGAGCTGTGGTTAGATGGGGTTCAACTCAATGATCCTTGAGATTCTCTCAATCCTAACATTCTGGGATTCCACCCCAGTAAAACATGAATCTACTTTAGTCAAGTTTTCAGGCCAGATTAGTCCCCATCAGCGGGAAGGTGGGAGTAACTGGGAGCTCTGGGGAGGAGCAGGAAGGAAGCTTGGGAATAGGGGGAAGGGCTGAGGCCTGGTGTGGCGAGGCTGTGCTGCTCAGTGCTGCGACTCCCCCAGCACTAGCACTTTGCAGGTCAAAGTTGAAGTTTGCCCCTGTTCATCCAACACCTTACATAGCCCAACGCTGAAGCTAGCAATGAGATTGCAGGTTCAGGCTCCGTGTGTTTATTTCCCACCATTTGCTGGTTCTCCCTGCCAGGGGTGTAGCTATAATAGGCACAGGCGGTACAACTGCACCGGGGGGGCCTGGCGGGTCCACGCATGCAACTGTGTCCCCTGCTGTATCCCCTACTTGCTGCTGAGCCAAAGGGCCAGGTGGAAAGATAGGGAGAGGAGCGGTGTAGCTTTCCAGGAGCTTCCCTGTCTCCAGCAAGCACCAACAACAGTAGAGAGCTAACCTGGAACCTGGGGAGGGGAAGATCAACCTTTTGCCCCAGGAATCCTGCCAACCTAGCTACTCCTCAGCTTCCTGCTGCAGAATTTACTTGCAAATATTGGGGAAGAGGGAAAAGAGGATTTTTAAAAAAAACGTTTACAGTGGGTTATTTATTTTTAAGAAATTCCTGGCAGCCTGAGTCTCTTTGGAGCCACCCAGATGCATGTCATTTCCTATATATGTGGAACTGTCTTGGGCAAATTCCCTGCTCCAGCCTATGTAAAAAGCTAAGAACTCTCCATGATATAAGGAGCTGCCTAAGTCAGACCAATGGTCCATCTTAGCCCAGTATTGTCACAACCTGACACGGCAGCAGGGTTTCAAATCCAGCTCTCCAGCAGAGGCCTCGTCCAGGCGTGCTACCAGAGATCCTGAATCAGAGATGACGAGTATTAAACTTGGGACCTTATACATGCAAAGCATGCGCTCTACCACCTGAGCCATGGCCCACCTCTGATCAACACCAGTTGATGAGGGTAGTCAACTGGCAGACAAGCAGTCAACCTGACAGAGACTGAGGCCACTATCAGACATGCCCCTCCCCCCCCAGCACATATTTGGGTTGGGGGATGCGCAGCCTGAATATTGGGGGGGGGGGGGAGGCATGTCTGAAAGTGGCCTCAGACTTATAACTTGTGTGCAGCAAGGAAGTTCCACCCAATGCATTTTGGAACAACAAACAAGCTCACGTCTTAAAATATACAAATATATATATGTGTAAGAAAATTCATCGGAGCCTCAAAGGAGGATTAAGGTGGGGAAAGCTTTTTGGTAAACTGCATGAGATGCAGACAGGAAACATGACAACTATCAATAGCTAATTTTGGCTCCTCTGGGTAATGGAGATGGGCCTTTTTGGTTAGGAAATAGGCTACAAGCAAGACAGAAAGGCTTGAAGTTCTCCACAAGTTAATGATCACTTCCAGAAGTCCCTGTAGTGGCTAGTGTTTTTTTTTTTCTATAAAGATCCTGGCTTCTTAAAACCTGCACTGGTGGTTGGACTAACAGATACGGAATTTCTCTGATTTGCCCACTGTCAGCTTGGCAGTGTCATATTTTATAATAACAAACCCAATGTGTCCCTCCTGGCCTCTAACTCCCTCCTAAAAGCCTACCACTTCTATCAGGCTTTCCCTGGCTCCTCACTGATGCTTCTCCTTATATCATCAGCCTTCAAGATTTCCCTAATTAAGCGAAGTACGTGCACCTGCAACGTCTTGACTGTATCCCCATCTTTCCCTATGTTCCCTTCTCCTTTTTCTCTCCTAGACTGTAATCCCTTCAGGGCAGGGACCCATCTCTAATCACATCTGTTCAGTGCCAGGCACACATCTGGTGTTAGAAAGATAAATAATAATTAATGCAAGTCACTTACCAGGTCAGGCTGTTTTGGCCTGAGAGATGGCGGTTTCTCACAGACGCCCGACGTCCAGTCTGTACTCTCCTGTATGAACTCGGGTAAGTCACCTCTCAAAGTCATACAAGCAAGACCCTCCCACGCTGCTCTGGAAAGAGAAACCACAGGAAGTGAACAGCAGAGTCCTGCGCTTCAGCTTGCACTGAAGTGAGGGGGTTATGTAGGTGAGCTGAACCTTTCCCACAGACCTTGCTGCACAATGTTACAGCTGACTGTTTTCATTCGCATAGGCTAGGCGTGCACTAGTTTGTATCTAGATAAGAAGGGCCATACTGGGTCAGACCAATGGTCCATCGAGCCCAGCATCCTGTCTCCGACAGTGGCCAATCACGGTGGCTTGGGAAAAGCACCCAACAGGTCACAATGGGGGATTAATTCCCTGTTGTTTTCCCCCAACTCCCGTCATGTTCCCTGATCCTGTCTGGCTAATAGCTGCTAATGGACCTATCTTCCAGAAACTTGTCCAAACCTCTTTTAAACTCAGCTATTGTACTGGCCCTTACCACAGCCTCTGGCAGTAGATTCCACAACCCAATTATACGCTGAGTGAAAAAATATTTTCTTTTATTTGTTTTAAACTTGCCACCCATGGGTTTCATGGAGTGTCCCCTAGTTCTAGTACTAGCTGAGAGGGTAAATAACTGCTCCTTGTTTATTAGTTCCACACTACCCATGATTTTATAGACCTCTATCATATCTCCTCTCAGTCGTCTCTTCTCCAAGCTGAAGAGCCCCAACCTACCAAGCCTCTCCTCATACGGAAGCCCTTCCATGCCCTTGATCATTTTTGTTGCCCTTCTCTGTACTTTTTCTAGTTCAGCTGTGTCTTTTTTGAGACGGGGCAACCGGAATTGCACACAATATTTTAGGTGCAGTCGCACCATTGATTTGTATAGAGGCATTATGACATCCTCAGTTTTATTCTCTATCCCCTTCTGAATAATTCCTAACATTCTGTTTGCTTTTTTGACTGCTGCTGCGCACTGCGCTGTGGATTTCATTGTATTGTCCACAACCACCCCCAGATCCTTTTCCTGAGTGGTAACTCCTAGCTTAGTACCCAGCATTGTGTACGCATAGTTTGGATTATTTTTCCCTACGTGCATCACTTTGCACTTGTCCACATTAAATCTCATTTGCCATTTAGATGCCCAGGCACCCAGTGTCGTAAGATCCCGTTGCAGTTCCTCACAGTCTGCTCGTGTTTTAACTACCTTGAATAACTTGGTGTCGTCTGCAAATTTGATCACCTCACTCTTAACACCCTTTTCCAAATCATTAATGAATACATTAAACAGCACCGGTCCCAATACAGATCCCTGAGGCACACCACTTTTTACATCTCTCCATTGTGAAAACTGACCATTTAGTCCTACCCTTTGCTTTCTATCTTTTAACCAGTTTCTGATCCATAGTAAGACACTACCTCCTATCCCATGACTTTTTAATTTTCTCAAGAGTCTCTCATGAGGGACCTTATCAAATGCTTTCTGGAAATCCAGGTACACTATATCTACTGGGTCTCCCTTGTCCACATGCTTATTTACACCCTCAAAGAATTCCAACAGGTTAGTGAGGCATGACTTACCTTTACTAAATCCGTGTTGACTCTTCCCCATTAAGCCATGTTTGTCAACATGCCCTGTAATTCTGTCCTTAATGATGGTTTCCACCATTTTGCCCGGCACAGACGTCAAGCTTACTGGTCTGTAGTTTCCAGGATCGCCTCTGGATCCCTTTTTAAATATCGGGGTTACATTTGCCACCCTCCAGTCCTCGGGTACAGTGGCAGATTTTAGTGACAGGTTACAAATTACTAACAGTAGGTCTGCGATTTCATATTTGAGTTCCTTCAGAACTCTGGGGTGAATGCCATCTGGCCCTGGTGACTTGTTAGTATTCAGTTTGTCAATTTGCCCTAGAACATCCTCCAACGTCACATTGATTTGTAACAGCTCTTCCAATTCCTCGCCCACAAAGCAAGGATCCAGCGTGGGGACCGCCCCAAAATCCTCCGCAGTTAAGACATACACAAAGAACTCATTCAGCTTCTTTGCAATGTCCTTATCCTCTCTGAGCACCCCTTTTACTCCCTTGTCATCTAATGGCCCAACTGACTCCCTAGCAGGTTTCTTGCTTCTGATGTATTTGAAAAAGTTTTTGTTGCTTGTTTTTGCCTCTTTAGCAAGCCTCCCTTCAAAATCTCTCTTGACCTGCCTTATTAACACTTTACATTTATCTGAGTGGGATTTAAGCGTAGATCCAAACCCTTTCACATGAGGTTTAATCTGTATTTGAATCCATGCTTCGCATGCTCTTATAGCAGGGACGAGGCAGCCTAACTGCTACGCAGCAAGCTCTAGGCCACTGCTATAGGGCTGTTAACCTACAAAGGAGTTAAACTTTATCAGCGGCAACCGACCGTAAAACCATGTCCCAACACACAGTTAATCCAATATAGTTTGGCCTCACTCTGTTTTACTCCTGAAGAGTTCATACAGAATGCTAAACCAAAGTAGTTATACTCCTGAAAAACTAGGAGTACATTCTCCTCTTCAGTTTGTATTTTGAAGTAACCATTTGTTTTTACCCATAATGATCACTGAACCAAGACCACTATCCTTCTCACATTCACACTGACATGACCGTGACCTGCTTTAACCAGCAGTTGCCCGGGGACCAACCTACACGTGTGCAGGTGCTGCCAGATGTTGGCCCAGAATTTCCCTGGACAGTGTTGGCCGGCAGCCTAGGCTGTGACCTCAGAAAATCTCAGCGGTCACAGGTCTGGCCCCTCGACCAGGCCACAGCAGGCCTAGCACGTCTGTTGTGCACCGGCATGCCTGGCTCAGAGGCTGCCATGGCCAACAGCTATGGCTGTGCCTCATTGGCTGTCCGTCATGGTGGGACGGGATGCTGGCCACATGTTTGTTGTGCTTTTGGCCCTACCCAGGCAGCAGGAAAGCTCCCCGGCTGTGGGCATGTCAGTTCAGTGCCCTGGCCTGACCCAGGCCATGTCGTCTGTGGTTTTCCACCTCGGGGTGGCTCAGGGAGTGCTCCCACCAGCTGTACTTCTTTTTTCTACCCTATGTCTCAGGTGTGGGAGGGAGGGGGGGAAGGACGCAGTACTACTTTGGTTTACACTGTTTGTTTGAATACTACATAAGGGGAGTAGTTACTTCGATTTAATTATATCATAGTAGTTACTTTGGTTTACACTGTTCATCTGAATGCAACCCCAATGAAGTAGTAATGTCCATTTAATCAGTAGTTTGGTTTATCTCTGTTCGTCAGAAATGACCTAAGATTGTGAGAGTGGTAAGGCATGCTCCTTCCCAACACCCAGGAGAGGCATCAGGCCACTTGGATCACTTAGGCTTGATGAACAGAGATACTCCTGGTGCGACTTTAGAGAGGATTGTGCTACCTGTTATTCCACAGCATGCCCAGACTCTAGGGCAGCCGAATGGAGAGAATCACAGTGCGGTACAAGCAGACGCATGAAGTAATTATAGGCACATTAGTGGCACCCACGCATCCGGAGAAAGCAGGCAGAATTGCTGGGAAGAAATTAAAAGCAGCTTCCGCTTCTGCGTGTGGAGGAGGCTGGGTCACATCGTCCATGCCTCCCTACAAGTAAAGCAGAGAGCGCTCCGAGGGCTGCTCCCCTTTGTGTAATTAGGAATTAAACTCTGAAACAGCTCCTTGTGCAGTATGGGTGAAAATAAGCGATTTCTTCCCTTCCCTTCACTGGCTGCAAGAGTCCTGAGCCACCGTGACCAACAACAACAACAACAACAGGAAGAGGGCAAAATCCATTATTTCATCATCAAGGAACTCACAACCTCATGTCAAAGGGTCAATTCCCATTGCACAGTCGTATGGCCTGGTAGTACAGACCCTAACGAGCTTAAGGTAATCTGTAACTAGGCCAAACAATCCCCCATAACCAAGAACACTCTCCTATCTTAAGGACCAGCTCCCAATAGCAGGGACCTGTATTCACCAAGTTTCCCCCATTGGTGGCAAAGGGGAAAGTGCTAGTGAGCATGGGTCCCTGCCAGTAAAGAGCAGCAATGCTGATGGAGGCATCAGGGATGTTACCTCTGCCACATGGCACTGCTCGCAGCAACGCATTCATCCAAAGAGCAAGTCTTGGATGATAGACAAGATCCGCCTCGACATCGTTTCCCACTCTCCTCTTCCTACTCCTCCCCCTCTCCCTCCTCCCCCTCCTGTCCTTCTTCCCTCCCACGTTCCTTGCGGAAATCTGCTCCCTGCTCTCCTCCTCCAACCCTTCCACTTGCCCCCTTGACCCCATCCCCTCCCGTCTCCTGACCTCCATTGCTTCCACTGTCACCCCTTCCCTCCTGCACATCATCAACTTCTCCCTCTCTACTGGCTCCTTCCCCTTCCCCTTCAAGCACGCCAGTCTCTCCTATCCTCAAAAGGTCCACTCTTGACCCCTCTAGCTACCGTCCTGTTTCACTCCTTCCTTCTGCTTCCAAACTTCTTGAATGTGTTGTCTACTCCCGCTGCTTCGACTTCCTCTCTGCCAACTCCTCCCTTGACCCCCTCCAATCTGGCTTCCTTCACTCTACTGAAATGACTCTCGCTAAAATCACAAACGATCCTCTTGTGGCTAAATCTAATCATCTCTACTCCATTCTTGTCCTTCTTGACCTCTCTGCTGCCTTCAATACTGTTGACCACACACTCTTGGTGGACTCACTTCACTCCCTTGGCCACGTCCTTGACTGGTTCTCCTTCTACCTCTCTGACCGCTCCTTCAATGTGTCTCTTGCCAACTCCACCTCCTCCTCCCTTCCCCTCTTGGTTGGTGTTCCCCAAGGCTCTGTCCTTGGCTCTCTCCTCTTCTCTATCTACATCCTGTCCCTAGGCAAACTCATTGCCACCCATGGCTTCCAATATCACCTTTATGCAGATGACACTCAGCTCTATCTCTGTACTCCCTCTCTCTCTCCATCTGCTCAAGCTCGCCTCACCAGCTGTCCCTCTGATATCACTACCCGGATGTCTCAACATCAACTCAAAATGGCTAAAACCGAACTCCTTATCTTCCCGCCCATCCTTCCTCTCCCTCTTTCTTGTCGATCCTTATCGACAGGGTCATCCTTCCTGTCCCCCAAGCCCGTAGATTAGGCTTCATCTTTGACTCACCCCTTTCTTCTAAACCCTACATTGACTCTGTTGCCAAATCCTGTTGCTTCTCCCTCCATAACATTGCTAAGATTAACCCTTTTCTCTCTGTCTCCTCTGCCCAAACCCTTGTTCACGCCCTGGTCATCTCTTGCTTTGATTACTGTAACCTCCTTCTCACTCCTCACCCCCCACTCTCACCTTCCTCCCCTTATCGCCACCAAATCTCTGCTGCCAGGGTCATCCACCTCGCCCATCGCTTTGACCACGTGCAGCCCCTCCTCTCCTTTCTTCACTGGCTCCCCCTTCCTGAACGAATTCTGCACAAGCTACTAGTCTTCACCTATAAAGATCTTCACAACCTTCCTCCCCCCTACCTCTCTGCATGAATTTCCCTCCATACGCCAGTCTGTGAACTCTGCTCCTCCTCTGACCCCACTCGCCCTCCCACGCCTACCCTGCTCCTCTAACCACCTTCGTCCCTTCTCCCTAGCTGCCCCCCATGCCTGGAACTCCCTCCCTGCCCACATTCGCCTCGCCCCCTCCCTTCATACCTTCAAATCCCTCCGCAAGACCCACCTCTTCCGCTCTGCCCTCCTTGACTCCTCGCTCCCCTCACCTAACTCCTGCTGATACGTTCCATCCAGTACAATCTGTTACCTGAGGTCTGTGTACTCATATCTTCACCACATGGACCAACCAGCGATCATTCTCGATGTAACCAAGCCAAGCACGTGCACCTGAGACTTTGCATCTTCGTGAATGTTGCACGCCTTGTCTCTCCCTCTGTTCCCCTTCCTTTGTCTCCCTCCTCCCCCATTTCTCAGATTGTACGTCTTAGGGCGGGGACCATGTCTATTCCATTACTTTGTAAAGCACCAGGTACATTGCTTGCGCTATATTAATGCTTGCTAATATAATAATAATAATAAAGTCATTCAGGAATGTTGGTACAGGCAGATTAATGACACCCTGGCTGTGAAAGTGGCTGGTATGGGAGAGATGTCGCCAGTCAAGAATGACTCATTTCATTTTTTTCTCACCTAGGATATTTTCCATAAACAGGAGATTTTGCCTTATTGACCAGTAACAGATGTGAATGGGGGGAGGGGCAGACTTGAGGTATAATTGTATTGGAATCCAAGATTGGGTGTGGGTGTGCTGGGGAAGTACAAGCTAGGATCTGTGTGAATAAAGTATTTCTCTCTCCAGAAATTGGGTTGGCCAACACTTGGCAACGAGAGGATGGGAGGTAGTGGGTCATCAACTACCAGGATGTACTGGGCCCCAAATTTCTACCAGTGGGATTGCCCAGTTAAGGCATCTCAGTACAAAGCCCCCAGGTCAGACCCTTCTATGCTGACTTCTAGAATAACTGAGCATCCTACTGAGGCATGGCTGTTCGAGAAAGACTGGAGACGAAGGAGTTTTATTTTTCCAAACAGAACCTATTGCTGCAACCAAGAAAGGCTGGAGTGTCAGGGCCACTTGTGAGAAGACCAATTGACATAGTATTTGGATCACAGTGGAAAACAATTATCCTTTTCTGCTTAAAAGACCCACTTGTGTTCAGGATATCTGCCCTATGGGCAGATTGTTGTGCAGTCTAATGAGTGGAGCGAACAGGCATGGATTTAGAGCCCAAAACTGTACTTCTGAACAGCCACACCCCTTCAGTCAGCCCGTTTCATTCAGATTCTGGAGTCTGGAAGAAGCAAGCCAACTGCTGATTCTCCTCCCACAAGGTGAGCTATTAGGGACCATAAAAGGAACCAAGCTGAAAGTCCCGCTCACTGGTTCAGCTGAGAGACCATTGGCCTGTGCTAGAGAGAGACTTGTACCCAAAGACGAAACCGGTCAGTTTCTAGACAGGCTAGGGCAGACATGGATCCCAACCAAAGGGATCTTGAGGGTCTCCTATTCTACATTCCCATGCAGCCACTTTAAAATGGCTGCCACTAGAAGTACAAAGAATCCTTTGCAACAATGTTTTAAATCAGGGGTAGGGAATCTCCAGCTTGTGGTCCATTTCCAGCCCAAGCCCGTTCCTATCCAGCTGCCAGAGCTTTCTCCTGGTTCCCCTTTAATGCAGCCCACCTCACTTTATTGTGTGGCCTGCAGAGGAGGTGCAGGTAAACTCTGAGCCAGGCCTTCCTGGCATTAGATTGTAAGCTTCCTGGGGGTAGGGACCTGTCTATAACTATTGACTGTACAGGACCAGGTACACTGCTTGCACTACATAAATAATAATAATGCTCCCCCATTCCCCCCGTAGAGTGCTCCCATGGCTGAGTGCTCCTGGGCCCACGAGGTCCCCTTCACCACTCCTGGTTCTGTCTTGAGTGCTCTGGCTCACAGAGCTTTTTTTAAAATTGCATGTGGCCCACTGTGGGAGGAGGGGGAAGGTTTGCTGGATCTGCTTTAAATAAACTGCACAGGAAGCAGTGAGATTAGCTTCCAAAGTGCAGACAGAGTTTCTAGTTATCAGACTAGAGATAACTGTCGACAGCTCCTACCCCTGCTAATCTTGCCCCTCCGACAATTGCTCATGGCCCTTTGAGAGCATTATATCCCTCCACAGGAGAACCAAGAGTTTATGGTGTAACAGGCCAGTAGATCTATTTATGCCAAGGGGCAAGGGCTTGTGAATTGCTTAACCTAGCAATTAACCAAGGATGCTCCTCTTCTGTACACTGCAGGTTCCTAACCTTTTCCCAATCAGACACACACAAGTGCCAACGATTTCCTCCACAGTGCGCCTACCTTTACCTGTCAATATGCACCACACAGCCATGTGCTTAAACCGCACGTAACACTGAACCCTGAAGGTAACCAAAGACAAAGTGAAATGGGCATTCATTAGGCTGTTAAATGAACCATCACAGCTAGAATATTAAAGTTCTCATTTTAATGCAACATGCGACTCCAACGAGCAGCCATTTTATGGCGCACCTGACACCCTACAGAGGCACGCTGGCTGGGAGTCGCTCCTGTGAATGGACAGAGCAGTTGTGGGGTCCCAAGGGAAGGGAAGCAGGAAGGGGTAGGATGCTGTGATGGGCACCACCTTGGCCATGGATGTAACTTTGGGCTATATTTTATGGGGGATGCTGAATCCCCTTGACCCACATAAGCCTCGCCTCCTTGACCCTGAAACTGTGTAGGGAGGAAATTCTCCCACTATAATCATGCTCATGGTTTTTGGTCAAAACAGCAGGCATTGAAGTGGAGCCCAGTGTTGAATGAAGGTGTGAGTCCCTACAGACTCAACTATCAAGCCGGCTCCATAGCTGAGCTGTGATAAGACTCACAGATGCCTTGTGGATCAGGGACAGAAGAAATGTAACCTCTGCCTCATGTAGGTAACCTCTACCCTGTTAATGCAGGAAGCAAATGCATGTGCCCTCCTTTTTGACACATCCTCCAGGTAAGTACGTGTCAGGCTGATCCTGCGCATGAGCGAGCAAACGGTACTATAAACTCAAGCAACACAGAGTCTCAAACTGAATGAGAGCTGCTGGGCATTACGTCTCCTTCCACCCCAGCAGCCACGTGAGCCAAACAAGGGGCATTTTTAACCAAAGGGGTTTACTGAGACATGATCATGCATCATAATGCAAAGAGAGTCTGAGGAGACTTTTCCCCATCTTGCGACAGCAACAGAGTCCTTTTGGCTTCACTGGGCGCCTGGCAGCTACTTCGTTATCACAATCCCTCCTGGCTCCAAGTCTGCAAAGAGAAAAAGGAAACACGGATGTAAACAGAGAGAGGAAGCCAAGGTGCCTGGGCTCCAGCACCCTAACCCGGGAAGATGTCGGGAGAGGTTTAAGTGGTTTGTGGATCGGTCAGAGATGGCAGGCTGCGGTGCTTCCAAAACTAGTCTGAGAGAGTGGACCAGGGCAGCTCACGCTGCTGTTTCCGTCTCCCTTTCAGGTTGTACAGATCTGGCTGCGGCACCTCCAGGAAAAAAATCAATAGGAGCCCTCTTGCCTGCTTCTAGGAGGAATGCCAAGCCCATTGTAAGAGAGCTTCCGAGAGCAGGATGAAAGTGGTACAGCTGCACCAGTGGGAACGGACACTCGAGATTCAGGCAGGCCAAAACACCCTCCAAACCAGAGCCCCAATCACCCGCCCCAGAGGCAAGGAAGGTTTTCCAATGCGGTGTAGGCAGCAGAAGGGACTCCAAGGGTGGGACTACACACAGGAACACAGAACTGGGAGAAAGTGAACCAAGGAAGCCCTTATCCATTCCATTAAAAGGGGAGCTAACACAGTGTTAGGTTGGTGTCTTCAGTGCTGAAAGGTACCAGGAGCTGGGGAGGCCTCTCTCCACAGCCCCCAAGCAGGCACTGCAAACCTTTTCCTTATTGCCCACACGGCAACCAGGGCAGTGCAGCCTACATGGCCTTGGAGGGGCTCTCTCAGTGAGGCTGTCCATGAGGAGGGAGCAATCAGGGTCGGGAAACTGAACTGAATCCACCAACTTGTCTCAGCCAAGAATTGGTAGCAAGTGTTGTGCTGAACTCACCAACAATCATCATGTGGTCATCCAATGTGGGGAAAGGGAAAGGCAATTTTGCTAGTTCATTAACAGGGAAGCAACACCAGGTCAGACTGCATCTATCAGGATGCCAGGGTTCTGTTCCTACCAAGTGCTACATGTTCTGTGCAACCCTGGGCAAGTTTCAGTCCCTTTCTGTGTATAGTAGAGATCACAAAAGCTTTCCCAGCTGGGATAATATTAAATATACTAGTAATCCCTGCATCTATAGATCTCAAAACTCTTTGCACAGGTCAGCAGCAATATCTTAATTTTATAGATCGGAAAACTGAGGCACAAAGCAAGGAGGTGATTTTTCCAAAGGTCACTCAGTAGAGCTGAGAATAGAACCAAAGGCTGCAATCCACAAACAGCTTACTCCATGCTCCAGGACCCCATGCCTGGAACTCCCTCCCTGAACACATTTGCTCAGCTTCTTCCCTCCAAATCTTCAAATCCCTCCTCAAAACCTACCTCTTCCATCAAGTTTTCCCTGGCTCCTTCCCCTCGCCCCCTTGCTGACTTATCCTGAATCATCGTGTCTTGTGTAACATTAAATGAGTAACTACACCATTGTAACTAAGTCAAGCATGTGCACCTGAGGCCTCACGAGTTCATGTATGTATCCTTGTCTCTTCCTCTGTTCCCCCCCTTTCTCTCCCCCTCCCTTGTCTCTCTTAGATTGTAAGCCCACTGCGGCAGGGACCATGTCTCTTTCTTACAATTGTAAAGTGTCAAGTACATTGCTGGCGCTATATAAATGCTTATTATTATTAATAATAATAATTAATACTCTAGAGTAGCCCTGTGGAATTATCATATTCCCTAGCAATTTCAATGTTCAGAGTTTTTTACAATCCTTATCTAGTTCACCCTTGCAACATCCTTGTGATTTAAGTCATTATTCTCATTTGACAGATGGAAAGCTGAGGCTGAGAGAGAGAGATTCACCAACACCAACATGTGCGTTCATGGTGAAAAGGGGATTTTAACTTTAGTCTTCCCTCCCAAATCCAAGGCCAACACCTTATCTACTAGGCTAGACTTTTGTCTAGTATTTACTGTGTCTAGTTTAAATTGTTTCTTACAGGTACTGTTGATCAAGGTTTTTAAAAAAAAATTAAATCCTTCTCTCAAAAGATTACAAATGAGCTCCATAAAAAAATCATCTTCCCTCCCCCTTTAGGGACAGAGGTTTGGAACGAGATAAGCAATTTTGCAGCAAGTGGAATTTGACAAGCTGATGATTCACCGGGCAAAGAGAGCCTTGTGTCTCAATCGGATCTGGTGTCTGTGTTTGGTGTCTCATTAAAGGGACTAAATGAAATCTTTGCTGTAAATGTGCTTACTTGCCTTTGATGAGATTAGTTAGAATTGCCCAGAGGAGGAGGCAAGCAACACGTGATTTCCTGGATCTCTCTCCATGCTGACATCCATGTAAGTGATAAGTGTGACCTTGTCACAGCCTACTCTGACACTGAACAGAGCTGGTTTCCCCCTGCCAGGCTGTGTGGCTTAGTGCGATAAGGCACTTGTCTGGGATTCAGCAGATATTGGCTGCGATGCACAAACCAATTACTCCAGAGTAGCCCCATTGGAGCCCACAGCCTTTGTTCCCCAGCTGTTAAAAAATGGGAATAATGGTGACCTAACTCACAGGGTTGTTGTGAGAGGGAACTAGGTTAGGATTGTAAAGCACTCGGAGCGCTGAAAGCTATAGAATCAATAATAATAATAATAATAATAATAATTAATAATGGAGAGTCTCCAGGGCCATGAAGAGACAGAAATGGCTGTCTCCTGCTTTGTACAGATTGAGTGATAGGCTTGATTGCATACTGTACACTAAGAGAGAGAATGTGTGCCTCAGAATACAGAAGCAGGCATCCTCTGGATACAAAAACACAATACAGCCAACCTGCCTGTGCCCAGTATGAAACATTTAAAAAGGAAGATAGGATCTCAGTGGCTAAAGACTGGGAGCCAAGAGACTGGGGGCCAGGACTCCTAGGTTCTCTTCCCAGCTACTGGAGGGAAGAGAGGTCCAATGGGTAGAGCAGGAAACTCAGGCTGCTTGCTCACATTATTGGTGGGGGGGAACCTACATGAGGCAAATTCATGGCAAGGAAACTCACATGAAGCTCCACACATGGGCGCCGGGGGTAAAAACGTCATCAGGCGATTCTTGCTGCGATTTCACTCACAGATGACAGGGCTAGTTTTTGCTGCACGAACCGCCTGATGACGATTTTACCACCATGCTCACGTGCAGTGCTTCATGCGAGTTTTCTTGCCAGGAATTTGTCTCATGTAAGTTCCCCACCCCCAGTAACATGAGCAAGCAGCATCAGAGTAAGGACTTCTGGGCTGTTTTCCCAGCTCTGAAAAGGGAGCAGGCTGCTGGGAGCTAGGACGTCTGCGCTATTTTCCAAGTCATGGAAGGTGGTGAGGGTCATTAGCTTAGAACAAGGGACTGGCGCTAGAACTACTGGATTCTAGTCCTCCCTCGGCGATCCTGGCCAAATTTAACAGCTTGCTCGGTGTCTAAGGGCCTTTTTAAACAAGCAGTTCTCCCACAGTTTAAACCTGCGGCTCTTGGAAACCTCCGCGCGGGGTGGGGGTGGGGGTGGGGCTTCAGATGCTCCTCCATGAACCGGAAGTCACCCGGGTGCCATCAGAAACAGTGGGTCTTATCTATGCCGCATCTCAAAACGCCCAGGAGTCACGCGGCACCACTGTTTCTAATGACGCCAGAGTGACTTCCGGTTCACGGAGGAGCATCTATAGCCCCCCCACGAAGGTGTCCAAGAGTCACAGATTAAAATCCCACTTGTTTAAAAAGGCCCTTAGTTTCCCTCTGTGAAATGGCTGCAGTGCTCCCATGTGAGGCAGGGAGTGGGCGGGCTCGTAGGCATACAGCCCGTGAGGAGAGGCTCTCTTAGCCCTGCAAACTGTTTTTCTAACCAACAGCAAAAAGGAACGAACCCATAAATTGATGGCCATAAAATCACAGTCCATATCCAGTGGGGTCTTTAGTGAGTCTTGGAAATCCCTTCCAAAGAACTCCAGAGAGCCATCATGGCTGAAGATCATTCCTAGGAGCAAGATCCCTCCTACCACTGGGTTAGATCCATCATGCCATGGGATATTTCTAGCCATTACTGAAGAGACTGCTATTCCATACGCTCACTCACCGGCTTCCCCATACTCCACATGCTTCAGAAAGAGCCCGCAGGCTGGGGCAATGATATTCTTTGGATATGCCGCTGAGTCCCTGGCCTTCAGCAGCTCCTGTATATGATAGGGTGCAAGCCTTCCCTGTCCAACTGCAACCAATGCCCCCGCCATTCTGCGTACCTGGAACGACAAGAGAACCTGGCTCAGAAATCCCGCCTTTTTCACAGCTCAGGTCAGCAGAGATCCTCACCCTCTTTGCCTCTAAAGCAGTATCTGTAGTTGCGCTCCACAGAGTCGCTAGAGCTGGGGCCCCCAAACTATGGATCACGACCCCCAGTGACATCACACCATCTACAAATGGGCTCATGATTCTGACTGACATTCAGTCTGCTTTGAATGGCTTGGTTGGGTCGTGGGGTTACAGTTGCATCTCGAAATGGGGCCTCGGGCAAAATGTCAGACAGTGTCTAGAGGAAGCCAGTGTCTCCATATTTGGGAGAGACTCGAATGTCAGCAGAGTTGACCCTGATTCCAGGAGAACTGTTAGCTCCAGGGCCAGCCTTTGAATTTGCCTGGCCTGAGGTGGAAGTCTCCAGGAGTGGAGCTTACCATAGTAGGGGAGGCAGGGCTTACCTGGGTGGAGCTCCCAGTCAGGATCCCGCAGGAAGTGCTTGCCCTGGAAGCCTCAGGGGTAGCAGCTGCCTATGAGGTCCTAACAGAACATGGGACAGCTGCCCCGACTAACTCTTGGTGGGAAGCCTGGCACAGCGAAGTAAAAGACGGCTTGTTCTTGCAATGGCCTCTCAGCTATTCCGAGTGTCACCAAGTACTGCTGTGCCTTGGGGAAAGAGCTGTACACACCGGGAAACCCAGCCCAGCAAGGGCAAGCTCCCCCCAGGCTAGTCTGAATCCAGACCTGAACGGGTAAGACTCTGAGCACCCTCTTGCCTACAGGCACTTCAGTGGGGTAAGGATGCTCATCCTCTTTCAGTTACTACACAGACTTGGCTCCTCTGTGGGGCTGCCCCAAGGCGGGTAGGGTTAGCACCTCCCTGTGGGCTTTCACCCAGATGGGGTGGGCCATGCCGGCGGAGGGGGGGGGGGGCTGTCATAACTCCCAACTCTTATGATGCCACAGTGCCTCACAGGGGGTGGGACCACATTCCTGGCACAACCTTACCCTTGAGGGAGCATCATGATGCTCCATTGGGACATGATCATGTTAGAAAGGGGGCGGGAAGTTGTCTATAGTCCACCCCCTTTCTGACATGGACACCTTCTGCAACCCCCAGAAGCCCCAATTCCTCCTGGTTACTGGAGACGCTCCTGGCTGACCCAGAGAAATCAGGGTTTCCCCCTGGATCCAGAGACTTTGGGCAAAACCTGAGGCCTCCAGGGAAAGTCCAGAGAGAGGTGGCAATCCTATCCAAGGAGCATCCAATTTAGACAGGGACTTTCATCCACTAAGAAGCAGGCTGAAGCTACCTCAGTGTTTCACATGGGGCAGAGAAACATTTAACTGCAACAACTTTCTGTCCCTAAAACATGGGCTAGATTTGATCCACACCTGGAATTTGCCCATTACCACAAGCTCATTTAGCTCACTGAGACCTGTGAGCTTTACGATCCACAAAGCTTGCCCCAGCTTGGCAATCCAAGTTGAGAGCTCTCTCCCCCCGCAACCAGACAGCAGCAGCAGACCACACAGTATCTCGGTGCTGCCTTTGACCAAGGGTTACAGCCTCAAAGTGGAACTATCCTCACAGGCGAGATGTAAGCAGAGAGCAAGTCAAACTAAGGCTGAGAGAGCAACACTACCCCACTCACCCACCCTGTGGCAGGAAATTAACAAGCAAGGAGCGCGCGCTCGCTTATGCAAGCCACACTTTTTCGAGGTGGGGGAAGAGGCTTCATTCCGCTCGGAAAGAGGGCCCCAAACAAGTGAGTCAGAGCAGAAGGGAGGGAGCGCCCCCGCAGCTGGCAGATTTAAATTCCAAACACCCCCTCCGAGTTTCAGAGAGCACCTTCCCCTGCCACTGCGTGACTCACAGCTCACCGCCCGCAGTGCAGGGGAAGCTGCTGGGGTAGTGAGCGGCACAGAGCAGCTAGCTAGCAAAATAATGCCCATCCTTGTAGTATGAGTGCGCCATCCAGGCCGGCCATTGCCCTTTCCCTCTTTCTATCCCTCGTTCACACAACCTCCTTGCAAACTGACCATTTAATCTGTGACTGCCTTGCCCAGTAGCAATGCATTCACACAACTGCCTACCCCCCTGCATTTCCCTGGCTGCAACTCAAGTTTTCTACAATGCAAAGGACATAGAGAGGAATGCTCATGGGATATTCCTGCATGCAATGCTGCGGTAGCGTGCCGTGGAGGACGGAGCCATGGGTTAGTGTCTTATTGACTAGGCCAGCTTCTCGCTCTCTGGTCAAAGCTTTTTTCTACAGACATTACTAGCACAACTTGCTTTGTGTAGCTCACAAGCTTATACTCTCACCAATAACTGAGATCATCTCAACTCTTCTACCTCTCTCATGGGCAGTTACACTCTAGACAGTGCTGCAAGAAGGGTGGCCATACCTTCTCTTTAAAAGAGGACGCTTATGAAAAATACATGTTGCAGGACTGCACTGGCTCCAGTGCAGCCTTGCCCCATGTATTTTTCATAAGTGTCCTCTTTTAAAGGGGAGGTATGGACACCCTAACTGCAAGGAACACCGAAGCTCAAAGCCTGAGCAGGTTCAGGTGCATACCCAGGAGACCCTAATCATCTTTGTCAAGAATGAAATACGGGCAAGGTTGCATCTCAATTCACAGACACAGGAAGCAGCTCTTCCTTGTCTGTTCTTCCTATACTGATGAAGCTCTGCAGATGAAAAGTTGTATACAATAGCTGTGTGTTATTACTACTGCTGCTACTATAAAGCCCTAAATGGCTTGGGTCCTCCATATCTGAAAGGCCGCCTCCTCCCCTAAGCCCCATCACGATCCTTAAGGTCAGCTGAGAGTGACCACTTGCAAGTTCCACTCGGGTGCCAAGTCTGTATGGCAAGGGTGTGCAGAAAGGTGGTCCCAGTGGGCCTGGAACGCCTTTCCCCTTGGAGATTCGCCAGAACCTGAACAAGTTCTGGTGGCGGTGCAAGATGTTTTTATTTGGGCAGGCATTTAGAGAAGGGTTGGTTTTCAGGGGGATTATAATATTTTATGTTCTACCTGTTATTTTATACATTTATATGACGTTACCTGGCCTGAGCCAGGCTGCAAATCTAAATAAATAAATAAATAAATAGAGTGCAGATGGCAAGCTCCGTCCAGCCTTTATCTTCTTGCCCTGGCAGGCTTCCCCTTGGATACCAAGGCTTCCAACAAAACTCTCCCATTGGCTTGCAGTCAAAGATGACATCAGAGAACAGCCCCCCGTAGTCATGATGCCAGCAGTGTGACAGCACAGATGGCTCCTCCTGCTGCTCCACACCTACTCCTGAAGACGCTCTGCCAGTGGTGTAATGACTCGGGAACTAGGGCCCTGCCGGGGATTTTCTGTGGCACCGTAGCAGGTTGCTCCAGCCCCCCTGCGCTTCAGTTTTCCTCCTGTAAAATGGAGCTGGCTCTGCTTGGCAATTCCCAGACAGCGGAGGAGAGCAGGCAGCCTGAGAATCAGACCAGCTAAAGGATGGAAGGTGGGTTTATTCTCCAATGAATGCCACTGGATCAGGCACTCAAGGGAAGAGAGAAACAGGCTCCAGAGGAGGAGCCGTAAGCCAGACGATGCCAGCTGGAGCAGCAGCAGTCACCAGCCCTTGTGCTTTGCATGGGCAGAGCTCACAGACCAGATGCTGACTATTTTGCTTGCAGAGAGGCTATTGCCCCAGCTTGGGTCCTTGATTCCCCAGGGAGGCCTTTACACGCCACCATCCAACATGAGTAACCCCCCTCAATCGGAGGCAGAGAACCACATCCCTGTCTTGCAGTTTGCTGGCTCCCACCTGGCCTGCCCGCCTTTCCCACCCACACTGTTTTCCATCTTGCGGAGTAAAGTGATTGTGTCATTCACAAGTGAGCTGCTGCCCACTCTGTGCACACAGAGCTCACACTTCCTTGGGTGCACAGGAGACAGGCTGGGGCTAACAGTGACTAGCTCCCTAGTACAAAACTTCCCTTTTCCTCCCTGACAAATGGGGCCTGCAGAGACTCAAACCCACCAGCCAAAAGAAACAAATTCCCCATTGGTCCCATCAACCCAAGAGACTTATACCGGATTAAACAGAAGCTAGACAGAAACGCCTCTGGCCTTGTTATTCCAGAGGTGGGTTTTATAGCAGTGCAAACTGAAATCCCTCAAGCAGTTAATCAGCCTTGTTGCCCTTAAACCTGAGAGCAGGTCAAGCACGAGAGGAGCTATTTCTATAAAGATACATCTCAATGCAAGCCACCCTAATGGACGTATTAACTTGGGGACTCTGTAGTGGATTTAAAAAAAAATTTCAGGCTGCCATATTGTCAGCATTGCTCTAAATAACTGCTGTTTGAGCTAGTTACCTCCATTTCCCTCCCTGTTCTGATCTTTGATCTGTGACCAGAGTTATCCTGGGCTCCCAATGAGAGCAGAAGAGCTAAGATACACACCTTCCCACGATTTTACCACTAGAGGTCACTGCACGTTGCCTGGCGGTTTCAGGTTTGCCAATTATAAACCTGGCTGCTATCCACAATCTAAACAACCTCCTACTTCAACTCCCCTGTCAGCAACATCTTACACAAAAGGGGGTGCAAATCACAGCCATCATGCTGGCTCTCCCAGGGCTATAAAGCTTGTCGTTTTCATCCTCACACAGCAGAGGAGCTGGCAAGTCTGAGGCCACATTCACACCTGATGCTGAAAAAATAAGATGCGGCAGCAGGGAGGAGCCTGATGCCAGAAGTAGCGCAGGTGCAAACAGGGTTCTGCTGCGGCTTTACTTGTGCACGACAGGATTGGATTTTGCGCCGTCACGCGTGAGTAAAGCTGTGGCAGACACACACACACCCCTTTGCACCGGCGCTACTTCCGGCATCAGACTCCTTCCCACTGCCGCATCTTTCCCTTGCATCATTTTTACAGCGCCAGGTGTGAACATGGCCTGAGATTCGGAACGCTAAAGGCAACTGACCACTGGAGGGTCCAGTACCAGAAATCTTTAAACCAAAGCTGGATGGATATTCCTTTGTACAGCATCTCTGCACAGCCAGGGTTTGGTGCAGGAGGGAGTGGCTGGGACCCTCGGGCCTGTGCTATACAGAGGGCCAGACAACACCATGCTAACAATCTCAGCCGACCTTAAAATCCAAGAACCACCTGACGCTTCAGCCAAATTCTGAGGCACCTCTTCTGCTGAGTCCAACCCTAGGTTTTCAGGTCCATAGTCAGGGCACAATAGGCCCTGACTATGGGTGTTTTTACACACACATGTCTCCTGCATGTTTGCTGTTACATCCTGAACTTTCTGTGTGTCTAAATCACTCACCCAGATCTTAAACATCTGGCTCTTTGAACTTCTGCATAGAACTTCTCCCAGAACCTTTGTGTGTAAAAGGTTCTCCTGGTAAACTGCTTTGCTCCAGGCAGCTGTGGTCACTTGGTTTCCATGGCAGCCTGTCACGTCTACAGCTGCGGCTACTTTAGGCTGCCTCAGGGCAGTGTTTGTGTGAAGAATGCATCCAGGAATTTACTTGTGGACTTGTAAACCCAGAAGATTGAAAGACCAGCACTTTAAGGTGTGTGTAAAAATGCCCTATGTCTGAGATATGCTCCTGAAATCTTGCCCTAATTGTTATCTGCACTCAGATACCACCTGCTGTTTGGGGATCCCACCACTGAACCTTAAGTCGGTGGGCGATTGGACCTTTGCTGTGGCTGGCCCTCCAATGTGGAACTCGCTTCCCCTGGATATTGACTCAGATGCTCTCTCCTAACCTTCAAAAGGTGCCTGAAGACTTGTTTATTCTCCAGTGCTTTTAAAAGATCCACTGCTAGTCCTGAATGTCATTTTTCATCCCCCTTTCCTTCCTATGTAAACTGTTTTAAACTGGATTGTAAATGGATCTGATGTTGTTTTATTGTATTTTACTGTATTTTGTGAAGTGCCATAGGCACCATTCAAGGTAGGGAGATGCTATATAAAATATTATTATTATTAGAGAAGCTCTAAAAGTTATGTTAACCGCAAGGAAAATCAACCCTGTGGTACTATAATGTAATTCCATAGCGGAGCTGTGTGCTTATGGTGCCAGCCTATCAACTCTGCCCACCAGGGGGAGGCCCTTGGGTGGCAGTATAAACATGGGATCCTACCTGTAATACCTAGAAACTTACTAACTGCTGGTCCCCATAACTCGTCAGACACTGACTTGTCTCAACCCTTCCTCTTTTAGGGAAGGTTATTGAGTGGGTAGTGGCTAACCAGTTGCAGGGGTATCTGGACCGCACCGGTTATCTGGACCCTGTGCAGTCTGGCTTTTGTCCGGGCTATGGTACGGAGACTGTGCTTGTGGCCTTGGTCGACGACCTTCACCGTGAATTGGATCAGGGCCATTCAACCCTGATAATTCTGTTAGATCTGTCGGCGGCTTTTTATACAGTTGACCATGAGATGTTGGTGACTCACCTGCGGGACCGAGCCGGGGTGGGTGGGATCATTCTTGAATGGTTCCGCTCCTTCCTGGCCAGAAGAACTCAGCGTGTCGTGCTCGGGGACTGTTTTTTATTTCCTTGAGATCTCATGTGTGGAGTCCTGAAAGGCTCCATTCTGTGCCCTCTCCTGTTCAACATGTATATAATGCAGCCACTTGGTGAGGTCGTGAGACGGTATAGGGTGCGTTGTCATCAATATGCTGATGACACCCAGCTCTGCCTCTCTTTTTCATCCAACCCAGGCCCAGCAGTCTCAGTGCTTACCCAATGTCTGGCGGCTGTGAGGGACTGGATGAGGGCGAGCTGACTGAGGTTGAATCCCGACAAGACGGAGTTGATGGTAGTAGGTAAGGCAGTGGATTTGCCCTCCCCTGGCTTTCCACATTAGCAGTTTGGGTGTGCTCCTCGATTCACAGCTGCGCCTGGACCTCCAGGCTGTGACGAGGAGTGCATTCCGTCAATTACATCTGGTGTGACGGCTTCGGCCGTATGTTTCAGATAGTGACCTGGCTATTATCATCCATGCTTTCATCACCTCGAAACTGGACTATTGCAATGCGCTCTACGCGGGGCTACCCATGGTGACGGTTTGGAGACTGCAGCTAGTGCAGAATGTGGCAGCTTGTCGTATCCTTGTGGGGTCAGGTCGCCGTGAGCACATTACACCGGTGCTCCGGGCTCTGCACTGGCTGCCAATAGTCTTCCCGGCCCGATTCAAGGTGTTGGTTTTGACCTATAAAGTCCTATATGGCCCTGGCCTTACTTACCTGCGGGATCACCTCACTCCCCTGGAGTGACCTCTATGGTCCACCAGGAGCGCCTGTCTCAAGGTTGCCTGTGTGACCCGGGGGGCCACTGTGGAGACAGATTTTCTGTGGCCACACCTAGGCTGTGGAACCCCCTCCCTGCTGAGGCCCAGTTGGCCCTGGATCTCCCTTCCGCCGTATGTGTAAGACTTGGCTGTTCCACCTGGCTTTTGGCGAGAAAGATGACCCCATCTTTCTCGCCAAAGATGGGGTGTGTGGGTTAGGGATGGGAGCAGGGCTTGGTTCTGTTTTCCTTCTCTTTTATTGTATTTTGGATTTTATGTGTTTTTATGATGTGAGTCGCCCTGGGCTGCCTGGAGCAGGAGGGGCGGGACAGAAAACTTTAAATAAATAAACTTCTCCCTGTAACTGACTGACTGTGCCAGCCCTGACCGCCAGCCTGATTCCTAGGGGCTCCAGCTCACTCCCTCAGCCTCCACATCTTCTTTCCCAAACCCTATACCTCAGTGGTTGCCCCATACTCCCCTGCCCCCAGTCTTGGAACTGACAAGTGCCAAGTGGCAGCGTGGTAGTACCAAAGAGGTATTACTTGTGTATCGTGTTATCTGCTACGCCATGGCTCCCATGAGAGAGAGCCACCGAGAAGCAGGAGGCCTGGACCAACTCCCATCATGGCCTCCCTTCTCTGTGGGGGTTAACAAACAAGACGCTAATCCATATCAGGTGGGTGTTCACCTGCCTGCTTATTAGGCATTTACCCACACTGGCTACATGGCCACCACCCACTGGACATGAAGCCCCCACTCACAACGTGGTCCTGGAGGAGCCTGCAGAGCCTGCTGTGTGGGCGACTGTACGTCAACATGTCTGTGTCCTATCAATTAGGTTGTGTGCAGCTTCCTCACATCCAGGTCTGACAGCACTATTGAGTCACAGGCAAAAAGTCTAGAGCGCTTCGCAGAGCTATCACTTCCAGCCTCTCTCTTCCAGCCCCTCCCCCTCTGATTGGCACACACATAACGTAACGTCCGCCTTAGCAACCCACCGCGTCATTTTCAAACACATTGCATTCTTCGTAACGACTTGTGGAGGATTACCATTGCCGGGTCCATGGCTCAAACTGCCAGCCAGGCAACAGTCAGCACCACTACAGCCACTGCCCAATCTGCCATGGCTGAATCCTATGAATGCCTCCCCCCACCCCTGCACTAATCGTTCCCGCATGCCTTCCGCGAACACTCTCTGCCACAGCGGATCCACAGGAGGAGGATCGGAAAAATGTCCTCCTGCCCATCCCACCACCCAAGTGATCACGTCCCCAAAAGGAACAGGTGCAAGAACTGTGGAACTCCCTTCCCCTGGAGGTCCATCAGAGCCTGAGTATATTCTGGAGGCGGTGTAAGACTTTTCTTTTCAGCAGGTGGGAATAGGGGTTTGGGTGGGTGCGCTTAG
>QEPC01001471.1:620058-642627 GCA_003113815.1 Sphenodon punctatus | reverse complement strand
GTGGGTGGGTGGGCGGTTTTTTGGGGGGTGAGGGTAGGGATTTTTAGGGGATTTTAGTGTATCGTTTTGTATTTTTACTAATTTTCTCTTTTTGTTTTTGTTGTTGTAAGCTGTCATGATCCTTCGGGGTTAGAGCAGGGTATAAATTTTAATAAATAAATAAAATAAATAAATAAAATAAGAAACAGTTTAATTATTTTAAAAAATGAAGTTCTATTACTTTTCATAATCCATGCTTTCCGTGCTTCTTTGAATTTTGGCAGGGGGGGGCCACGTTTGGAGAATGGCGGTATGGCACAGAGATGCGTCGCTGTGCGGGCTGGGGATTAGAAAGGAAGGGGGTGTGGGTGCTTCTAAAAGGGGGAGGGGAGGCTGTTGGCCATGCACGTGGGGGTGGGTGGGGGAGAGCTTGTGGAAGGTCCATAGTACCCCAACGGGGGAAAGCCTCTGCCCAGATGCAAAGGGAATGGTCATGTAGGGAAGCCACAGGCTGGGCGCTGGCTGCTCGCAGAGTAGCCGCCTGCATGCTTGTGCCTCTGCGCTTCCTATTGCCATTCTCAGACCCGGCTAGCCTGAAAATGCCAATCGGAAGCGCAGGGGCTGCGGCTGGCTAATCGGTGTATGTGACTATGGAATGCACAGGCAGAGGTCTGCAGCCGGCTAATATAGGAATAACCAATAGGGAAGACACATGGAAAAGCTGCTGGCTGGGTGCTAAGGGGGAGACAGACGGGCCAGAGGGAAACACAGAGACAGACAGGAAACATTTTCACTGATAAATCATTTTAAATGGTTCACCTCCAAGAGCGCTAGCCCGGAAGAAAGAAACAGCTGCGGCGGCTTCTTCCTCCCATGGTTCGCCACGGTTGTGAGTAGCAGGGTACGGAGAAGTGGGAGTTGTTGGGGAGAGCATGGCAGGGAACGAACGCCTGCCTATTAGGCTAGTCACACTAAACCTGCGCGTGGGGGCGGCACAGACTCACAACAACACCACGCAAGGGGCTCCCTGTTTATTAGGCTCTATACGCTAAACCTGTGAGTGGGGGCTGCACGGACCAAGCCCAGATTCCAGCAGGCTATCGTCTCACTTGTTAACACCCTGTGTCTCTGCTTCCTCACTGTTCGAGAGGCAAGGAAGCCCCACAGGGATGTGTTCATTGGTTGCTGTTTTTGAGACACTTTGGGAGGCCAAAGGGGTTGGGGGGGGGGGGGAGAAGACTGTATGAGGAAAACCACATTATTAATGCAAACAGCATGGTACCTGCTTGTACAGGAAAGATTGGCTCCTGAATTCCAGCTCCCAAAATCGCAGCCAGCTAGAAGGGGAAACAAAGATCAGAGTTAGAATCATGTGCCTGGAAGGGAGTGTAAATGTGGGGGAGGAATGACAGGCGGAAGAATCAGTAGGAAGTGGAGAGCTGCCACCCTTTTAAAACCCTTCATAAAGCCTCAAAGTGGTACAGGGCCCTTTTCCTGGGCCAGGAGCTCAGAATGGGAACTGAGTGAGACTTGATTGGGGCAGCAACACATCTCCCCACCTCCCTGCCAACATGCTGTAAATCTTGGCAAGGGACAGGCGATTTCACGGGCCGGTTACAGCTAAATTGGCAAATTTCACAGTGCGGGAGTAGGGGAAAGAACGTCAACAAGATATTAAAGAGCCACGGACCTGCCCCTTGCCCACCCCCCATGTTAGGGAAGGAGGGAGCAGACTGAGTGGGGAAGCTAAAGGGCTGTTTCTAGGACAGATTGCTCCAGAGACAGTGCTGTGGGTACCAGCCCCAGGGAGGCACAGAACACATGTTGTATAGCACTCAGTTGGTGCTCCCGCCTCCCTAGCCCAGCTGGTTCCTGCATTGCAGCAAGTACAGGAGCCCGGCACACATCAGAAGCTCAGCTTAGTGTGTGGGGTGCCATTCCTTGTACAATCTGGACATGGCACTAAGGAGGTGGCTCCCTAGGATGCTGGAGGGTGGGTGAGGAAACGGGAACTGCTCCCCTCCACACCCATGGTGACTGTCTACATCTCTGAACCACCCCATCCACAGTACAACTGCCAGTTGGTGTCTACTGATGAGAGCTCCAGTAAATGGATCAGCTGGGGTGGGATTGATCAGTGTCACAAATGGATCATGTGGGGTGGGATTGATCAGTGTCACCAGAGCTGTTGGGGAAGGTGTTCGGGGAGGGGACTCTGCAGGACGGGAATGAAGGGCATCAAAGTAGAGTTGTAGATTGGGTTTGAGGAGCATTGGCAGAGTTGTGAAATGGAAGAGGAGCTGTGGATTGGAGTTGAGGGGCACCAGCAGAGCTGTAGAATTGGAGGGGGCCTGTGGGTTGGAATCAAGTGGCATCGGCAGAGCTGTGGAATTGGAGGGAAGCAGCGGGCTGGGATTGAGGGGATTGGTAGAGCTGTAGAACCAGAGGGGACTGCAGGTCAGGGTTGAGGGGCCAGTGGCAAAGCAGTGGAATTGGAGAAAGGCTGCGAGTCAGGATTGAAGGCCATCAGCAGAGCTAGACCGAGGAAGCTGCAGTATTTGTCTGCTCTGTGATTTACGAAAAAAAAGGCCTCTACTTGATAGCACTGAGCCTCAGCCTCCTCCTAAATCTCCCTGTGACCTAAAAAGTAATCAGTTTAAACTGATTCAAGTGGGAACAAAAGCGTTACCAATACAACCCACTCCAAGAGGAGTGGAAAGGGGATTATGAAACAACAATTCAGCTGAGAATCTTCTTAAGTCTCTGGAAGGAGAAGCGAGAATGCGAGGCCCTGACCTTGTTCCAACACCTCTTGTGAGGGCTGAGGCTCTGACATGCCCAGTTGGCTGGTGTTTAGTTACAGGGCAAGCTCATCAACAGCTCCCACTCTCAAGATTGGGGAGGGAGGTGCGAGGGGCTGATGTCACAATAACCCTAATCTGGGAGAAGGTTTTATTTATTTATTTTTAAAATAGTATTTTGGTTCTGACAGGAAAAGCCAAGGTGATAAATCCCCAGTCAAGCATGACCAAGTGGGTGGGTGGGTGAGGAGTAGATGGGTGGTAATGGAGTAGAATTGTAGTGGACTCCCTAGGCCCCCCCCAAAACTACCAGAATTTTCTTGCTTCATATACATTAAAATGTGAGTAAATAATTTCAAGTAACATACAATAAAGTGCCACTACAATCTCCAAAAATTCAGTTGAAAACTTATGACAGGGGAATAGGAGGTAAGGGCACCTCGGTTACCAGGTTAAGAAAGTAAGAAGGGTGCCATACTGGGCTAAGACCAATGTTCCATCTAGCCCAGCATCATGTCTCTGGCAGTAGCAGCTTCAGTTGATTCAGAAAAGTGTACAACATAATCGAGTAAGCCATTTCCTGCTACTCACTCCCGACAGTCAGAGGTCTCATTCCCTGACCAACTTGACTAATAGTCATTGATGGGCCTATCCTCTGAGAATTTATCCAATCCTTCTGTAGCAGGGTGCAGTCTAATAGGGACGCTGCCCCTTTAAGAGGATAGCACCAGCAATGGTGAAGGTGCTACCCAAGGAACAGGCGCTATAGTAAGTCAGGGACAGCGCCTGATTGTCTGATACCTGGGCTAGGGCATGGTTGAGCCAGCCCAAAGTCTGAGCAAGGCTCAGTGAGAGAGAGGGGGAGACTGTGAAGAGGCAGGAGCTGGGAAGAGTTCTGCCTCAGTCAAAGAGAAGAGAGTGCTTCAGCCCTGTTCAGAGGTTGTTGCCTGAGCTGGAGGTTTTGACAGGCTGCAGGAGGGATTGGTGCCTGGCCTGCAAAGCATGTGAGTAAAGAGAGACTATAAGAGGCTTGGCTCTGACCTGAGGTAGGGCTGTGCCTGACCAGGGAGGGGCTTTAGACAGAGAAGTCCTAGGCCTCCAAGAGAGACTGTGTATACAGAGAATGTACATGAATATAAGACTGAACTGAATGCTGTGTATAGGAATAAAGACAGTGGAAGTAACTGGGTGGCATCCTGCCAGTACTCACCCAGGTATCCCTCTACCCTGTTACATATTTTGGTGGAGAATGCGGGCATCCCTAACATCAGCCATCAAGCCGTCTACCTTTAAGAGGGGTGAGCCTGTACAGGAAGGAATGTACACATGAGAGTGAGCTGCAGGATTTTACCCAGAAGCTCCTTTGTGAAAGGTTGAGGTACATGAGGAGTGCGCCCTTGCAGCTCCCTAAGGAAGGTTGAGCTCAGGGTTAAACAAAGGACTGTGTCTGTGTACGGTCTCTGAGAAGGTCGAGCTGGGTGCTGAGTATAGACATGGAGGACTACGCCCACTGCTAGGGCAACCAAGGAAGGTGTGGACATGGATGGAGCTGGTGGCATCCATGGAGAGAAGGATCCAGAGGTTCTGGAAGAAGCAGAAGTGGGAGTTCCAGAGCTTCCAGGAGCACCTGTAGGGTGCGAGAGGCTGGCCAGGGCAGAGCCAGGTACTCCAGAAAGGCACCCACACAAGACTGCCATGGAGAGGCAAGTATCTCTGAGGAGCTCAGGATCTTTGAGAACTCCACCGTCAAACCAGGAGCCACAAAGACGATGTACCATGGAATGGAGGTATCAGGGACTGGGTGGGGCCCCCAAAGACTGGTATTACTGTGGACATTGGGGACATGTTCGGAGGCTTTGCCCCTCCTGATTGTATAAAGGTAGGACAACTCTGGGGNGCTGGATGAGATGCTAGTAGGAGGGTTCTCTCAGTCTCCAAGTGGTAGGGTTTTACTCAGAAGCAAGGAGTTCCCAGTGTAAATTAATGTTCTGCCCATCACATCTTAATGCTGAAAACTCTTTGTTGCTGGATTTTTGGAGGCTCCGCCTACAATGTACAAGCCCCTCCCTAGATTCTGCCAGCCATAAGGTTCTGTGTGGCGCTGAGACGGATGCCAGGGATGGGCAGGTCCTCCCGCTCCCTTAATCCCCGCCCACTTTGGGTTTTCAGAGCGCGACATGAGGGGCCCATAACTAAGGCTTGAGCCCGGGCCCTTCTCAACCTTGCTACGCCCCTGCCCCCAGTTATACCTTCCTTAAACACCTTTATGCTATTGACCTTCACAACATCCTCTGGCAATGAGTTCTATTGTACGTTGAGAGAAAAAAATGCTTGCTTTTGTCTTAAATCTGTTACCGCCTTACCAAAATTATGCCTCCTAGAGAAAGCATGTTCAAAATGTTCTGTGGGAGAGTGTTGGTTGAAGCAGGTAGGGATAAATGCCAGGACTTTCCGCTTGAATATTTATCTACCATTCCCGTTAGGAAGGACAGAAAACTTTAAGAAGAGCATATAAGTGATGTAGACATTCAGATAGCTAGATCTGTTGCCTCAGGGTCCAAAATCTCAAAGTGGTATAAACACTGGATACCCAGACCCAACGGTGCTAATTATCTTTGGACCCTGACTAGCCCTGTTCAAAGGAAGGCGTTCACTGCCTTAAGTCTCCAGGTGATGGAGTCAGTAGTTCTACTAGGGAGGTATTGGGGTCTGCCCTATTCAGAGAGGCGGTGTGTATGTGTGAGGGGATGGTAGTGTGAAAGATGTTGTTCATTATATGTTGCACTGCCTGCTATATATGCAGATTGGGAGGGATTGTTTAAGTTCACAGTCTTGGATACTGGTAAAACTCCCCGGCAGATGCTGATCTACTGGTTGAATTACTCAAAAGAATTTTTCACCAAGGCTACTGTGATCTTTGCTGTATCAGGAGCTAGAATATGTGCTCGTACTGTCTGAGCTGGTGGGATAGGTTCCTTGTTGGATCCCCTGCTCCCTATCCACCACCAATGGGTCAAGAGGGAGCTCAGGTCTACCAACCCTATCAGCCCCAGAAAGCTGGTGCCCTGTCCTATCTTCTAGCTTCATTGGCTTAATAGAATCTGCCACAAAGACCCTCAAAACCAAAATGCCTCTTGAGCATAAAAAGTTCTTGGCTGCCATAATCCTCCCAACAGGATAAGAGCCCTTAAAATATATTATCATCCTCATAGCCTCATCAGTAGAGGGCAAAATAACAATGTCAGAAGCCTGCAATCTAAGATTGAGCAAAGTGAACAAATGCCTCCTTATTAAACATTTAGAATGCCACTCAGGCTGCATACCATTTGGAAAGGAGAAAACCTTCAATGCAATGGTTTTCCTATCATTCACCATACTCTGACTAACACTTTGCTCTTGATAAGTAGACTTCTGATCCCAGGCTCCTGTAGTTTGGACGGGAGGATCCCCAGAATTAGATAAGTCCAATCTTGGGGGAGCCTTCAAATACAGATGACTTACTATTGATCGAGTATCCTTTGACACATCCTGCATTTGGGACTGGATTCCTGAAAGGATCCCTTTAATGTCAGCAAGTTCATTAAAAAGTACTTCGATTAACTTGCTGACAAAAATATACTGTTCCCCACCAACCATGAGAAAGACTCCTAGAAGAGACAAATTTGACCCTTTATGGTCAGCTCTCCACAGATTGATACATCTTTTAGGAGATAAAAAAGCTGAAGTTACAAATGAGGTGGTCTTCTTTGCAGTTAGGGTTGCAAGGCTTTGTACACAAGTGGTAAAGTCCGCAGGGACAATAATTAGATAATGTGTGTGTTGAGCTTTGTAGGAGTTAAAAGAGTAAGAGCAAAGGGGTTTACCTTTATGGTTTACTTCTTGATGACTGTAATGTTGTAATACCTGATTGGTCCTGATGAAGGCTTTCATGGCCTTTTCTAAGAGGCATCAGATATGTTCCTAGTTGGCATCAGATATTTTCCTATTTTCTTTACTACCTGTTACTTTTGAGGTAGTAAGCCAACTTATCCAGGAGGATGGCACCTGGGAAAACCACATGCTGATGACAGCTGTATTCACAAGAATAAGGCACCCTTCCTATGGACCAAGCGATGCCTATGTAAGCTCCAAGGAATAGGTTACCTTTTTGGAACTAAGTACTGCAGATGCAAGCCTTGTTAAGAGCAAGGTAATCTCTGCAGGAGTCAAGTATTGCCGTTACAAGCTCAGAGAAGAGCAAGGCGTTTTCAGGAGCCATGTAATGCCATTATAAGCGCTGATAAGAAAGGAGTGCTGCAGGAAGCAAGTGCTGTTGTTAGTTATGCATTGAACTATTACAAGACTATATGGGGTATGCATGATTATTGCAGGTTAATTGTTCTCCTAGACATGGTGGGCTGTCTGGCGCAGCTGGCCCGCTCCTATGTTTAGAACTGTGTTTAGAACTCAACCCTGTGGCTGGAGTTCGTGCTAATGTGATGGGTGTTAATGAGCGTACAGCTCGTTGTTGTTTATTTGTTTATCAAAACTGTTTTATTTCTTCTGTACATATTGTTATTTGTGGCCAAGGCAATAGCCAGTGCCAAATAAACTTTGACCACTGTTCCCCAAACAATTTTGCAGTGTCAAATGATAATTTGGGCCCATCAACATTTTCTTCCAGAGACGGCCTAGTCAAACCAGCATGAGTTTGATTGGCCAGAGGGCTAGTCCCCTCTGCCAGCACAGAGAAATGATTGCTAGTAGGGATCTGAACTACAGAAGCCTCTCTGGGAGTAATCCTTAATCCCCACATCATGCAGCTTCAATTGTTTCATACTCAGGGTCTCTATGTCAGGAGAAGCAGGGAGATGGCAATCCCTTTTCTTACTATGCATATGCATGGTAATGCAAATACAAAAACTTTCCAGCTAACAGTAAAGATAACCACTAACAAAGCAAACAAAAATAAAAACCCTAACTCCTACACAGGATTCAGATACATAAAACTCTTGGTTCATAAAATATAAAATGAGTCACGAAAACCAACAGTAAAACAATTGTGGTATTCCAAACAAATACAAAATCCTTGCTACAGACAAAACAAACTCCTAAACAGTATCATTAAAATTCAGGAAATTTTAAACAAATAATAAAATAAAATAAAATAATAATAACAAATAAAACATCCCTGCTCCTGTTCAGACAAGACAAACTCCTGGAAAGAGGATTCTGGACAAATGTCATTGTTCTACTAGGGATTTCAGGCAGATAGAAAATCCTTGCTCCATGCAGCTGGATATGCCCTAACTCTTTCGGTATAGCATGCTATGTCCACTGCCTCCATGCCGCCAACGGACACGTGCCCTTTGGCGACACCCTATGGCCGTTGCCCAAAGGCTGTCACCTTCAGGGCCACTCCCCACTTTTACAGTGTACCTGTGGGTGGAGGCAAAGAAGAGCCCCAGCTGAAGGGAATCACTGGGTCACCAAGATCCCAGACAGAACCATTCCTCCTCTCCCAGCAAAGCACGCTAATGGGATAGAATCTTCATGTATTAGGCTAGTGGATGACTGGGCCTGTCTATATATTTTGTGTATTATATTTTATTGTGTTTTATGTTTTACTGTACTTTTGACATGGCTATTTGGCCAGTTCAATAAACTGAAACTTAACTTAAATCTGTTGCTGCTTATTTTCATGAGGTGTCCCCTAGTGCTAGTATTAGGAGAAGAAAATAAGAGCTCCCTGTTTACTTGTTTAACACCAATCGTGATTTTGTAAATTTATATCATATCCAAGTGTGCCGGCAGAATTACACTCAGAGGCGACAGGGTTGGGGAAAGTGTTGCGACAACATGACACTTGGAAAACGGGCATCATCCAGTCAGAAACAGCTGGGGAAAAGGGAGTCCCCTCCCCTTTCTGACATGACCACATCTCTTTTCCAAAAGTCATGACATCACACTGCTTGGAAGGGGAAGGGGCAGGGCCAGGTGGAAGCCAAAGGGTTGCAACTGCACTCCCTTGAATCCCCTCCTCAATGCCCATGATCATATCTCCCTCTTAATCATGTCTTTAAGCTGAAGAGCCCTAACCTATTGAGCATCTCCTTGTCTGGAACATATGAGTGTACCCTATTATGCACTCTGCTCCCGGGATGTGGGGGGGCAAAATACAGTACTAGCCCCAAGCAGAGCCTGCTGATGCCTCTCAGTCCCAACTGGTGCCCCTCTACCTCAATGCCGACCGACAGCCCCCTCAGTACTTGCCAAAACCTGCGGGCAAAGCAGTGAAAATTCGAGGTGGTTTATAATAATGGCGGTGAAATGTTCAGATGTGGGCAGGTATTTAAGAAAGCCTGGAACCTTCTTGCATTGGGGCATAAATTGAGCAAAAGGGTTAGGAGGATATTTCCCAAGGGGGCAGCAGATTGACCTGCAGGGCGTCTGCATCCAAAACATCTCATGCTGGAGACAGGACACTGGAAGGTGCGCAGTACGGTGGCTCCAATGGGGTGAGGTCCAAAAGGCAGCTTAGGAAGCTTTTAAGGTCTAGCCAATTCCGATAATCGCCCCACAGTGCTGGTGGGGATGGATCAACTCTGAAAATCCTGCTCCCCGCGACCCCCTCTGGGAATGCCCCAGGCTCCCATTCTCCTGGTCACACTCCTGCTCGTTACAGACACTGCTTGCTATCAGTCAGCCCAGCAGGAGAAGCAGGTAGCCTTCTTACTGCCCCTGGCAGCCCATACTTGTTCTGAGTCTGCCAGCACATTGCAGGGTAAGAGAGACCTACTTGCTTCAAACCCATAAAGGGCATCTCCTTAATGTCTCATTCCAGGGGTGTTGATTACATTGTCTGGGAAAACAGTCTGATGCACGCGATTTCGTGAGCGCATGAGTTTATGAAATGGACACCTGTATCCCTATGGCCAACCCACCCTCCAAACAATTAGCTGCTGGTGGCCAATCACAGTAAGGGCAATCAGAACTCGGTGCAGCTGATTTGAAGTGAAAGAAGCAGAGCATGGGCTCCACCTCACCAGGATTGGGTTTCACATCCAAGTAACAAGGCGGTCATATTGCCATAATGATGGATTTAAGAATCTCTCTGATTTCCAGATTTAAACCTGCAACCCCCTGCTCCTGGGGATTAGAACTCTGGCCCTCCTGCTTAAAGTCACCCCCGCCACTGGAGCCAAAAGGAAACTCTGTCAGCTGAGGGCAGTAGATCTTTCATCCTGTGTGTGGACCCCACCACTAGGCAACACGGCTCAGTTGCACCTTGACTGCTAAGTGCAGTCTCTCACTTCAGACCAGCTGCACTGAGTCCTGACTGCCCTTGCTGCGATTGGCCACTAGCAACTAATTGTGGGGGCGGGGGAGAGCATAGGGATGAGGGCGCCCATGTCCATTTCATAAACTCATGTGCTCACGAAGCAGCAGGCCTGGCCAGATCCACTCTGGCATCAGCATGCACTCAGCCAGGCTAGCAAGCGTGCAGTCACGCATGAAGATGCAGGATTGCATGCTGGCAGCGATCAGGCACTGGAGATGGGGTGTGTGTGCTAAAAATAGACACAAGCGCAGCAGACAGAACAGGAGCCGGGACTGAAACACTGCGGAGGCCAGTGCGTACACAGGATGCTCTAGCATGGGCTCAAAACCAGGGCTTGGCACCTAACAGCCAGAGCAATAGGCAGAGAGGATGCAGTAAAAAGACAGGGCGAAGGACTTGGGGTTGTGACACCATGGGGAACTCCCCCTGCAGTCCTGGGCAAATTGTTTCCTCTGTCTAAAAGGGGCAACCTGGGAGAGGATGGTTTAGGGGCAGGACAGCTTGAGGCTTCTCCTTATCCTGCCTTATTCTTAGGGTCTCTCCATGTTCCCCTGTAACGAAGCTAAACATACGCACCTGTAACTTCTCAATTTCATTAATGTATTTCTGTCTCTCACCATGTTCCCCTCTCGCTTGCCTCCCCTCCCCTGTCCATCCTAGATTGTAAGTCCACTGGGGCAGGGACCCATCTCCAGTCATGACTGTGTAGCACATACTGCGACCACTATATAAACAATAATAGTTATTTCCCACCCACTGGGGCAGACAAGCAGTTGGACTCAAACCTTAGGGGCTCTGAGCATCAAGGAGGAGGAACTCGGGGAAATCCATTAAAGGGAAAACTGCAGGCTGCCTCTCCTGATTTGCTCTATGACAGACATCCTGGGCTCAGGTCAGGATTAATTGGGGGGAGGAACGCCTTGCTGTAAGCAATTGTCACAATTCCTTCTGGCATTAAAATCTACAGACCTCAATCTGTGGCCCTTTTCACACGAGATGGCCCTTCCCCCGCCCTCGCCGGCGACTGGGTGGGTGATGGGGGCGTCCGTGTGACTGCCCGTGGGGATGGGGGGGTGCGCATACACTCATGTGTTCCACCCATCCACGCCTATTGCCCGTGGATAGAGGCATTGGGGAAAGCGGAGGTGTCTCCGCGTGTGGAGGTGGGCGGGCATCCATGTAATGGGCCGCCTATGTACCGCACACCCACTACCGCTGCCTCCACCCATTTCCCCCCCACCCCCCCTGCAACATCTCCCGGGTCCATGTAAAAAGGCCCCGTGTCTGCACTCAGCCCTATGGGATGGAGTCCTAGCTAACTGCATGGGGGCACCATCCCAACTGCACACGGCCAGCACAGTTGACTCTTACCCTGAGTCACTTGGCAGGAGGGATTGTTATTCATAAATCAAATACAAGGCAGACCCCTAGGGGAGAGGCGACCTTCTCGACTCCTTCTCCTTCAGCAATGCTAACGTCAGAGGCCTGGTGTGGCAGGGAAAGTGCTCCTTAGCTTTGGATTTCAGTCCAAAGGGGAAAGGAGTGGGTTTTCAGGGGTGGTATTAGTTTACAGGGGCGGAGCTAGAAGGGGGAATTCCATGCCAGCCAGATGAGGGGATGTTTAGGAAGTATGGGGGGGGGGGAGGTTTCTAGTAGACACAACAAACACCCCCCTCTCTCCCTGCAGGCAGTCTAGGTTGTTTGCAGAACAGATCCCCTTGCTCTACATTGGGGGGTGGGGGGGGTGTCACCTTTTCCCTCCCAGGGGCCACTTTAAAAATTAGTACAAGCTCCCAGGGCTGCATAGAAGTTGGAGGCGGGGGGGCCTAAAGGAAGAGGAAAGAGGGGGTGCTCAGGAAGAGGGAAAGTCTAGATCATGATTGTGCCATGAATGTGCATACATGGCATGCCCCCATCTCTGTGCATGCCCCCATCTCTGCCCCCTTACCCTGAGCTCAGTCTTTCAGTACTTGGGGGCAGGAGCTGGATCCAGGGGTCAGATCCAGAAACTGGAAAAGGGCCTTATAAAAGCTAGTTCTGGGCTGTATTTGTCTCCCAAGCCTAAGGTTCTCCACCCCTGATCTACGTGGGGGGTCTGTCAGAGGAGAAATGCATCAACCTGGTTAGAAAACAAGACATTGGGCTAGGGCAGAGCTTGATCTCTGATCCCAGGGGTGTGAATCCAGTCCAGAATAACATGGTGGCCAGGAAACCAGATTATCAGTGTGTGCAAGACCATGGAGTCCATCACAGACCCTTCTCCCAGGCTTTTGGCCATGGGCAGGCCTCCCCCTCCACTTCACACGGGCTCTGTGACAACAGCAGACACAAGAAGGAGAGAAGTCACTGCTGAGTAGCAGCTGCTTTGGCCTATAAACTCAGTGGTGTGGAGTCCTCCACAGTGCTGAATCTGCAGGCCAGAGCAACTTCCCTGGCTGACCCCTGCCCTCCTTGCCTCAGTTTCCTCTGCAGTACAGCACAACCTCACACGGGCCTTGTTAACAATCCCCTCTCTCTGGGATAGTTCATCCCCCCCAGTCTGGATGCAACTTCCTCTCAGTGTCACAAGGTAACAGCAGGACTCCATGCAGGTAGGCAGCCTGGTCTCTCCCTGCAGAGATCTCCAGTCATGCCCTGTTCCCACTCTGAGGAGTCTCCAGCTCTCTCACCTAGTGCTTTGCTTTACTGATCTCTCATAGGGTAAAAACAGATGTGTGGGTGGCATGGTGGCTCCCCGGTCCAGGAAACAGCAGCTGCCCCTCTCTGGGGTTGACGGGTGGCACTGAACAAAAGTGCCACTGCCAGGAGAGCCGTCCCACCGCCTGCACGGCCCAAGTAGGAGTGGGCCACAATAGACGTGCAGGCAGTCAGCCTTGCTCCCCTGCCATGGATGGCAGGGCTGAACAGACGCGTTGGCCGGCTTTGGCGGTCCTTGGCCTGGAATGAGCGTTTGGAATCTTCTGGAGGACGCATTCCGGGCCAGCTGCCTAGCCACCCTGGGGCAGCCACAGGCCAACATCTGGTGGCAGGGGAACGGACACGCGGGCGAGTCAGCCAGTGTCACATCTGTTTTTACCCATACTCTGCCCTCGGCCTCTCCCAATCATGCCAACCCCCGCAGCATGGATTTTGCTGGAACTCCCTATATCCTGGCTGCTCTCCGCCTCGAAGCCAGCAGCATGGCCTTGACTGGATGGCTCCTGCACTTGCTGCTGTCCAAGCTGAATCCACAGCTTCCAGAACCCCTGGGTTTTCAATCTGCATGGATCAGGTACTAGCCGGAGCTAGAACCCAAATGAACTAGAACCTGGCTAACCTGAGCGAGAACCAATCAGCTGTGGATGGAACTCAAGTCCTTTTAGGGTCAGATAGCCCAAATTCAGGCAGACAGGGTGCTCATGCAAGTGGATTCAGGCAGGGAACCGCTTTGGAAAAAGGATCCAGACTTTCCGATTGTTTTGGGGAGCTGGTTTAGCTGATGCCGGGTGCATCCAACTGATCACAAAGGCCGAGCACGAACTACAACACGATGCAGACTGAACAAAACACGGTGCCATTCAGCCATCAGCAAAGAAAGTGCTGAGTTGTGGATCCGTGTGCCTGCTCCTGCTCAGGGAAAACACAGATGTTTCTGATCCCCAGAGCGTGATTTCATCACGGTGGGAGTAGGGAAGGAGGGGGAAATCACATGGTCCTCACAGGCTTTGCAGAATGCAGTTGATAGCAGAGCCCCACATGCATCTTGTGCGGTCAAAGGCATGAGCGGACAAATCAGGAAAGCGATGTGTATGGGGAGGCCAGGAACATGAGCTATTGTAGAGAGAGAGGGTGAGAGTTGAAAAGGGCAGAGGAATGATCAGAAGGAGCCAACAGACTGAATGCCAACTACGGAAAAGCCCATCCGATAGTTGGCATTATGTAGCTGGCAACCTCTTGACTAGGGGTGCCAGCTATTAGGCACCAGCTACCTGATCGCTGGTACAATGCAGGAGGGGAGAGGGATCCATGGCCTGCTGCTGTCTCTTCCCTACTAGAGAGTGCTCTAGCAGGGTGGAATGCAGCAGAGAGGGCACTCCCGTAGGACCCTGCAAGGGCCTGGCCAGATCCCACTTTACCTGCCAGAGTCCTGCTGCCTCTGGTGGGACTCTCTTCACTTCACCAGAACCTGTGGGGTGAGAATCAGGGGTCTGTCTGGAAGGGCTTTCAAAGAGTCCTGCTTCACCCGCCAGGTTGTTAGCAGACGTCACAGCCTCTATGTGCAGTTTGCCTGCTCCTTGTGTACACAAGGAGTGAGCCTGTAGCAGGCATGTAGGAGGTCATTTACCGATCCAATGACCTGCTGCTTGTTTGCCACCTGAAGGAGTAGCAAGTGTTATAGCCAATGTCACCCCGAGATTTGGGTGAAGCTTTTACATGACAAGCAACACACAACAAACCTGCTTCCCCATACACTCATCCAATCTAGAAATTGCCACTGTTGTCAGCATCCTGGGATTCTGATCCTAAAGTCAAAGGGGTGCTCACCCTCCCTTAGTGAGATGCTTTTGGGAGCAGGCAGGCATCCTCCCAGCACCCCACCTAGCCACTGCCACCCCTTTTGCAGCAAATGCACAAGTGGAAAGAGGATCCCTTTGCCTCCAAGGGGAAGGGCAGGGAGATCTGGCAGGCAGGAAGAATAATCTCTGGATCCCAAGAGATTCTGATTTTGCCTCACTCCCATGTAAATCCAGACACCGAGGCCTCCTGTGTGTCCCCATTCCCATATCACCAAGGCAGGATTATTCAGTGTGGGGGAATCATGGCAGAAGGTGCCAGAGCAAAGACCAAGGCAGCAAGGCACACAGGGGCAGGGAGACAGGACTGAAAAGGGTCACCCTACTGTTCTGAGGGTGGTGGGCAGGGGCAGGTTGCCCACTCAGAGCTCTTTTTGGGTTGCTAGCCCCCTCCCCCTCCTTGCATTCTCGTCCTCTCCCTCCCCATTCAGGTAGGCCCCACCTAGGGTGGCCATACCTCCCCTTTAAAAGAGGACGCTTATGAAAAATACATGTTGCAGGGCTGCAGTGGCTCTAGTGCAGCCCTGTACCATGTATTTTTCATAAGCATCCTCTTTTAAAGGGGAGGTATGGACACCCTAGCCCCACCCTTCTGAAAACTCTGCACACTTCTGGAGGGGCAGAGCCCCCCTCAGACTGCCATGGGGCTCCAGCCAGCGGGGGTGCAGCAGGCACAGTGTTCATTTTCATTTCCAAAAACTTGTTTGTTTTTGTTGACTTCTGTAAAGGACTCTAGTATTTGCATTTATTGCTTTGTTTTTGATTAAGAATAAAAAAATATTTTAAAAAATAAACAAATCACCGTGCGTGCGCAAAATGGCTGCGGGGGCCATTCTGCACATGCCCGCAGCCCTTTTGCAAAATGGACCTGGCAGCATTGGCGCCATTTCAGAAAAGGGTGCGCATGTGCAGGGCAGCCCCCGGCAGCCCTTTTGCGTGCACACAATGATTTTTTAAAAATTCTTTTTTAATAAAATAAAACAAAAAATAAACCTGAAAACATATGAAATCAAACAAATGTCGTTTGCTTCTTCGTTCGCTCCCGTTTGAAGGCTCCATTCGTTTTCATAGTTAATAAAACAATACGAAATTGCACACCCCTCATCAGCAGCTATGGCAGCAGAGATGCTGCACCAGCGGCATGCAGAATGCACCGTCCACATGTGCACGCCTGAGTGTTGTGGGTCCTGGAGCCGCTGCACCGCAGCTATACCGAGTGCAGCACCGGCTGCTCTGCAGCTCGGAAAACTAAGGCATGGGGTTGACCAGAGAGCTTGAAACCCATAACCACTCTCTCCCTTTTCTCCCCCTCCAAAAATGGCAGGTGCCCCAATTCCACAGCAACAAATCAGCCCTTGTACCAGAGACCCAGAGCAACACCTCCCACAACAAGCCAGCAGAAGCCCTACAACAGGGATGGGGAACCTTAGGTCCGGGGGCCAAACGTGGCCCGCCCCCAAATTCTATGCGGCCCACGTGGCCTGAACTAATTTTCACTGTGGCCACGTGGAGGGTAAAGATTCCCCACCCCTGCCTTCCAATAACACACCAACCTATTCCTCAACCACCAGCCAGCGACCGTTCTGCGAAGACAAACTGTCAGCGGAGGAAGGAAATTTCACACTCAGCTTGCCAAAGGCTTATGATTATCAGCAACAGGGATTGAAAAGACTAGAAGATGCTTCCTCCTACTGAAGTTCTCAGCTCCTGCTCTGAAATCAGGTTCAAATAATGAGGTCTTGGGGGGAAATAAATAAATAAATAATTTTTTGTTAAAAAACCAGTGGCTTTGCATGGGAATCTGACCAAACACAAAACTTTTCCTGTCTACTCCGAGCATGGAGATACTCTAGTCAGGAACAAACAATCTGCCAGTCTGGTCAGAACCACAGTACCCAGCACCAAACAGTTACCAGGACAGATAGCCTGTGAAACAATTTGTTAACAGAGGTTGGGGAGGCCCTACCATTGGAGGCTTTTAAAAATATGCTAGACAGACATTCCTCAGGGGCGGTGCAGGTCAGAGGTGGGGCCCTTTGAAAATTAGTACCAGCTCCAAGGGCCACACAGAAGTTGGAGCAGGGTTGCTTAAGGAAGGCACTCAGGAAAAGGTGGGTCCAGATCACGGATCCGTGTGATGGATTTGTCCCCTATTCTTGGGTGCCTGTTCTCATCTCTGCTTCCTTACGCTGAGCTCAGTCTTTCAGTGCGTGGAGACAAGAACTGGATCCAGGGGTTAGATCCAGGAACTAGAAAGGAGTCAAATAAAAACTATCCATGGACCACATTTGGCCTGTGGGCCTGAGTGTCCCCCTACCCCTGTGAAAATTCTGCTTGTTGACAGGGGGCTGGACTAGATCACTCTTAAAGAGAGTTCCTTCCAGCTCTAGGATTTTGAAATTCAGAAGCAAGTGTGAGAAGTCACAGGGCAATTTGAGATTGCTCGGTTCTTTGCCATTCACTACTTTTCCAGACCAAGAGAGGTTTTTGAGATACTGTGATCATGAGGCTGCATCCCTATACCTTCTAGGCTAACAGCCACTGATTGACCTGTCCTTCATGAACTTATTTACTCTTTCTTGAAAGCCAATTATACTCTTGGCCTTTGTAACATCCCATAGCAGAGAGTCCCATAGCAGTGAGCTCCAGCTTGACTTGTGTGAAAATTTACTTTAAACCTGCCACTTGTTAATTTAATCAGATTCCCCCTGATGCTTTTATGGAAGGTGCAAGACCAGAGGACTAGGCAGATGAGGAAGAACCTGCCCCCGTGAAAGACTCATCTCCCCCCGTCTCCCCAGTAGCTGCATACTGGCTGCAGCCCAGAAGCAGGATGCTTCCTATCTCCGTCAAAGCACGCTCCCCGTGCAATTTCACGTACCCAGTACCGTGGGAACTCAATAGAGATGATGGAAACTGTCCAACACACCAGGAGCTCCCATATGTTAACATCCCTCTCTCTTATGCCCTCTCCCCTCATGTACCCACCCTTTTAAAATCCTTCCTACAGTCTTTAGGGGGGGGGGGGGGGGATTACCTTGGCTAATTCATAACAGCTTTGTGTTAAAGTGGCTGTTACCATTAAATTGTCTGTCCCCCGCACCCCACCTGCTTGGCAATTATATACTGGGTAGCTATAAAGATCTGGACCATCTGTGCCTCAGGCAGAGGGGAAAAAAACCACTAAACCTCAAGCACATTGTTCAGATTTGCCCTCTGCTAGCTCAGTCGTGCCAGCCGGAGGGAGAGGGGCCAGCTGTCTGGGAAGGTGAAGAGGTTCTATGTGACTGAGGGGGGATGGGGAAATGATGTCAATCGAACCCAGGCTGTGCTGAGAAGCATGGGCTAAGGCATCGAGAAAGTCACTCCTCAAACCGGAAGGCTGGAAATTGGTCACTAAAATCTTTCTCCAATTTGGGCCAGCCCTAGCTATCCCTGTATCCAATCGATGTTGCCACCTCTTCCTCCATATTCACACAGTTATGTGGAATACAGGAGGGGTCTTAAACTCCTCTAGTGAGATGAGATACACTGAGCTATTTGGAGAACTGCCAGAAAAACACAGGCCAAGATCCACAAACCACTTACTTCAGTGTTTGCTTCATTGAAGCCTCAAGGACTTCAACGGGGCTAAGTCTGGAGTAAGTGGTTTGTCCACTTCAGTCATGTTCCCTAACAGAGATTGCTAAAAAGTGAAAAGTTAATATTGAAGAATTAGAAAAGTTCTGGGTGCAGTCCTAGTCACCCCATCGTAGAAACCATAGCACTGGAAAAAGGACAGAAAAGGGCAACAAATAATAGATCAGGAGTCTGGAGGAGAGACTCAAAAGAATAGGGCTCTTCAACCTACAAAAGAGGCAACCAAGGAGGAAATACAGTAGCAGTCTATAAAATCCTGAATGATGTGGAGAAAGAAAATGGGGAGCTGAGCGGTTATTTACCACCTACGTTAATGAAGGGAATACCGAATGAAATCATCATGCAGCAATCTTTTTAAATTTATTTTCAAAAGAAAGTAAATTTGTCCCCACACAGCACACACCATTAACCTGTGGAACTCACTGCCAAGAGATGTTGTGAAGACTGACAAAAGTTCACAAAAGGATTAGGTAAATTCAGAGGATAGGTCTCTTAGTGGTCGATATTTTGACCCAAAATTGCTAGGCTTGTGGGATGTAGTTGCAGGTTAATTCAGAAAAGTTGAAATAGCAAGTGGTATCCCCCCTCCCCCCTTTCTGGCAGAATCATATTAGACTGAGTAGGAATGGAACCAATCAGGGGTCATAGAAATGACCCCCAAAACCTACAGATTTGGGTGAAGAATAGGATTCCTTCCCTCCTGTACAGCTCTGCTGCTGGAACGGGAAGACTCCATAAATCAACGATCATGTTTTTTGTTAAATTCTATCAGCCTTCTCTAGAATGGATAATGTTTTCTTTAACACCCCACACATCTCTGTTGCCCAGTGGAGCTCTGGACTGGCTTTCCATCTGCCAGTACCCAACACCTTGCAAATAACACCACAGATTCAGTAAAGAACGGATGGTGAAATGACTCCTCTCCAAGAAGCAGGACAAGGGTAAGTCTCCAAACACAGCCTTAGTGTTGAAGAGTGCTTTGTACTGATGGGACATCAGCTTCACTTCCACTGTTGCTTGGCAACCCTGAGCTGGATGGAAGGACCCATTTTAACAGATGCCCCCTTTTTTAAACAGACAAGCGGCCAATTCAGGGAGCCCGGAGGGGAAGTGGGAAATGGGGAATAAAAGAGGGATTATTTGACTAGAAGGAACGTGGTTTCATAATTCCTTGTACCCCACCCTCCAAAATAAAACAAAACTCCTCAGATGAAGTGTCTAAGCATCCTTCATGGGGAGGAAGCATTGAGAACCAGAGGGTTCTTTAAATCAAACATTTAGAGCAGAACGAGAACTGAAGGCTTGGAATTAAAGCTGGATAAATTCAGATGAGGAATAAGGCATACATTTTTAACAGGGAGGGTGATTAACCATTGAGACAGGATGCTGAGGGAGGGGTGGATCCCATCTTCAGTAACTGTCTTCGGAAAAATATTAGATGCCCTTAGACCAGATATGCTTTACTGGGCCTACTACAGACATAAGTGATGGAAATTCAACTGGCTGATGCTACAGGACGTCAGACTAGGTGATCATAGTGGTACCTTCTGACTTCAAAATCTCCGAGAGATAAAGACAGTAGTTCAGATAATCTCTTTTCTTGGGCCAACAACTGTTGGAGAGAGGGTAGAAGCTTTCAGGTCAGCTTCCTCAGCTTGCATACTTTCACCAATGGAATAACCACTGAAATTACTTTGCCTCCCTCTCTTACATTTTGGACCAACACAGCAACCACATTTCTCTCTCTCCAAAATATGTGCCTCTATAAACTAGGCTTAAAATCTGCTCTTGGTGCCATCACAAGTGCTCCTTTACCAGATTAGCTCACTCTGGTAAAACATGCACACGCCACAGATACATTCTTTGCCATCACTACAGATTTGGCAAAGATGCAAATAGATTTGGCTATTAACCAAGTAGCTTACAGAATGAACTTCTTACTGTCAGGAGCTGAGAGCGAACAACAGGGAATGGATTGCCCATTGTGACTGTTGGTTCTTCTCCCATGTGATCGAAATTGGCCACTGTCGGAGACAGGATGCTGGGCTTGATGGACCATTGGTCTGACTCAGTATGGCACTGCGTATGTTCTTATGCATCCCAGGTTTCTTATACTGGGTCAGACTAATGGTCCATCTAGCCCAGTATCCTGTCTCTGACAGTGGATAGCACCAGATGCTGCATGGTACCAGGGGTATGGGGTGAGGGGCCATCTGGGATGTGAGCAAATGTTGGAGATGGGGCACGGGATCAGAACTGGGACACAAGATAGGAGAGGGAAACAAGAGGTAAGACTTGGGGCTAAGGACCAGAGGAGAGGAGAACAAAAGCAAGGCTTGGGAACAAGGTGGAACAAGAACAAGAGATTGAGGGCAAGAACTGGGAACAGCAGAAGAGTTGGGCTGAAAACAGGAAGAGAGGTGAGAGAGTTGAGAGATAAGAGTTCAAGACTTGGGTCCTGACACAGGGGAAGTGTATGAAACTTGGGTAGGTAAGGAGAGAGCCATCCCCTTTTGTTCATCCCCCAGCAGTCAGGGGTTCAAGATATCCGGCTCATGGGGGCAGTGTGGCTCCCAGAATGGCAGCCTGAAGAGCAACAGCAACAGGGCAGCAGCTTGACAAGACCAGCTTCCATGGCAGCCTCAAAGCAGACATCTATCTTTGTGAGTGTCTGCGAAAAGGAGATTACTCAGTCACGCAGTGAAGCATGGGAGCCAGTAATGAGATGGGGTAAATGCAGATTTACTGCACAGCCAGAACAGAGGGTGGGTGGAGTGCGTTCATGTGTAAATTCCCCCATGGCAGCGATTTCCTGGTGGCACCTTCCCCATGTTTTATATAAAAGGCCTTGTGAAGCCTTGGCTTTGGGAGATCTGTATACAGCTGCCCATCCCCCCCCCTGCTCCACATAGGGAAAGGGAGGTTCTGAAGAGGATTCTGTGGAAGCCAAATCTCGGATGCTATGGTGGGGAAGCTCTATGAACAAAGGATTTACCAGATTTACCCTCGAAAGAACAAACGAAAGAATGAACAAAAGAACGAAAAGAGGAGGTTCCGGGAAACTATAGACCGGTCAGCCTGACATCGATACCTGGAAAGATACAACGGTTTGTAAAGCAGTCAGTCTGTAAACATCTAGAAAACAATGCAGTGATTACTAGATGCCAACATGGATTTGTCAAGAATAAGTCATGCCACACTAATATTATCTCCTTTTTTGATTGAGTTATTAGTTTAGTGGATCATGGAAACACTGTGAACATAATATACCTTGATTTCAGCAAAACATGTGACAAAGTCCCCCATGATAACCTTGTTGATAAGCTGGTAAAACATGGGCTAGATGATACCACCAGTAGGTGGATTTACAGCTGGTTAAAGAACCATATTCGAAGAGTGCTGACCAGTGGCTCCTCATCAATCTGGATGGAGGTATCGATCAGGGTGTGACAGGGCTCTGTCCTGGGCCTGGTACTGTTCAACATCTTTATTATTGACTTGGATGAAGGAGTAGAGGGAATGCTTATCAGATTTTCAGATGACATGAAACTGGGAAAGTGAGTTAAAATCTTAGAAGATAGAAATAAAATTCAAAATGATCTTGATAGGTTAGAAGAGTGCAAAGTTCTGCCTTTATCAAATGCACAAGTATAGGATGGGTGATACCTGGCTTGGCAGCAATACATGTGAAAAGGATCTAGGGATTGTAGCTGATCACAAACTGAACATGAGTCCGCAGTGTGATGCAGCTGCAATTGCAAGAAAGGCTAATGCAATTTTAGGCTGCATTAACAGAAGCGTAGTTTTCAAGTCACAAGCAGTAATAGTTCCACTCTATTCTGCGCTGGTCAGACCTCATCCGGAGTACTGTGTCCAGTTCTGGGCACTGCACTTTAAGGTCTTTGATAAATGAGAACGGGTTCAGAGACGGGCAACAAAGTTGGTCAGGGGTCTGGAAACCAAGTCCTATGAGGAAAGGTTGAAGGGGCTGGGTATGTTTAGCCTGGAGAAGACTATGGCCGCTTTCAGACCTTCTCCCCCCCCCACGCATATTCTGGCTGTGGGGGGGAATGCGTAGCCGGGATATGCGTGGGGATCAGCTGGTCTGAAAGCCCCTCCCCCCGCATGTGGTTTTGCCAGCAGACACGCGCAGGGATGCAGAGCAGCAAATCGAGCTCTGCATTCCTGTGTGTGTTTGCCGGCAAAGCCACGCACGGTGGGTGGGAGGGAGGGCTTTCAGACCAGCCGATCCCCGCGCGTATCCTGGCTGCGCATT
>QEPC01001471.1:570446-618882 GCA_003113815.1 Sphenodon punctatus | reverse complement strand
AAAAACAGAGTCATGGGCAGAAGAGTGGCTCCCCCCGGCAACTGCAGCTGGTACTTTGCTTCCCAAGTGCCCTTCCTAACATGTGCACTTGGAGACAGAGAGAACTCATCCAGCGGTGGCCCATGCTGCAAAGGGAGAATGGGCCTCCATGTTTGCTGCCTGGCCAGGGCACAACAGAACTGCAGGACTCTCTCCTGCTGCTGTCACTGCCGTTTGGCATGATCTCTTATCGAGGAAGGGAAGCAGAGAATCTCCCCGGGCATTAGGAAGATCTGAGCAGGCCTCAGATGACCCTACAGCAGGGGTGGGAAACCTCAGGCCCGGGGGCCAAATGCAGCCCACGGCAAGTTTTTATGGGGCCCCTTTCCACCTCCTGGATTTGGCCCTTGGATCCAGTTCTTACATCCAATCAATGAAAAACTGAACTCAAGAGAAGGGAGCAGAGATGAGGTGTTGCAGACAAGGATAGGGGATAGTTCCATGGCACAGATCCATGATTTGGGCCCCCCTTTTCCTTGACTGCATCCCTTAAGCACCCCAGCCCCAACTTCTGTGCAGCCCTTGGAGCTTGTGTAAGCTTTCAAAGTGGCCCATGGGAAGGAAAAGCTTCCCCACCCCTGCCCTACAGCAACACAGTGGCACAAGACACTGACATTTCTGCAAAACAGTGGCCAATGGGGAGGATCCAAACAGCTTTAAAGCGTCGGGAAGCACGTGTGTTCATACCTGTGCTCACAGTGATGCGACATGAAGCTGGCGATGGGCCTGGCATCTGCCTGGAGGAGGGTTTTCACCGGAGATCTGATGTCGGCGTCTGAGTTGATTGAGCGGAAGGTGCTAAAGTCATGGGTGCCCAGGAGGAACTGGGCTGCCTCCTCCATGGCGGATAAGTTGAGATGGCTGGAACAGGGCAAAGAAGGAGTGGTTCAGAGTAGAATGGAAGGCTTTAGGTGAAGGGTACAAAAACCTTTCCCTCCCAGGGGCCATTCTGAAAAGGAGTACAAGCTTCAATGGCCACACAGATGTTGGGGGAAGGGTACTGAAGGAAGAGGAGAGTCCAGATTATGGATCTGTCCTTGACCCATGTATGCATTCTTTCAGCTCTGCTCCCTTACACTGAACTCAGTCTTTCAGCGCTTGAGTATAGAAATTGGATCCAGAGGCCGAATCCAGGTACTGGAAAGGGGCCAAAGAAAAACTAGCCACAGGTTGCATTTGACCCCCGGGCTAGAGATTCTCCACTCCTACTTTAGGTGACAGTTTGGCACAGACAATTGGGGGGGGAGGGGGGGGAGAAACACAATAGGTTTTAAAGAGGGATCCCAACCAAACCCCCCAGATTCCATAGACTCGGCAGCAGGGAATCTAAAGTTTGCAAATGACTCCAAACTTATACGAAGCCAACCCTACACTACACCTCAGCCCCTCAAAAGGATTCATTCACATCCGAACTTGGGGTGTGTTCAGAACCCCTCTGGGGGGAGGGTTGTAGCCTTTGGGTTGGTTGAGGCCTGGAATTGGGGTGCCCCCATTCTCTTAGGCTGCCCAGGGAATAATCTGCTAAAGGCAGACAATCCTCCCCAAAATGAAACTGACTGGAAATGGAAGTGAAACTGACTGGAAAGAAGGCAAAATACAAACAAAGGAAAAGTTTGAATGGCAAAAAGCAAGAAAAAACAAACACAAGATAGATTAAGGGTGCAATCTTGACCCCAATGAAGCCAATGCTGAAACTCCCACTGACTTCAATGGAACAGGATTTACCCTAAATCTGAATGACAATTAAGAATCAACAAAAGGTGTCATTGGCCACATGGAGAAGGGAATCTGGTTAAAGGAATTTTAAGCAGGCAGTGTCTCATTAAAATCTACTTGATTACTTAGGGGATTTTATGGCCTGACTCTGCCTCCATGAAAATCAAAAGGGAACAGCTTCACTGCTGTCCATTGTAGCACTAATCAGTCCCATTAGTAAGATTCCCACTACAGAGAGTTTTTCCATTCTTCCTCTCCCCACCCCCCCATACCCCACTGTCATTTGAGAAAATTAACTGCAGCATCTGGGCTAAATTAAATGTCATTTCATCAAGCTGGAGATTAAGGGTGGGTGGCAGTTTTCTTTGTTTCCATCCAAAAGCGTCTCATATTGTGTGCGCACAACATATAATTTTGTGATTTTCAATCCATTTTTTCCCTCCTTCCTCACCCACAGAAAGGAAAAGAAATCCACAGATTTCATCTTAGGACAATATCACTTTGATCCTGCTGCTGAGACCCTTTTGCAATTGCTATGTTGGTTTCCTAAAAATACGTGAAAGAAAAAGGAAGAGACAATTCAAGTTACTCTGTTGCTGGCAGAGAAACTATTAAAGATTGGCTCCAAAGCTACAAAACTGCTGCTTTACTAGAATACGATCCTGAAATCCAATTGTATTGGCTTGTCCCAGTTAAGAAAGACCCTGTCAAAACAACTCTTATTTTCTTTATTATAAAGAGCACAACATTTTCGAAGCTTGAAATTAATATTGTGGCTCTCAAAGCTCATATTCAGCCTTTTTTGCTATGTTATTGTACAGTTCAGGGGAGTAACAACAGTATGAAATGGGAAGTGGGGAACATCCCTGTTCACCATCCCCCCACACCTGAATGTCCGCTTCCTGGAGCTCCACCTATTTTAAAATATATTTATATATATTTAATATAAAATGAAAATGTTTATAAAAACAAACTTTCTTTTTACAAAACTAACTCAATCATACACACAATATCCTTCACGAAAGCCAGTCATGAGCTTCCAGCCTTCCAATTTCCTTTTCAAAGGTCTACCATGCAAGACACAGAATCAACACCTGATGGTGGTTGTTAATTCTTCCACTAGAGAAGGACTTCGCATATTGGCCAGCAGTTAGCTAGCTGTTTGACAAACTGCTGCAGCAGCATTAGCAGTGTGGCTGGGCCAGCTAAACTTTCGTGCAACCACACTAAGAGTCCTGAATTGTATTCCTCTCTGTGCCCTTGCATCACCTCTCTGCTAACTTATTTAGGAAAATGAAAGAGAAGCTTTTAGTTCTTTACCTTGCAGAGCAGGGTGTTGGTTGAAAGAAAAGGGGGGATGTGTGTGGGAAGCAGTCAGAGGAAGTGAGATTCAAACTTACTTCTACCTGTGCCCCAATTTGGAAAAGTTCCCTAAGGCTACAGGTGATCCATGGCTGCAGTGCATTTGTGAGCCTTCCCTTCCACCTCCCTCCATCATTATTTCCATGATAGGGTTGTTCTGGGCACTGGCTAGCAATAACTACTTTGCTATTCCATGATTGTACCTGGATCTACGTATGGGCTTGTTATTGTATGGTTGCCCCCAAACCTTGGGCTGTACATAGTGTTTTGGGTCAGAGTTATTCTCATGCATGACTGGATTCTGACACTCTTTCATTACTCCAATACACAGCTCAGCAGAATTTGATGGGAGAGAAGCATTACACTGAGTTGCAAACAAAGGTTGAATACAAGCGACTGATGGATATTGTGCCTTCAACCTTGACAGCATCCTTAAGCATCTCCACCGTATCTCTCAATCTGTGCAGCGATGGGCTCCCACACACTGGCATCTTGCTGGATCGTTGTACAGTAGACTGTCAGAATTAATTTGCTGTACGGATCAGTAAAGAAAAAACACAAACCAAAGCAGTCTATTTTAGATATTCCTTACTGTCTCTTCAGCAAGATGCAGACGGCTTGCTCCAGGGCTACACTGTGGATTTCAGAGCCTTAGCAAAGCTGAGCATGTCAGTTGCACTCTGCAGTGACTTAAGTCACGGTCACGTGAATGCGCCACTACTGGTTGCAAGCAAGCAAAGGCCACTGTTGCAATTCAGTCAGATGCTAGTGGGAGAAAAATTTCCAGGAGAATCTGACCCTGATCGCTACAGATCCACTGGCTGCATAACATCAGCTGGGGAATCTGGCCTCCAAACTGGAGACTTAAAAAGCCAACCCAAGCACACGATTGAAGAAGGAATGTTCTGAGAAGGCTGGGCTGACTTACCCTCCCTTTGGAGCCCAGCAGAGATCTCTTTCGAACAGCGGGAGTTCAATCTCGTGGGCACAGCCTGTTGCCAGTCGGTACACATATGTTCTCGACAATGCAGCGAAGCGGGCACTGAAGTTATCGTGAATGCGGTGAGTGCTCAAAACACTGGGGGGGAAGCGGCGGGAGGAAGACAAGAAAAGGATGCTCGTTAAGGCCACATTTTCACATACAAAACTAAATTGATTTATCAAAGTCAAAGCTATTATTCAGATTTTAGTAACTTACTTTGGTATCACTAGCAGTACATTCCTAAACCAATTTACTACCATCGCCATCTTCCCTCAGCGGTCATGTCATGAAAGTGCATGTAATGACACCTATCCCTTCATGCCTTGCATATGAAGCATTCTGGGATGAATTCCACAGAATTCTTGGTAGGAGACACATTTTGCACCGGAGCCTGGGAACGATTTGTAAGCCTTGATTGCCAGCCAAACACAGAAAGGGATCACATTACAAGGTAATTTGGTTTAGAAAGCAGGGGGGAGTATCTGCTCCTGACTTTTTCCAGAGCACATACTTCACCTCCTACTCCTGAATTCCATCACTTGTGTGAGAATGATACCAAGGTGTGAGTTGAGGTTTTATTAAACCTGTTTAGCTGTACATGTGAACGAAGCCTTATGCACAAAACAGGGTTGGGTCAGTGACCTCCAGAATGCCACACAGAGGAAGGTTTTTCTAGAAAGTTATTCCCATGCTTCACAACTTAGCGCCCACTCCACTGGTTTAACAGCAAACCAGTGCTCCAACATAGGACCCTACAGGGGCATGACAGGCATGTCTTGGGAGCATTTGGCCTCAGAACAACTAGCTTACCCTGGTTGCCCAAAAGCCTTTCAGAGCAACAGACCACTGCCAGCCTTCAAAATTTCTTACTGATCACTTTGCTGCTGTTAGAGAGGGTTGCAGCCTAGTGTATTCTCACTATGAGCTGGCCATAGCTACAGAAGCTAGGCTTCAGTCCTAGTGCTGTGGCCACCTATAGGATCTAGGCCAGTAAAACAACCAGATTTTGAAAAACCCACAGGCAGTTAGTTGTGCAATGCTCTGTCTCTATCACCCATTTGCATAAACGTGTCTAAATTTGAATCAATTAATACGTTTTCTAGACTGTGCACATTTAAAATAGCCCATTGCCTAACTCCGAGACTAAGCTTGGGGAAAAAAAACTTCTTTTAAAAAAAAGCAGTAGTAGGTTAGTCATTCAGACACATATGCACTCCCAGACAAAGAGACATACACACAAACATAGACACTCGCTGGTGGTGAAGATGGCAGGTGGGGTCCCAGCAGCAGCTACCCCCCATCCCAAGATGTGGGGTCTGGTTCTATCTTGTGACACCAAAGCACGCTGCTCCAGGCCCGGCTCTCACACTGTTTGAAGGCCAGGCAAGATATTTAAATAGTCCCACCTGACCTCCAGGGAGGTAGAGCGACGGGACATTTCAAGGTGTGACCATCCTGCCTTAGCTGGAACATCTGGTCACTGTTATTGGGGGAGGAGAGACAACGAATGCAACACAGAGGTGATGGCCAGAGGGAAGCCAGACAGCACAGAGGCATTACAGTAACTCACCTTTCCTCCCCCACACCAGAAACATCCATGGTGCTGGCAGGGAACCGGAACCTGCTTTGCAGTAGCTGGTTTGCCATGCCACTTACCATGAGTTTGTGAACCACGAGTTGTCCACAGCCTGCAGTTCAGGACGTTCTGAGGTAGCACATGCTAAATCCTACCCTGTCTTGTCTACAATGGAGCTCTAGAACATACCAGCTAACAGCTCCTAATGACACCCTTTTAAATCCCAGCAAAGAGCTGTACGTGTGGTCTGCTACACAAAACACACAACATACCAACCCCTTGTGGATATTCATCACCCACTTGCTGGAAGTACAGGGCATTAGCCCCTAACATCCCAGCTCAGATCTCAACATTTTATTTTTAAATAAAATAAAACAAACATGAAGTAATCAGCTTCCCCCTAAATTCCTTTTTTAGGATCAGCTAAAGTTGCCATCTTCCCTTCTATGTGGCCCCACCCTCCTCCCCTCATCTGAAAAAAAATAATAATTATCCAGGTTACCCAGGTGTTCCTGAGTAACCGAGGAACATTGGGGCTTCACTCAGAGCCTGGAGATGATGTCTCAAAACCTGGAGACTCCAGGTCCTACCCAGAGAAGTGGTAACCGTAGCATCAGTCAGGTGTTGTCCATCTTTAGTTTCTGTCCTGAGCGATTATGCTGCTGTGCGTGGCTGTATTCCACGCTAGACATAGATGCCTTTCAGCATCTCCGTGTTTCTATGGCTGCACAGGTGAATACATGTACATACGCGTATTTTCTCAGCCATGCTTACGCAAACCATTTCAAGAGATGTTTTGCAAGTGTGAAACACCAAGAATTCGGGATCTTTTGGACAAGAGGCAGAATACTGGATTACACTTCACTATGGCCAGCAGCCAGGTAACAAGCTATACAGTCTCCAGTCACAAGCTGATCAATGGCTAGGGTCACACAAAGAAACACATTGTGCCCTTAGCAAAATTTGCTCTCTCTTCCTCATTGCCTTTGGTACCCCTTTTGTACGCAGCAGAAACAGAGACCACCACAATCAACTCTTTGCCTCTTGGGATGGATTTAACAATTAAAATCTCTTAGACTTTCACCTGCCACAATGCAAAGCCTGTGGAAAGCAATTCACTCACAGATGTGTGACGTGGGACCACTACACCCACAGGGTGGTAAATCTGGGATGATGTGTGGAAGCGGCTCCCTGGGTAATAAGCTAAAGGTTCACTTCTGAGAGATTTAATTGCCGCACTTTGGCAAATCTCCACAGCCTCAGCACTCTAGCCACACCCAGCCCTGAACCAAACTGAATCCCGTGTGGGCAGGGTGGAACCAATAGGAAGGTCTAACTATTTCTAGCAGGTGCTAAACTGGAAGGGCCATTACAGCCAGAGCCACAGTCCAGAAGGGGCTTGCCCCAGAGAGGCAGCAGAAAAAAGGAGCTGTTTAGCCAGACGGTAGGAGCCCAAGGTGACAGGGGTTTAGCTGCACAGAAAGGGCCACAACTGTCAGCTTTGTGCTTGTTTTGGTGGAGGGTTAAATATGCCACTGGTAATGAACAAGGAAAGAAGTGTGTCCACAGCCTGCTTATAAGGGAGGAGAAGTGCTCCTGATACTGCAAGGACTTATGCACACCCACACTAATCGCAAGTGAGTTAATTGTGATGCAGAAGTGTTCCCTGGCTGAATTACCATGCGGCACCTTCTGCAGCTCTTCATGGGTTTTACGGTCTGAAAATCACGACGTACACTTTGCTCATTCTACTCTGAGTCACCCATTTCCAGGGCCAAGTCCACCCACTGCATAGGTTAGATGCTCCATCGAAACAGCCACCTTCCAGGGGGAGGAGGTGCATTGCAAGGTTCATGCAACTCCCTGAGCTTCTTGGGAGTGTTGGGAATCTCAGGCATAAGATAGGCAGTGCCGTACTGGGTCAGACAAACTGTCCATCAAGCCCAGTATCCCATCTCTGACAGTGGTCAACATCCGTCTCTTGGGAGAAATACCCAACAGGTCACAACGGGCAACCCATTCCCTGTTGTTCCAGCCCCCAACAGTAAGAGGTTACGTCCCCAAAACCTACTAGGCTAATAGCCGTGAATGGACCTATCCTCCAAGAACGTAGCCAATCCCTTTTTAAAACTAGCTACGCTACTGGCCGTGACCACTTCCTCTGGCCGTAAATTCCACAAGTTAATTGTGCGCTGAGTGAAAATATACTTTCTCTTATTTGTTTTAAATCTGCTGCCAGTTAATTTCATAATGTCCACTTGTTCTAGTGCTGTTAGGCAGGGTAATAACTACCCCTTATTTAAGTGTTCCACACCACTCATGATTCTATAAACTTCTATCATCCCCTCTCAGTCGTCTCTTCTCCAAGCTGAAGAGCCCCAACCTATCAAGCCTTTCTTCATACAGGAGCCATTCCATACCTGTGATCATTTTTGTTGCCCTTCTCTGTACCTTTTCTAGTTCTACTGTCTTTCTTGATATGGGGTGACTAGAACTGCACACAATACTCCAGGTATGGTCGTACCATAGATCTATAGAGAGGCATCACAATATTTTCAGTTTTATTCTGATAGCCTTTACGAATGATTCCTAACATTCTGTATGCTTTTTTGACCACCACCGCACACTGAGCTGTGGATTTCAATGTATTTCAATGTCCACAATAAATCCTTTTCCTGAGTAGTAACTCCTAATTTAGAACCCAGCATCGTATACATATAGTTTGGGTTATTTTTCCCTATGTGCATCACTTTACACTTGTCTATATTAAATTTCATCGGCCACTTGGATGCCCAGTCACCCAGTCTCACAAGATCCTACTGGAATTCTTCACAGTCCACTCCAGTTTTAACTACCTTGAATAACTGTGTGTCATCTGTAAATTGGATCACTTCACTTTTTATGTTCTTATTAAACAACCCCGGTCCCAGCACAGATCCCTGGGGCACTCCCAGAGACCCCCAGAGTCACGTAAAGCCCACAATGCCATCTTGCAAAGCCATCCCCAGGACTCCCCGTCATTCATCTGATCATCAGGAGACCAAGTATCTCCTTTCCCCTCTGCAAGGCAAATCCTGGGGTTAAGCTTGCAGTGGGTGGAGAAGGAGAATTTATTTAGTCGCAGAAGGCCAGCAACCTAGGACCAGCTCCACTCACATCTATTACAGATACATGAGCAATGCAAGACTGGCCTGCTCACCTGCAAACCTCCCTTCACCCCACAGCTATTAGCAAAGGGATCTCAACATCAACAGTTGGCTTCTCACCCTAGTGCCTTTCTTTCAGTGTTCACATTTTTAAATAGATTAGGACCATAAAGTGGACTATAAACAGAAGTCATAAAGGGACCCCCAAAGTCGCTCCTATTAACAGCCGCTGTGGATTCTCTTGCTTGCCCGAGAGAGGCAGCTTGGCTGGAAAAGCCCATATGCGGATAGGAAAGCCAGATGTCTGCACTTGAGCTGCTGTGAGAGGGGGGCTTTGCCGTTGCCATGGTGACATTTTCAGTTCTCTTCACTGTCTAGGTATCGGACCGGGATCAGCACCTGAGTCACTGACTCCACACTTCCACAAACTTCTTCCCCAGGTGTCAGGATTTTGTTCTCCCATCAGGGACAACCTGCCCACTCAATGTATTGGACACTAGGCCAGAATGGCAGCCTAGCAACAGCATTAACACCATGGTTGCAGGGATAGCATTTCCCAATTCCTCTTAGGATGAGCTGCTGTCCTGCCTCCTGCAACCACTGGGCCAGGTTTCCAGCTCCTTCAGTAACATAGGCCAAACACTCTCCCCAACCTCCTCCCCAGGGCTGCTCCAGTGATTGGAGGCCTCAAGTCTTGGGACACAGGCAAGCAGATGAAGCATGAGTTGCTGACCAACCCATGGAGCCCCACTATAGCACAGGTAGCACTGCAGAAACACCACCTCCCCACTAGCTCCAGAGAAGTAGCATGCCTGGCTTCAGAACAGGAGTAGGCAGTAAAACTGTGAAACCAGCCCTGCCCACAACATATGAAAGCTCATCACCTAAGAATCAGAGGGAGGGAAGAGACAGTGTGCTTCCCCTTCAGGGAACCTGGCCTCAGACAAGGACTGAAAGGAGCTGTAAGTTATCCCTGCAGTCTGGGAGCGCCTGGCAAGGCAGGGGCCTGAGGGACTTGTGAAATTCGAATAAAGAATGAATGTTTCACAGCTAGGCAATAAAAGGGGAATGTAGAGAATCCAGCTGGGTTCCATGCCTGTTCATGAGGGGAAGCCCATGCGGAGAAGAGCAAGAGTCTCCCTGTGGGAGGATGACCCTTGTCACATCCCTATATGGTGTTCTGTTCTAGTATGCCCTAGAAAAGGGGTTCGGTGCTAGGGGTCACAAAACAGGGGTGTGTATGTGTGGTGGGGGCAGGAGGTTTCCTTTCCTCCCCCCTTAACACATTTTCTTATATCCACCGAGCTCCAGAAATCCCTTCAAAACTTCTTTCAGGCCTTTTGTTGGCCTTCAGCTCCCTCCAATAAAGCCGGACAGCAGGGAGATTGATGGAAATCTGATTCAACAGCCTGAGAGGCCTCAGGGAAGGGCAGGGTTCAGATGACAGCCATGCTGGCACCCTCCCAGAATATCTCATCATTTCTCACGAAGAGCCTCCAGAGAGAGAATGTTAGTCACCCCTCTGGCCTGTTCAGCCCTTGGCTCAGCTCAGAGAGCAGGAGACCCAATAACTGATCAGCTGCGACATGTATACTCACAGGCCAAGAACCACCTCACTCCACCCTCTGACGCCACATGGACAACAGAGCAGTTTTTCAGTGGGAACAGCTTTTGTTCAGGATGAGCTGGGTGAAAGGCTTTCTGTTCACCAAGGGATGGAATCAGTATTATTCGGAGATGTAAAAACAGGAGTACAGTCTCTACAAACTAATAGGATTCATCTTATTCTTTGGGCTTCTTGCTTATCCCAGGCTCAGCCATCACTTTTATTATTATCATTAAGTATTTATATAACATCAATGTACCTGCACTGAACAATCATTAAAATGGAGATAAGTCCCTGCCCCAAGGGGATTACAATCTGGGAAAGACAAGGGAGGGAGGAACATTCACTAAGTGGGGAAGTCATAGGTACATGTGTTTAAGCTTTACTACTGTTAATCTAGGAGAGACAAGAGAGGGGAGACAAGGGAGATAGGAATATAGGAAAAGGCAGGGATACATTCATAGAGGTGCACATATTTGACTAGTTACAGAGGAGGGGCAACTGAATGAAAGACAGTAGAAGGAGCTTCAAAGAGACCAGTCTGTGGGGATGAGGAGCTAGAGAAAGCCTAATGGAAGAGACAAGTTTCCAAGAGGGATTTGAAGGCTGGGAGGTAGGTAGCAGAATGAATCAGAAGTTCCTCAGATTCACAGAATCATAGATTTGGAAGTGACCTCAAAGGTCATCTAGTCCAACTCCCTGCTTTGATGCAGGAAGTCTACAGCTACAACATTCCCAAAAGCTGGCTGTTCAGTTTCTTTTTGAAAACCTCCAGCGACAGAGAGCCTACGACCCCTACGTTCCCTAGACAACTTGTTCCATTGTTCAACATCTCTTACTGTTAAGGAATGTTTTCCTGAGATTTAATAGAAATATACCTATTTCGAGGTAATTCAAGCCCATTATTTCTCCTCTTCCCCTCTGTGGCGATTAACAGTTCCTTGACATCTTCTTTGTTACAGCTCTTTAGATATTTGAAGCCCACTATTGATCATCTTTCCTCCAGGCTAAACATACGCTGATTCAATCAATATCTTCCAAACTCTAAGATAGACCAGTCAGTTCTTGGGCTACCTATTTGTTGGATCCTATCCCCGGACGGGTACTGCTAATGGGTTCCTGTGAACACGTGCTCAAAGCACGGTGTCCACAACAGCTTCTAATGGTCCTACAAAAGCCAGTGACAATGTTGTTGAATTCTCTCCATCGCCATCTACTGGCATGTTTTCTACTAAAAGTAGTTCTGCAGATACAGGTACTGCCTGTTTAAAAAACAACAAAAAACATGGACATGGAGTTTGAGTTTTACATTTAGAGGGCTGCACAAGGCAAAGTGGGATTAATTCCTGAATGGGAGCTCAGGAGTTGCCATCTATGGAGGGAGAGAAGAATGAGCTTTGAGTCCTCATCCTGCAAGTGTCAAACCACGTGATGTCCTACGACAATCAGTGGCTAGAGAAAAAAGGCAAGGGGAGCCAGTTTTCTCCAGTTTCCCAGGAAGCAGGTTCTGATGGCAAGTGAGGACAAAATCTGAGCATGCTCAGATCCACACTGCTAATGCTCAGGACTGCTGGAGTAGTAACAGTTGATTAGCGGCCTTTTCAGTTTCTCTCTCTCCTGGGCTTCCAAGACAGTGGTTCTGAACAAGTGGCTCAAAACCCATTGGTGGGTCCTGGGAGAGTCTGAGATGACCCTCAGTGAGAGGAAGGCTATGGAGTTTAATTTAGGCTTTTTTGAATTGTTTTGACATAGAAAATACGTATGTGTTTGCATATTTCCATAGAAACTGTATAGTTACGATTGCTTTAATGTTTGCCAGTATTGTTCTAGCTTATAGATAATGGCTGTAATATATAATGATTGATCGTTAAGAGTTCCTGTAACAATGAAGGTATGTCTCATGGGATCATTGGGATGTTGTAATATAGTGAGAGGAAGGTTTACAAAGGGATTATCAGACTGGTCACAATTAACAGTCCTTATTACCTACTACCCATGATTAGAAGCACTTTTACAGCAGGTTTTCTTGCTAATTGGAGACAAGACCCATTTGAGCTCAAGCTCTCACTATATAGTAAGGTTTTGAGACATTGGTGTCCTTTGCTGCTGGGTTTATATAGGATTGATTCACATACTTTGGTTTATAGCCATACAAGCTGTTGGGAGTTTTGCAGTACTAGGCGAGTCTATTTTTTAGGCCAGGAGCCTTTTATGTTTGGATTTTTGACTACTCAGGAGCTATGATAGTGTTACTTTTATGTGCATACAGGTGTTAAAGCCCAGTTCATTTGCTGGAGCAGTATTTTACAAGGTAAGCCTTTGGGGCCACCTTTAACACAGTAGTTCATTTTGTGTGAAATTATTTGATAGGGTAAGGGCCAGTACTATAGTGGAGTTTAAAAGAGGTTTGGACAAGTTTCTGGAAGATAGGTTCATTAGTAGGTATTAGCCAGACAGGATCAGGTAACATGATGGGAAATGGGGGGAAAACAACAGGGAACGGATCCCCCATTGTGACCTTTTGGTTCTTCTCACATGCAATCGAGATTGGCCACTGTCAGAGACAGGATGTTGGGCTAGATGGACCACTGGTCTGACCCAGTATGACACTTCTTATGTTATTAGGGTCTGAGATGAGCCCAGGGTGGTTTTTGAGGGCGCCACGGTCCCTGGTGCAGCTGCATTGTGTCCCCTGTTACATCTCCTCCTGCTACTTGTTCTGGCCATCTGTACCTATGTAAGTCACGGGCAGAATAGGGAGAGGAGGGACATGGCTTTCAGCATCTTCCCTGCCTCTTGTTGCTTCCAGTTGTCTGATGCTGGCTCTCCACTTACCTCCCTACTGGAACACCGCCCCCCTCCCCTGCTGCTGCCACTGACGTTGGGATGGGCCTCACTCTGCTACTGTTACTATCCAGCCACTCCCGGTCCTGGATTTATTTATTTTTAAGGTGTGTCCTGGATTTTTTTAAACGTTTTTTTGGGTCTCGCCCACAAAAAGGTTGAGGACCACTGTCCTAAGAGACCAAGAATCACCTGAGTTCGTAGACACACGGTTTCAAACAAGATACTTAAGCGTCCATGTCCCTTTGAGCATGAGACTAAAATCCCTGGGACCTACTTAAATTGAGGCATGTGCTTAAGTTCTGTGTGGGATCGGGGCCCCCATGGAGAGAGTCTCACTCCAGTTTCTGTACACCTGGCTACCTGAGAAAGATTTGCCCAGGCCAGTGGTTTGCAAAGGGCTGGTAATCTGCTCGCTGCAGCAGATGGGCAAAGCAGGAAACTAGGTCACCGTCCCCCACCCCCCCTTCCCCTAAGACAGACGTCTTTATGACATGACTTAGCTGCAGCTGGCTGGGAGTGCCCAGCCGCCTAGACTGACAGAGTGTCTGGAGCCGGGAGGAAGAGCAGCATCCGCTCCCCAGCTGCATTTCAGAGGCTGCCAGGAAATCACAAGCTCTGGTCTGTCCAGAGGAAGGACAGCAAGATGGAAGGGCTCCCACTTCAAGGGGTCACTTCAGCAGCCGGCTTCCTAAAGCCCCTTATTCCCTGTTGTGGGGAGAAGCTGCCGGGGGCAGGGTGTTGCCCATCATGGGGCAGCACCAGGCCATTCCTGATCCCAGGCTGATCAGCTCTACCTGAAATGGCAGGGTAATAAACCAAGCAAGGTGCTCAGCAGAGTGAAGAGCTAGGGAAAGGGGGGTGGAGGTGGCTGGCCAGGAAAGCTGCAAGTCAGGAAGTGCACAGAAGCTGGGAGCCCAGGAAGGGGCTTGCCTCACTGCGTGCAGACAGATGGAGCCTAGGAAGGAATGGGCAATGGACATAAACGGACTGGGGGATGGTTTATGCACAGTCCTACAAACTGCATGTGGAAAGAAGACCAAGTCTCAGAGACTGCCTCTAAGGAGGGCCCAGTTCTCGCACCTTCTTCAACAGATTAGAGTCCTGCATGCTGAAATGAGCCCGATGGGATCCAAGAGGTCATGTTGGGCAGAGATCAGGAACTCTCCTGGCCTGAGCCCCTCAAACTCAGGCCATGCGTCCTTGAGTGAGAGGCCCCACCCCTCGGAGCACCATGACATCACAGTGCTCCTGGTAGGGCCATGCCAGGAAAAGGACAAGGGAACACCTTAACCTCACCTTTTTCCTGAAGTGCTCTGCCCCTCCCTCCAAAGTGCCAGGACATCACGGGGTTCTGTGAGGATGGGGTTACCTGATGAAAGGGGCTAGGGTAAGGCATTCCACTGCCTCTTTTCTGATGTGGCCCCACCTCCGCAGAGCTCCACAATGCCATGGGACTCCAGAGAAAAGGTGTGCCCCCTCCCCCTGCAATTACACCAGGCCCAGAAGAGCCCAGCTGTTTTGGGATCAGGCTCAGGCCAGGCTAGGGCCTGAGCTTTGAGCCCATACAGGGCCCTTTGAAAAATGGTGCCAGTCTTCTCTGGTAACTGGAGGACCAAGAACTATATGCAATTCAATTCAATGCCACCTAATGGCTTGATTTGGGTGCAAAACAGGGTAGATTCTAGGCATGGTGTCTTCTCATTCCCACTCCAGAAATAATCAAGTTTGAAGATAAACAAAAAAGCCTTCTGCAGAAGGGATCCCCAAAGTTAGACAGGAACCCCTTACTATTATGTCACCTGATGTATTAATTCCATCCATTACCATTCCAGCCTAAATGTGATAGACATGGATATTCTATCCCATTGGCTGGCAGCTTCTTGCTTACAATGCTGTCCTTTCTCCCATAACACTGAGATGGAGTTTTTTCCTTTAAGTTGCAGCCATTCTCCAATATCTTATCTCTAGAAATCGAGGCTTCAGAGCTACTTCCGAGGCTTCACGGCTGCTCTGTAGTCGTAGTTCCAAGCTTGCTCTGTAGCTGCAAAGGCTAGAAATTTACTCTCTTTAATAAAAACCGCTGAAGTTCAAATGATTTTAATTACACATTTAGGCTTTGCAAAACTTCTAAACAAACAAACAAACAAACAAATAAGAATGGCAACCCTCCCTTCCCCCATCTTCAGATCAGCCACTCCCAAACTGGGCACGGTAAGTGACCTTGCAGCTGGGGCTCCTGTAAAACACTCTGCTCACTTCTTGGGGAAGAGAAGCTAAGATGGATGTGCTGGCCACAGCTCCCACAGTGAGCAATCCCTCTACCCCATTCCTACATGTGGCTGTAGCAGGGTTACCATACCTCCCTTTAAAACAGGACGCTTATGAAAAATGCATTGGTTCCAGTACAGCCCTGCAACATGTATTTTTCATAACTGTCCTCTTTAAAGAGGAGGTATGGTAACCCTAGGCTGTAGCACCTGAAGGCACCCCACCATTATGGGTAACTGACTGTGGGCAAGAGGGTTGCTAGGTACCACCAGGCTAGAACCCAAATCCCTGCAATTTCAACAGAGATGCCTTGAACTCAGCACCACAGCAGAGCTACTTCTACTGCTACTCCTTCAGGATATTAGGATTTATTCAGGATAAAGCATGGAAAGGCAATCTCCTAATATTTCTTTCTTTATTTAAATAAATAAATAATTAATTAATTAAAAGGGTTGCCCTTCCATGATTTAAGTAACACAACCCGCCCCCCCCCTTGCATTGTCTGGCCAACAGCTTAAAAGAGCAGACAGGATTAGGTATAAACAGGTACTGCAGATTTAGGGGCAGGCAACAAGAACAGGGGCAAGTCCACGGTCAGGTTCCAAGGGATCAGACAAGGCCAAGAAGTCAGGAAGCAGAGGGAACTAGAGACAGGGTCAAGGTCAAGGCAAAAGCAACCAAGAGAGACAAGCACATAGGTCAGAAAAATGCAGCGTGTGTAAGGGGTGCAGGGTGAGGTGTCTGGGACATGGGCAGACAGTGGGGACTGGGGTGCAGGGTAAGGATCAGGGCTAGAGCAGAGCAAGGCAAGGACTAGAATCAAGCAAGATGGGGAATACGAAGCGGAGCAGAGCAAGGGCTTGGAATCACGGCAAGAACAGAGACAAGGACAGGAAGTGAGGTCACGACAGATAATCCAACCAGCTTTCTGGTGCTACAGGCAAGCCTTATAGGCTGGCTGGCAGCCAACCAGGAAGCTAGGAGGCTCGGCAATGGCTGGAGCAGATAGGAGGAGGGGTGTGGCCGGGCGGGAACAAGAAGAGGGCCTATAGGGCAGCTTTTCAGCCTGAGGCGGGCAGCAGCAGTGGTGCTGATGAGCTGGTGCTCCTCCAAAATCCTGGGGGATGGAGGTCCTGACACACAGGCAGGAGGCGGTGTTGCTCTGCCCAGCTTCTTGCTTCCTTTGGGCAGTCCTTTATACCAGCATCAGCCAGCCAATCCCATCTGCAGGGAGAGTGGCTCAGCAGCTGCAAAAAGCTGGTCAGAGTGCCCAAAACTGAGCTAGCTTTCAGGAGTCTCTTGCGGCACTATGGGTCAAACTGTTGGGCTGGGAACCTCAGGGTTCCTGTTTTAAGGCCCCCTACCGGGGGTGCACTTCCACCCCAGGGACTTTGTGTGGCCACGCCCCCTTCAGACCACCATGATGCTGCTTCAGAGGTGTGGCCCTATCTAAAAAGAGGCTGGCAAAAAGGCTCTCCTACCAATTTTTGATGTGGCCACACCTAGGGTTACTATACCTCCCCTTTAAAAGAAGATGCTTATCAAAAACACATGGTCTAGAGCTGCATTGGTTCCAGTGCAGCCCTGCACCATTATTATTATTATTATTATTATCAACATTTATATAGCGCTAGCCATGTGCCTGGTGCTGTACAGAACACAGAAATAGACACGGTCTCTGCCTGTGGCTTACAATCTAAAAGACAAGGAGAGGGGACAGTGGGAGAAACAGGGGAGAAGACAAACAAACATTCAGGCATTGGGAAAGGCGGCGAGGAAAAAGTGGGTCTTGAGCAGGGATTTGAAGGAGCGGAGGGAGGGGGCAAGGCGGATGTGGGTAGGGAGGGAATATTTTTCATAAGCATCCTCTTTTAAAGGGGAGGTATGGTAATCCTAGCCACCGCCCTTCCAAACATCATGCCACTCTGCAAAGGAGTGGTCCTGTCAGAAAAGGGGCATGAAAATCTTTTAGTCCCGTTTTACTGCCCTCCCCTCTGGAAAACCCAGAATAAGTAGACGCTGACCATGCCTGCAGGCAGGCACATAGTGGTTCATGAGAAACTTTGGGGTGTGTGTGTTTCAATCTCTCTCAACCTTAATTTCCCATCTGTAAAATGGGTATCATAACAACCTACCTCAGAAGATCATGGTGAAGATGAGCTACATATGGATTGTAAAGCACTCAGAACACTGAAAGTGATGTATAAATAATAGTATTAGACAGTTTTGGAGCCACTGCTATAAATATCCCAGGCAGCCTCTCCGAAGAACGTGGAACTATGGCCCCATTAAGACAATGCCAATAAGCTTTGGAAAAGCCCTTTAAGAAGCAGCCAAATCAAATAAAGAACTATTTAAAGCGATCTCTCTACTGGGGTGATCCATTTGATGAACATTGCCTATGAAGAAATGTTTCTCTTGTGCCATGGGGATTCTAGCTGAGCAAAGCGCCTGCAAAATCTTCCTGAAGTGTAGAGAGAGCAACGCAATCCTCTTGTGGGCTTATATTCAGTAACAAACCTCATCTCACCCCATCCCCACAATTAAGTGTTCCACTTCTACACACCCATCCTTTCAGTCCCCCTGGAACCTTCCTCCTTAATTCTCATGTGATTGGGAAATAATCTTCCTTTCATGCACTGCCATAGAGCTGCTTTTTCAGAAAATGAACAGCTTTGACACACGCATGATTCTTCCAGGCATTTATTGCTTGGTTCGTACATCACGGGATATGGCTGGGAGTGCCCTTCTGAAATGGACACTTTGGAGGTTCGATCCCTGCAGTGCATCACGCCTGCTGGTCTGATTCTGTGAACCACTCACCTAACTTTGAGCACAGGAGTAGCCCTATTAACATTAAATGGACCACATACTGGCTTAAAAGTGAAGCACACACTTAAACACTTAGATGAATCAGGATCAGCGCCAGGTTCCCAACATGCTTCCACACACCACCCTTTCTTGGGCTACTGTTGCATGAAGGTCTCCCCTACATGTTCTCCCAGCTCCCTGTCATGATCCTGTCTTTGCCATTCAGTGCCCACAAATCTCTTGGTTTTGCACCTCTCTCTGATAGCTGGCCTTTCCCTTACACTTTTTCTGTCTTTTGGGATCCAATCAAGGATTACTTTGGTCCATTCTTCATGCTATATGTCAGGGGTAGTCAACATTCCCAATCCCAAGAACCACATATATAAAAATCTTCCTATGGCCAAGAGCCACAAGACACACTTCTGGCACATAAACCTCTCCTGCTTTACGACTGGCTTGCAAAACTGGTGCTCTGAGATTCTGGCTGCTGAGACGGGCCGTTTTTAGACAAGATGCAAACACACAGATTCACTCATCAAGATGCCCATCTGAAGGCAGCGTGGGGGATGCACACTCCTGTGACCCATACACCACTCACTCATGCCCCCGCACGGAGAAAAATCTAGGATGATCCGTGTGGGGCAGGCCAAACCACGCGTGGGTCGCACACCCATCCCTGGCCCGTATAATCCCCCTTCCGCTCACCAGACGTGTGTGGGCGTTCCACGCAGTGCACATGGGTCCACCCCCCAGCCATGCCCATTTTAAAAAGGCCTCTGAAGAGCAGTTGTGATTCAGCTGCTGAGACTCGGGTGAAATGAAGCACGATGCAGGAGCATTAAGGCAGTGCAGGGCCCAGGACCAACCCTGGTTGAGAGCTGCACTTGAACTGCCCAACAGCTGCATGTAGCTCCTGAACAACAGTTTAGCCACCCTTGCTGTATGTCTTGATCATTGCCACTTCACTTCTTTTGCCCTAAAAATGATATTCATACTTTGGTCTGGGCTCTAACCCACTCATACCCTTCCCTATTCCTAAGGGTTATACATTTTTCCATGAGTCGGTTGTTAAAATTTCTGTGCCAGTTTTGCATTTCATCACTAGGTTTCACATTACTGGTAAGACCCCCTGATCAAATACTTCCCTTTTTAAACAAATGAGAATCATGCTTCTAAACTGCATGATTAATTTTTCCAATGACTTTGGATTCTGCTTCTCTTGTAGGTTTCCATATTGGCTAACCTCATCAACCCTTGCCTTGGTGATTCCTTGTGTTACACCGTTCAAGTTTTTTCCCCCACAGGTGCCCTTGCCATCTCCACTTTCATTCTGCAATTTCGCATCTTATTGGTTTCTCTTTGGTCTTAACCCCCCAAACTCTACATCCATCATATTTTCCAGCAGGTTTGGACTGTAGATCTTTTTGACATTTCAGTCATTCCAAGAGGTCCTCTCCTGCTTCACTATGAAAAATGTGTATTGCCTTAATGCATTTGAACACGTACAGTAAAGAGCATGTTATCTGCATCTCACTTGTGCAGACATATTACATGTCCCCGAGATGAATGGAACTCTCAGATGTGCTGAAGGAGCTGCAGAGTAGAATGGGAGACACCCCTTCCCCAACTACATCCATGCTTATCTGGACAATTTTCATGTCCCTCATAGTCTCCGCCCAAAGTGTCTAGATGTCTGTACATTAGATCCTCACTTGTTGACCAAGTCCATCTTTCAGAACCATGAGTGATTTGTAGGTCTCCTGGTAGGGGCCAATCTGGCAAGGACTGCTGAAAGGGGCTGGGTTCTTTTTGCCTTTCATTGCTATGATACATGCTGGCTCTGCGTGGGAGAGAACCTTTAGAATAAGCTTCACGGCCCTAAACGTAACCCAGGAGGCAGTAACGGGAGATGAGGCGGTTGCTAAGGCACTGCTGCCAGATTAGCCTTGGGAGAATAACAGGCTCAATTGGCCTGTAAAATCCTTTTAGAGCAGATAATGCCCAAGCTAACGTTGCCCAAGGGAGAGGAGCCACTGAATACACAGAGATAACAGTGGCCTCATGCCTGCCATCCTTGTAGAGGGCACAGCAAGGAGTTCAAGGCTAGGAGGTTACCAGAGGCTGTGTGGGGGCAATAAGAGGACATGCTCCTACCACCCAAATTTGGGAAACAAGGGCCAGCCACATCTTAATTTTAGCTTCCTGTGACCACTGTGACAATGGCCTTGCTAAAATCAAGGAGGCCATTCTGGTCTCCACTGACATCTGAATTTCCTGGCTGCTGGATAAATGGACAGAGCTTCTGTCATTGGGGGGGGGAGAGTCTGGAAGCAGGATTTGGGGAGGAGGTAGGGGGAAGGAGCCCCTCCCCCATGCACTGTTGTTACTCTACTGTATATAACACAGGCCAAGAATGTCCCCAATATCAGTAAGAGCCCTCCTTCATCCCTGTATTCCCATGTCCATTCCAGAGCCTGTGTTACATGGTGCCAAGTCAAGCAGTCTGCTTCAGGAGTTCCTGGCAAAAGACACACGGCAGTACACTTTTGGGGAGGAAGAAAAGATGGGAATTGAACCGTCCTCAGGAATTCTTGGAGCATGGCTTCATCTTCCCCTCCAGCTCCCACAGCGCAGGGTTCAGAGCGGCCTCATTGACTGCTGCAGCCAACTTCACGGGAGGAACAGATCAGATGACAGAGGGGACCCACCGTGAAGGAGGAGAGTCAGGCAGCCAAAGTTTGGAATCTCGGTTCCCTTCCAAACTTTCTCGGCAGCAGCACTCTCACTGCTGAGCCCCAGCACCCGGCCACATGAAAGAGCCGAGTTCTCTGTTCAGCATTAGGGGAGGATTCTTCTCAGCAGAGTAATATTGATGGAGTAGGGAGGAGGCGGCGGCGGCTTGTCAAGCTCCTTTGGGCCGATGCCCCGTCACCAATCTCCATAATACAAAGCAGATGAATAGCTTTGAAATAGCATAGGAGAGGTGGGAGGAGAAAGGCTAACCCACTGGAGGCGTGTGCTATGCAGAGCCAGCCTTAAGCAGGGGCTACAGAGGTCTACAGTCCATGCTTTCAGAGGCCTTGTGCCCTGGAAGCTCCCAGCAGCTGCTACGGGGTCCTGGGACTTTCTGGAGTGGCAGTCATGGCTGAGGAGCCCAAGAGCATCTTCGGAGCTGTGGCAGAGCCACTGCCGCTCTGAAGGCTCCTGAGGCATGCACTTCCTGTGGGACCCCACCACTTCCCCCCACCCACCCCACACACTCCGGCAACCCCATCTCCCACCTGGTGACCCTGCCCCTACCCTGTCTACATGTCTACCTCTCTGTGCCCTGCACCCCATCAAGTCTAGGGCCAGCCCTGGTATGCATCTCCGCTCTGTGGCCACCAGCCCCAGCTAGGGCACCTGACTCTTTTGTTCAAACTGTTGAGCATCAGGTCTTCAGCTCTGAAGATCACCGGTTCAATCTTGTCCGTGGCAGCTGGTCAATTCTGATCTCTTTAATTTTAAAATTGTCTAATGTTCACAATATCATCTCGGTGTTGGGCAAGCAAAGCTAGTCAGAAAGCCAGTCTTCAAGTACCCCTCCCAGCTACAAGATCCCCTTTACCCAGACTCTTTTAAAGCGCAGCCTGCACAAATCCCCATCACAATGCTCAACATATCGGAAGGGAAGGGAATGCCCAAACATTACTCCAGTGCCCTTTTCCCTTTCAACATAGGGAAAAGGGCAACTGCAACCGACTCCGGTCAACCCCCTTGTGGAGTGCTGTGGAGGTAACATTGATCAACAACCCGATACCTTTTCCTGGATTTGTAAACAATTACAGGATCAGGTCTGGGTCAGGTCTCTGTCCTAGGCAAAGGGCAAGGTTCAGAACAGAATTATAAGGTTCAGTACAGAAACATAGGAGTCCAGCACAGGAACCGAGGTTCAAAGCAGAAGCTGACTGGGGTCAGAGAGCAGAGAGCAAGCAGATCCAGAGCAGAAGGGTAGCAGCAAGGCAGGCAACCAGAACTAGAAGTACAATACATTGCTTTGCCACCTTCCTGCTGTTGTCAGTCAGCCTTATATACCAGCAGACAGCAAATCAGAAAGCAGGGGGCGTGGCAAGGTCTAGAGCACAGGAGAGTCCACAGGGCAAAGTCCAGATTGAGCCAGAGAGCAGCAGTGGTTCTGCAGAGCCGAATGCTGCTTTGGAACCCATACGGCTGCCAGTTCAAGGTCCAGGTCCTTACAGATACACCCTGGTATTCTCTCTGCTTTACAGAAGAGGACACAGATACACAGAAGTGAAGTGACTTGCCCAAGGTCATGCAGTAGGCCAACGGATGAGAACCTATCACGAGTTACAGAAACACATGGTGTGTAAATTACTCCTCTGAAGGGCATTGCTTTTCCCTCCGAGTGAGTCCTGAATCGGTGTCTCAACATGGCTGTAGGTAGGAGGTGCTGTGCACTGGAGGCGATATCATTCAGAGATGCCAAATGGCACTCCTGGTTATGGAAAATCCCACAATACCCTTCATAAAGAAGGTGGACTCCTGGCCAAATTGAACTCCATCTCCAGTAATTGCATTTAGGTTCACTAAGTTTTTCAAAAGGGGATGCTGCATGTTGCCAGACATAATCCTAACTGCTTGCTTCAGCCATACACATGAAAATCCCGGCTATGTCTGTAAACACAGGCTACACAACTGGCCCATGTGTTCAGTATGGCTTGGCTCCCAAAAAATCATAGGTGAGGACAGCATGAGTTTCCTACCAGTGTGTAGCTGCTGTTACATACCAGTTCTGGTAATCTAAAAGAAGGTACAAAAGCATCCCGTGCTTAGACTTTGTGGGGAAAGACTTTCCAAATTAAATGACAATTAAACATTTGTGAACAGATTTAGTCCGTGGTCTTGTTGCTGTTACCAAGGAGGTTGGGGGTTGACCAGGGTTGGTTGCATGCATTACACTTTGTCAAACCTAGGGAAAAAATAGTTGGGACAGGGAGAAGGGAAAAATTATTTCTGAATCCTGTGCCAATAGTTAAACCAGCTTTCTATCAAAGAGAGTGGGAGGGTAATATGCATCAGCAGGAAGCCAACTGGAACCTTTGGGGGGGGGGGGGAGATGAGGGAAGGAACAGTTACATGACTAGTGGCCAAGGGTACCAGAGAAATTGCATTTGGGGAGGGGAAGGGCAGGGGATGGGAGAGATGCTTTGCTCGTCCTGACCCTTTCTGATGTGATCACATGTACACCCCTTTCTGAGCACTGTGATGTCATGACACTCAGAAACGGGGAATGGTCACATCAGAAAAGATTGGGGACCCCCTTTGCCCCTCCCCTTTTTGACATGGCCACTCCCCTTTTCTGAGCACCACAATTTCACAAAACTTAGGAAGGGGAAGGGCCAGGGACAGCCAGGGGAATACAATTGCACCCCCTTACACACCCTCAGGACACACATGCTGGTGGGAGGAGACTGAATGGTCCAACATACGTTTGTTTAAACAGCTGCCCGATCACAATGACATCATCAAATTCAGCACAGGGTGGCTCTGCAAGACGTTTATCATTACATCTAGTAACCCCTCCATGTTCTGTCCCCACTACACCGTACTGTTAAACTGGCACATGGTTCTGCCCCCAGAGATGGCTGTACTTCTGCAGCAGGAGAAGCCATCTCCGCATTCATCCCCCTCAGCCTTGGCAGGGATGATATGGAGGAGTTACAGAAGGGCAAAATGCTACAGCAGAGCTCTGTGTGAACTTGTGGGTGGCCGCTAGCTGGTGACAGTGACTGTAACACTGTGGCTGGCGGCCTGCTGGCCCGAGAACCAGTTATTTCAGCCTGATCTAACCATGCAACAGCTGGAGAGAAACTCCATCCCCCTTTTATCAATGAGCACGAAAACCTCTTACACCTCACCCTACCTTGAGCTCCCATCTACAGCAACCCCAGGATCAATTGGACCTACAGCAAAGGACCCTAACTAGTTTCATGCAAAGCCTCATACACACTCCTACTGTAGCTTGTGGCTTGCAATTCCCCTTCACTTTGCTTGCTTCCTTAGTCTCTGCAATACATGCTCTCACAGGATTAATGACAAGCCATCAAACTGGGGAGCGATTACAAGGACATCTGAAAATTGCACACCATGAGTTTTGCCCCCACCAAGCCTACTGACTTATGCTTCACAATCCCAGTGCGAGCATGTCCCTGAAAACCACTTCCTTACTGAACTCAGCTCCTGCCTAGCAGGAGTCTGCGTCCTGCTTTGGTACTGCAGGGTCACCAGCACCAGTCTGGTTTTTAATTTGGGGTGAGCAGGGTCTCGAGATTCAGGTTAGTGCACCTGCCACTAATATCCTTCCTCAACTCAAAATATTCTTCATGGACTTTGCAAACCAGTAACAATACCCGCAAGGGTCCAGAGAGAATCAGCTAGACTTCCAAAATCACAGGGTTGACTTGGCAATCATGAGATTTTAAGAAAAATCAGTTTTCAGTTTCTTTAATGTCCTTTTATTGCAACACTGGCAATAATACTGTGAGAGAGTGGGCAGAAATACAGTATGGTCTTCTCTGCACTCACCAAGAGGAATCTGTGTGACAGAAGTCACAGAATATTCACTCCCCACCAATGTATAGCTAGGGGAATACCAAGGATAGAACTGGCAATGGGTGGAGCCAGACGAATTGCCCGGGTTCAATCCCGGGCGCAGGGAGCCAGGCACACGAGCAGGGGGATGGGCTCATTGTGGAGCCACTGCCACAGCTGGGGGCTCTGACCCCTGCAGTGCAGGATTGGGGCACTGCCTATATGCAGCTGTTGGAGGGGCTGGAGAAGGGTATGCGCGCCTTCCACCCACGCCTGACAGCTGATGGGGAAGGGGAGCCCGGGAAGAGCATGCACCCTCTTCCCAGGCTCCCTCTCCCCCATCAGCTGTCAGTCAGGTGGATGGGGGGGGGGAGGGAGAGAGAGGAGCCTGGAAAGAGCACAGACTCCCCTCCCCCCCCATCCACCCAAATGACAACTGATGGGGAAAGCCCAGAGGGGGAGAGCACCCCTCTCCCCACCCTGACAAACAGCTGATTGGAGGAGGGGGGCATAGAGGAGCAGGCACAGGTGCTCCTCTAGGCCCCCCCTCCCCCGATCAGTGGTTTGTTGGGGTGGGGAGAGGGGGGCGCATGCAGCTCCTCTGGGCTCCCCCTCCCTCCATCAGCCCGGGTGGACCAGACTCCTGCCCAGACTGTGACGTGGCTGTGAACAACATATGCTAGCACCCATCCCTCATGGCTGGTAAAGTCGTCCCAAGCACAGCGAGGCAAGCATGCCAGGCCACATGGGTTTGCTCTGCCCAGGCAGCCTCTACCCCACGTGGGGCAATGCGTCCTTGGAATTTCTCCGAGGATGCGTCACGGAGCAAGCAGATGCTCGCCCCACACCGGGACAAGGCAAACATCTGGCGGCCCCTGGACACATGAGCCATTGCATCCCAGGGCTTGATTGCCCAGGGTGGGGCAAGCCTCCCTCGGTGTCTCGTGTGGCTGCAACCCAACATGTAAGGAATCACATTTCCACTAGAACAGAAACTCTGATGCTCAGTCAGATGCCCATGACGATAGGTTAAATATCATCCTTGTGAATTACATCACTGTCCATCACAGCAAGTAAGAAACAAGAAGAACAATCATCAGAGAGAGAGACCGTGTAGTTTTATGAATAAGGTGCTGGACTTTGGGTGTTTTTAGACAAGCGCCTCCCCACCCACTACCCTCCCACCCATTGTACATGTTGCAGGGCACCCACAGGGCACCACTGCAGCCCTGCAACATGTATACTGGCTGTATGGTGGTGGGGTGCTTGTTTAAAAACACCCTTAAGACTTGGGAGACCAAGGTTCAAAGCCCAGCATAGCCATGGGTGGCCTTAGGCAAAACACTGTCTCTTGGAAGTGCTGGTGGAAATGTCAGTTCCTCATCCGTAAATGGGAATGTATGTAATAATCCTGTATTTCTCTATGTTCTCTACCTCCTTGTCTCTTCTTCTGTGATCATCCTAGATCGTAATTTGTAAGCCCCTCAGGGCAGCGACCTGTGTCTAATTACAACTGTTCAGTGCCAGGCACACTGCTGTCGCTATATAAGTAATAAATAAATAATAATAATAATAATTGCAGTCTATACCTTGAGGGGCTGCTCATTTTGGAACAAGGTTTTTAGCAACATGTGATGGGATCAGGGATAAGCGGGGGACAACTGGGTTTTCCAAATGGAGGGCTCATCCTTCGTAAGATCACTGGGTCAGATCAATGGTCCGTCTAGACCAGTGTCCTGTCTCCTTCAGCGACAGCTTTGGTTGCTTCAGAGAAGGGCACAGCACCCACAGTGGAGTGATCCATTTCCTGCTCTTCACTCCCAGCCCAACAGTCTGAGGTCTCACCCCCCTTGACCAACTTGATTACTACTAGTCATTTGTGGACAAAGTCTTTATGGCCAGACAATGTTTCCCATAGTCCTTTGGGATACTTTTCCCCATGAAGCCTTGCAGCAGCTCAATAAAACCCACACAATAAACCTCCCACTCTTTCAGAGGCTGCAAAATAAACAGTTCGGTCTGGAATTCCCCAAGCCTGGGATTCTCTTCCCTGTAGCGCAAACAGCAGATTCAAGTTGATGTCAGCCCCCTGAAAATCTCAGTTCTTGCTGCGTTGGCATTGGGCTGGGCCATGCTATACAAAAAGGAGATTAGGGCATAAAGCAAACAGGGTGGATGGGAGTGGGGGGATGAGTGATTGACAATGTTGCTATTCTCAATGACAATCCCTCTGCAAGGTGGGGATCGAGGCTGTTTTTGTCCATGGATGGGATGGGATGGGATAGTTGGCTCCATAATCTGCCTTTTGTTTAGTTTCACGCCACCAGACAGCAGAGGCAATGCAGCAATATGTGACTGAGCAGGTGATGTCTAATAGCAAACGAGTGCCCTATATTTAAAATGTTGCCATCAAGGGTGCCAGCAGAATTATGTTCAGGAGAGACAGGTAGCGGGAAAGCTGCTTCACTCCACTGCTTTCTGATGGGGCCATGTCCCTTTCCCAAGCATCATGACATCACAATGCTTAGAAGGGGTGGGGCCAGGAGGTGCAACTGCACCCCTTTCACTCCCCTCCCAGCTCCCATGTCTGTCATTTGACTCCCCTTACCCTACTTCTTCCACATCCCTCCCTTAAATGTTTTCAGCCATGGGACATTTAGTGGTGGAAACTCCTCAACCTCCAATGACCAATTACTCTTAAAATGGACGTGGCCTAATGTCACTCTCTCAATCTGTGGCGCACCCATGCTTTTAGAGACTGTGTGCAGTTCTAGCTACACCACTTCAAAAAGGATAGAGTAGGACTGGAAAAATACAGAGAGAAGAGAAACAGACATGGATCAGGGGTCTGGAATGGCTTCCATAAGAGGTGAGGCTCAAAAGATTAGAGTCCTTCAGCTTAGAAATATTATCATCATTATTTATAGAGAGCCAGCAATGTGTTTGCTGGCTGTTATACAGTCAGGATAAGTCATGATATTATATTATATTATTATTATTATGTATATAGAGCCAGCAATGTGTTTGCTGGCTGTTATACAGTCAGGATAAGTCATGATATTATATTATATTATTATTATTATTTATATAGAGCCAGCAATGTGTTTGCTGGCTCTTACACAGTCATGATAAGAGACTGGTCTCTGACCCGAGCAGCTTACAAGCTAGACTTGACAAGAGGCAGGCAACAAAGGGGAGGAGCACATAGGGAGAGACAGAGAGATACATTCATGAAGTTGAGAAGTCGCAGGTGTATGCACTCGGCTTGGTTACAGATAGGCAGGAAAAATACAAGCAAGGAATTTATGAGGATGAGGAAAAAGTGGAAGCTTGACAGAAGAGGTAAGTTTTTAGGAAGCATTTGGAGGTTAGATGGGAAGGAACAGAGCATACATATTCAGGGAGGGAATCCCAGGTATAAGGGGCAGCGAGAGAGAAGAGGCAAAGAAGAGAGCCAGTGTGGTGTAATGGCTAAGTGCATAATACTTGGAACACGGGACCCTGGTTCTAGGCTCGCCTTGGTCAGACACTCACTGGGTGATCTTGGGCCAGTCACACTATTCTCTCAGTCTAACCTACCTCACAGGGTTGTTGTGAGGTTTAAAAGTTGTGTTTGTTATATATAACGTGCTCTGAGTGCCATGGCAGGGGAGTGCTACATAAAAATTATGATTATTATTTATGGAGCAAGAAATTCTGGGGTGGGTGCGGGTAGTGAGAGAGGAGGAGTGAAATTGCTGATTGGGAACATAACAGGAAATAAATGCAGAAAGATAAGAGAGAGCAAGGCCAGACAGAGCCTTGAAGATGAAGACAAAGAGTTTGTGCCGGATACAAAGGAGGAGAGGAAGACATGAGAACATAAGTAGTGCCATTCTGGGTCAGATCAACAGTCCATCTAGTTCCAGAATTTTGTCACCAAGCAGTAGCTTTGGTTGCTTTAAGGATGTGCCTAACAGGTCATAATTGAGAGATCCATTTCTGCTATTCGTCCTCAGTCCCTGACAGACAGATGCCTCATTCCCTGACCAGCTTGACTAATCACCATTTATGCATGCAGCAGCACGCACAAGAGTTTAGGAAAGAAAGAAGGTGGAAATTAAACCGGGCCAACCTTTTGGAAAGGCAGTGCATTTATAGGCAACAGCAGCTTAGAAGGCAGTTATGTAACTTCTTAACAAAAAGCTGTGGGTTTAATGATAATTTTTTCCTCAGCAGTAATGTCTTTGGGAGTGGGTGTTTCCACTTGATTTGTGCCCAAATTAAGTGGATTCTATGACAACTGGCGACGGCTGTAATGGAAAATAAAAGTCAAGCACATACACCCATTTTCCCAGTTGCTCCTGGCTTGCAATTCAATCATAAAGGGGTGCGCATCAACAAATGCTGAACCAAACTGTCCAGTTTTATTAGAAAAATAGTAAAATAAGAGTGTTTTGACTTCACTTTTCACAAATAAATAATTTGTATTAGGATTGGTAACAACAAGTCATCAAAATACACACACCAGTTCAAAGTACACTTAAAATCAAACCACAGTCAAAACCCAGAGCCACCCATGCTGGTCTTGGCTCTGAGCATAAACCAGAAACTTCCACCTACCGTGATAATACAAGTGGCTTCAGGCAGCCAAGATAATTTATTTAATTATATTTATTTAATTATATTTATATGCTGCCTCCCCATGCCCATGGCATCTCAGGGCAGCTTCCAACAATGTAAAATTATTAAAACATAAAATCCACAATATCATTATTAAAACAATTTTAAAACACCCACCTACAAAAATTCAACCCACCCTCCCCTCCCCACCTCCGAAGGCCTGGGAGAACAGCCACGTCTTACAGGCCCGACGGAAGGCCTGTAAGCCTAAGGGTGGGTTGGACAGTGTTCAATGTAAGGCAATGGTTTTTTGGCTACAAAAGGGACCTTAACCAGGGTCCCTTGCATCCTGCAAAAATATTTTTTTTTTAAATCTGTAACCAGGAAACCCAAAATCTGCCAGCAGTATAAATCATGCAAATAAACTATAGTCTGAAAATTATGCAAATTTTAAAATGTAATTGAGTTTGTCAGCAAAACATTTAATCCATTTTGGACACATTCTCTCTTAAACACAAAATACCAAACAGACCTCTCAGCTGGGGGCTCTTCTCTCCAGCAGGGAGTTATGGGCTGGGCTGCTCCTTTTGGGCAGTTGTAGCAGGGGGCCCCTTGGATCTACAATATATGCCCACAGCTAACAGTGCTGGTATCCCACTGGCTAGCTCACACAGTCAGCATCCCATTGGTCAGCCCCATGCACTCCTCACTCAGACTGTAATTCTACACCGCCAGAGGCACTTTCTGCAACAGTTTGGGCAAGTTGTCAAATTTTGCACGAATAAATGGGATTGCAGCAGCACAAAATTCATGGGACCCTGGTCATAACTTCCCCAGAGGTACAGCTACAGTTATGAAATTTGGGGTCCCTACTAATTTTAAGGTCTTCCACTGTCTGCCCCTCTATCAAATTTGCTAAAATTGGTCTGAGATCCAAAGCTCACACAACCCTTCATTTCCTAGGAAACCAGGCTTTAAAAGAGGTTCAATCTCACCCCCAGACTCACTGGATAGGCTCAGGTTGCAGATGAAAGTTGAGGGCTTGGGCGAGGATGCTCTCAGAGAAGGGCGGTTTCTCAGCAGCCCTCTCTATGTCGATGTGGGCAGAGTTGCAGAGGGCGTGAACCCCGGTGTCTGTCCGGCTGGAGATGAAAAACTTGATAGGAGTGATGGATCGGAGTTTCTCTGCTGCCTTCTGCAACCCAAGAGGAGATGAGAGCATGAGCAAGGAGTCACCAAAACATGGGGGCATGTACTTTTCATCTCTAAAGCAAACAGGAGACCAGAAAAGATGTTCAGAACTACACAGCTGTCTGAAGACCGGACAGATCCCATTGAGGTAACTTAATCATTGTCAACAAGAGACTGAACGGCCCTAGTGGATAAGAATTTGGACTGGGACTCCGGAAACCAGGGTTCTTTTCCCAGCTCTGCCATTTACTTTACTGAGTGACCAAGCTACATTCCTGCATGAACTCCAGAATCGAGCCTGAGCCCAGCCTGAGTCTGACTTTGTATGTTTTGCTTTACATATTTACTAGGCTTGTAGCCTACATGTAGGCCAGTATCACACGTGTGACCCTATGTTCCTCCGTGACACCCACCTGAACTGGCCCCAGCGCAGTCAGGACCTTCTGTGCCAAATCTGTACTGGGGGTGGCCCCAACCTGATGGGAGTGCCATGAAAGGGGTGGGATCAAGGGACATATCCTTGTACTTTAGCCCTGTCCCTTGGAGCACCCATGATGACATCCACCAGGTTCTGCAGGGGCGTGGGTCTCTTGTCCAGGGAGCCTAACCTGGTCCAAGGGGCTTGATCGGAAAGGGCTCGCAAACCAAATCAAGCCTCACTGGATTCCTCATGTCTGACCAGGCTTAGTCTGGTTTGTGGTAGGGATGAGAAATCGGGCTGAAAATCAGCACAGTGTTCACCCAAAATGCTGGAAGTGAACAACTGCCAGGTCTTGACATTTTAATCAGTGTTTGGGGTGAACACTGTGTTGACGGTATGTCTAAACACTGTAGCGGTAGGACACTGTGTTACAGAACAAGGAACAGCGTTATGTCTAAAGACACCCCTAGACGTTCTAGGTACCCTTCTTGAAACACTGTAGAAGGGACCAGGTTTTGATATCACCCTGATAATCCACCCTCTGAAAATCAGATCTCGTTAAAGCCCATAATGCTCTGGAGATGTACGGTTCTGAAAATAAGGGACATCCAGCAACCCTACCATGTGTGTTAACATACGTGCAGCCACCACAGTGGCTACATGCCTATGGGTGGGATGGCCGTCCTCACCACCCCCGGCCGGGTCAGGTCGGGGGACAGAACCAAACATTTTTCTGGCCGTACCTGGCCGGGGAGCGGCACATGGCTGGCTGGCTCTGCTTCCATGCTGCAGCCAGCGCCCCACCAGGACAGGCAGCCATGACGTCCACCCAGTTCACCTGGCGCCTGCCCTACCTGGGTGGATTGTGGAGCCAGATCGTGGGCCTCAAACAAACCGGGCCCACGTTTCTGGCCCAGCCACCAATCCTGGTGCCCACATCTGGTGGGCTCGGAACAGTGGTGCAGGGTTCGGCGGCTGCCCAGGCGGGCAAACCAGGACAGTAGTACGTACGTATGTTAACATCCCATGCAGGGGTGATTTCTTGGACTGAAAGAGTCTACTAGGGGGTAGCCCCAAGGGGATCCATGGCAGATGTACCACAAGTGTTCTGTGGCACTTATTGACTCCCATGGATCACCTTGGAGATACCACCAGCTAGATCTGCTCACGCAACACAGAAATCATAAAGTCGGACTCACAGAGCTGAACAGGGTCATCTAGTCCAGCCCCTTGCACCAATTCAGAATTCATGGCACCCAGGTTACCCACACAGAAATATCCATCTAAGAAACAGCCACAAGGCGAGATCAGACCAATGCCTGAAGTAACCAATACCTAGAAGTAATAGGGAACACCAGAGCATACTAATGCCCGAAGTTTCAAAGAACAATCTTATAAAAAAAAAATCTAGATATTTCAAACAAGTGAAACACATCATGCTTCAGGTGAAGGCAAAAAGCCCTCAGGCCACTTTTACATATGACAAAAATGGGTTCTTATAAGTGTGTGAGATAATACCAGGTGTTATAAATAGGGCTACAAATTTGTCATGGAAATTTTCTTAAGAAGTCATGAGTTGGTCATGGCAGGAATGAGAAAGAATCTCGGAAAACTCAGGGGTAAACTTAAAATATATATATATATTTTCAATACTGTATAAATATTGTAAACCCCCCCCCCTTAGATTGTAAATCCAGGGATTAGATTGTAATCCCCCTAGCACAGATTGTAACCCCCCAGCACAGAATAGAAGAAGGAAGAAAACACACCCCACCCCTTAGATTGTAAACCCAGGGATTGTAAAGCCCTTTGAAAGACACAGGCTTAGATTGTAAACCCAAACAGGGGCTATAGAAAGAAGAAATGCTGCCGTTTCCTCTTGGGCGCCTCTTGAAACTCTGACAACGGTAACGTTCTCTGCGTCCGATCCTGCCTCCACACCATACCATGCCATGCCGCCACTTGACCACATCCAAAGCTCCGTCCTCCACAAGAAACAACACTGAGGAGGGGTTTGGAGCTCCACGGAGAGGTCGTGGCTTTGCCTGGTGGCGCAAAGCGTGTTATTCTTGCCGGCTTCTTGCCGTGCCACTGCATCTCCACAGCCAGGGAGGGGATTGGAGCTCCATGGAGACACCGTGGATCTTCTTAGTGCCATCGAGCATGCTCTTCTCACCAGCTTCTTGCTGGCTCTGTTCTTCAGTTTGGGGAAATTCTTGAAAAACTTGAGAAAAATCACAGAAGTCACGGGAAGATCTCAAAAGTCATAGAGGGGGGCAAAAGTTACTAAAATGTGACTTTTGTCACCACTGTTACAAATTTGTAGCCCTAGTTATAAATGATGAAGTTTTGTAATGTGTGAATGCACTATTCCCTTTTTATGCAGCGAGATCTCACAGCCTTGTGAAACCAATATGACTCATACAAGGCTGCAAGACCTCGCTGTATAAAAGGGGAATAGTGCATGCACACATTACAAATCTCCAGCATTTATAATACCCGGTATTATCTTGAGCACTTACAAGAACCCATTTTTGTCATGTATAAAAGCAGCCACAGAGTCATCTCCACATGATAACCTGAGGAAACCCTGTGGTAATTTTGTAGGGCAGTGCTAGATCCAGGGAAACTGGGATCCTGTGCAAAACGGTGGTGTGGGCACCATGACAACACAAGAATGTTTATCAGACACACACTGACACCCATTAGAAAAAGGGAAATGTTACCATAATTAATCTTTGATATTCAATTAAACATAATATCCCCTTCAGGACGTATGTTATGCCTATGTTGTTATATCTAGCTTACTCATGGGCCCCATGAGTGTGGGGGGGGCGGGGGGAGAAGTCCCCTCATGAACCTCTGTAGGCCCTACATAGACCAGGCTCCGTGTTTTAAGCTTTGTGAGACTAAGGGCAGTTTTAGACGATCCCGCTCACAAGCGGGATCGTTCAGTGGTTATCTTAGCACAAGAGCAACATGAATGGTGTAATGTGGTAGCCACAGCAAAGGCAAAAAATCAAATCTGACCTGAGGCTGAAGAGAAACTGGTTTTGTTTCATCCTAGATGTCTGGAAGATGCTACTGATTTTAAAAGATCCTATTCTGAGTGTTCCCAACACTATCGAAGTAGCATACTAGATGGATTGGAGCAGGGTGGGGGGACGAGACTGATCCTACACTGAAACATTCAAGGGGCATTTTGCCCCACAGCATCAATGAATACAATGTCCATCTTTTAGTTTTCAGCAGACAGTAGACTACCATCCCCCCCTGGAAGCAGGGTCAGAGAAAGCAACCAGCTCCCATCAATTATTGAAATTAAAGGAGCAGCCAGACCACCAGACTACCACTCAGCACTGATGTCATCCATTTCATTAGGCATTTAGCAAAATAGCCCAATTAATACACTCAGGGAACCAAGGATTCGGTGCACACAGAAGGATGAAGGGTACTAGTAATACGATACATCCTAACTTCAGCCCTGTTAACCAGAAAGAGGAATTTCCTTGCAGCCACTTTCACTACAATCCAGGGTCAGGCTACTCCTGTTTACACTGCCCTTCTTTGCTACCGAGAGCTTATTCACACAACAACAATTGCCCTTGCTAAATCATCATGGGTTCCTTAATGCAGGTTTACTTTGCCCGGTAACAATGCGTTCACACAACTGCCAATTTCCCTTCATTTCAATGGCGCACCCCTTGTGTCCACTGACAGAAAACAAGGATCATCAAGGAGCACAAGTGCTAAGGATTTCACACAGTACTCAGAATGTGGGTTTGGAGGCCACTACCCACTGGAAAAGAGCATTGAGCGATTGAGCCCTTAAAATCAACATGTTATCTTATCAGAACCACTGAGGCTTAAGTCACAGCAAGACAGATACTGCAAAGAGGGATGATAAAGAACGTGCTATTAGCAAGCAAAGGGCTGTGGCTCATTACAGCACATTGCAGCTGCAACATGTTTTTTTTTTATTATTATTATTATTAAACCAAACATTCACTCCTCAAGAAGAAATTCTACAGAACTCAGGATCTGTGAGTGAGGTTTGCTGCAAGTTTCCTCCCTGCAGCAATTTAAACACCTGCTAGAAGGGACACCCATTCCCCTCCCCGGCAGCTATTTATCTCTCTCAGCTTTGCCTGATAACAAAGGAGCAGAAATAAATGAATGGGAAAAATTATCATTGCCCTCCTGCTGAGAAAGTAAATAGAGACCCTGCTAAATGAGTAATTAATGTCCTTAAATGAAACGGATGAGGACATGTGTCTGTGTGTGGGGGAACACTAAATAGGGGGTGGGGTGGGTGCATACGCACACACGCATAAAGGAAAGATACTCTAATGCATGTGAGAATTGCTTTAATGAATGTGTGTGTGTGAGAGAGAGAGAGACTGACTGACCCTAATGCATGTAATTAGGGTGCCTGTGAAAGGCTTTAATGCATCTAATAGCACTAGATTTCGCAAACCAGTATTTGCTGGTGGCCTTGGTGTAGGGCCAGTAACACTACACTTCTGTTCGGATTGGAAACGTAAATAATTTACTTTGCAACCCATTTTTATTTTTTTTTAAAAAAACTTTTTAAAATAGCGCTGACATTTAATCATATGATGTGCTGCCCAATTCTAAATTAAATCCACAGAAGTCTTTACATGGACAAATACAGGGAAGGGGGTGGGAGGGAGGCACAACTCCTGTGGCCTTGCAAAATGAGACAGAGAATTATGCTGATGTATCGTGTGGGAGCAAACCTGACCCAGGTTCATCTACTTAGGAAATGAGAGAGATGATGCATGTGTACACTGGAGAATTATTCCAATGAAAACCTGACTCAAATGCATCTATTAGGGTGTGTCTGAGAGAGACACTAGACTAGAAGTCTCATCTTCCCTAATTCAAAGAGGGTCAGATTTATATTAACACATTAACTGGCCAAAATGAACTCTAACTGGCTACCTACCTAGCACTCCCGCTAACTTAGGCTGAAATATACAGCTTGCCTCATCTACACCAATGTTTTTAAATACTGACATTACAGGGGCACCTAGGAGCCCTGTAAGCAGGTGACTCTGCCTATGTCCCTGCACAGGATCCCATGGTCACACTCCAAGTCGAGACAAATTCTCTGCTTTCTCCATCAGCCTGTTATGATTTAATTACAGTTTGCACACAGAATTTCTCAACCGGTCCGGGCCCTTCCTCTCAGGGTAACATAAGACGTAACAGTCTTATCCCTACAGTGCTTTCTAAGTCTGACCTAGCTCAGGGGAAAGGGGGTATTCTCTCTGGTCACTCCCCCAGCTCGCTCCCCATAGCTGTACAATCTGGATCTACAGACTCTCAGCTCTGGGCACTCGGGGCAGCCTGGGTTCTGCTATGGCCTTGTCTGCTGGTTGTTTCAAAATGGGAAGCCAGGATTTTCTTCCTCCTCTGGTAGCGTCTCCTCACTCACCCTTCGCTGTTCCACCACTGCTACTCAATAGCCCTCCTCAGTCAAGCAGAAACTCTTCAGGCCCCGTGACAAGCTCATTCCTGGGCTGGAACCCAATTGTACTGGACCCTGTCACCACAGAATCCAAAGCACACTCGCTAACCTGCATGGAAAATGCTGCTTTCACCCTAATGTGGGCAAGGAGAGGGAGACTAAGGCCCTTTTTAAACAGGCTGCAGTTGGGAAGAGACGGTCCGTGGGTGCGCCACTGCAGGGGCAGTGCATGTGCACATGGGCACACACCAATTCCCCCTGCATCTCCACGCCTAGAACAACCTGCGTTGTTGCCAATTGCTCCATGCGTGGGGGGGTGTGGATGGGGATGTGCGGGTCACGGAAGCAAGCACCCCAGCATTTACAGGAGATGCTCTCCTGCGTGGATGATGGGTGTCCATGCGTGGGAGCATCTCGTGTAAAAAGGGTCTTAAGAGTACAATCCTCCACCACTGAAGTCAATGGCTCAGCTCCCACCGACTTCAGTGATGAGGGGGATTGTATCCTAACCCAGGTAGCTATGGTGGGTTTTGCCTGCGTAACCCATGGGATAAGTGAGCTGAGTGTCACCCTCCGTGCCCAGTCTGCAGGCATACATATGCACGAGTATGGTACAGCTCTTTTAACTCATGGTGCGGGGACTCTGGTCTTTAGCTTTAGAGGCCACTGGGACAAGGCTTGGTGTGTAAGCCAACATGAAGAACAATCATGCTTTTCTCCTTTGAAGAAGCTACCCTAAGGTAACAGGCCTATTGTACACAAAGTTTTTAGCTAGCTAATTTCCATCCCAGTAGGGCACTGAGGACACAAGGGGATAGCAGCAATAGCTGCTGGTAGTGGCAGCCTAGGGGCGCAGTCACACGTGTGTTTAAATCGCACAGAAGCCTCGGCGGCATAGTGCGATTTAAAGAACCCCGCACTTCCGGGTTAGTGCGAATGCGCTGAGCACGCACATTTCCACCTAGCCCGAATGTTTGGAGTGTGGTTTGAAAAGCTGTTCGGAGCAACTTTTCAAACCGCACTCCAAACATTCGGGCTAAGTGGAAATGTGAGTGCTCACCGCATTCACACTAACCCGGAAGTGTGGGGTTCTTTAAATCGCACTATGCCGCCGAGGCTTCTGTGCGATTTAAACGCACATGTGAATCCCCTCTAGCTCTATGTATAAGGGAGACCAGTTCATATCCAATTGAGATTGCCGGCTCTGCAGGTTTGTTTATTTATTCCATTTCTACCCCACTCCTCTCCCAAAAGCGACTCAGGGCAGCTTACAAGGTTCTGTTTGGAGACGCTGGGTTTTCATTCAGGAGTTTCCAGGGGAAGCCCTGATTTCTCCAGGTCAGCCAGGTGTGCCTGGATAACCTGGAGAATCTGGGCTTCTGAGGGCCAGTTACATAAGGTTGTCTGTCAACTTCTTCCAGGAGACAACCCAGAGGGAGCAGGACCATGTCAGAGGAGGCAGGGCAAAGGGGCTGTCTCACTTGCTTTCTGACATAACCCCATCCCACAGAGCCCAAGGACGTCAACAATGCTCCGAGGGGGTGTGGCAGCCCCTTTGCCCTGCCCCTCTTTGACATGGCTCCACCCTCTTTGGGTTACCTTCTATAGGCAGATGGCAAACCTACATCCAATGACTGTGGATGTGGCCTGGTTCACCACTTGTTGCCCCTTCCCTTGGCTACTCGCTCTCCTACCCATTTCATCCTACAACTTTAAAAAAGCTCTAGAGCCTTTGCATTGCACCCTAGATGAGTTTGGAGCATTTGGCCTTGTCTTGTACATGGAGGTTAATCTCTCTCTCTCTGTGCCTTAGAATCTACAGGGAGCAATTTAATTTGAGGTAGCTACATGAGTATCAAACGTACAGATCTTTTCTCAGTCTAGTCAAGCCCTATATGCGAGGGGAAAAATAAGAGACAAAAAATTTCCCTGCCGCTGTTTCTCTCTGAAGAGTCGCGCCAGCAAGCTTTATTAGATTTCAATTTGGTTCTGAGAAAGTCAATAAAGTTTCTTAACTGCTGGCTCGAAAATGCCTCCTTCCAGACTCCTACCACTACAGTGGAGAAGGGGGCTGAACTCTTTAGAAACACAGCGCTGGAAAAGGGAGGTTCATACAACATTGAGCAGAAGGGAGAAGCCTGGGAAAACTATCAGCCAATGCCTCTTCCTCTTCCTAATTCTTCCAGTTGGAGTTCAACATGTGGTTACAATTAATGAGGAAAACCTTTATTTATTACCCTTCCGCAGAGAGGAGCAGACAGAAATTAAACAGTTTGCTTTAGCAGGAGTTGGCATGTGGCTCAGCCATTTGTTTCCAAGGCCAAGGCCAGTAAACTTTTGGGAAGACACGCTTGGGCAAGGTTATCAGACACACACACACACACAAAATCTGCCATGATTGGTGGAAGCAGGACTTAACATGGGAAGCATTCTTCTTTGTTTGGTGCAGATTTATATATGCTAGGCCTCAGCTCTTAACTGGAGTTCCTACTGCACCCTCGCTCCATCCTCTTTTCAATCCTGGGCTTGAACTGTATTGGAAGGTACAACGCCAAGACCCCCTTGGCGAAGGACACAGCTCCACCCCTGCCTGGGGTCGATCCTTCTGGACAGCAGTCTGGAAAATTCAGTCACCGAAAACGCCAAGAGGCAGGGAGAAACGATGTTTACAGCAGCCGGTATCCCTCCCATGAAGGACTCCCCCAAGAGAAAACCCAAGCATAGATATGCTGAATGTTCAAGCAAAGACACAGCCTTCTGAAAAAATCCCTTTTCTTGCATGATCCTCAACAACCATCACAACTGGCTCCTGTACCCATGGGCATAGCTCAGGGACCTGTTTCACTGTGTTTTCCTCAATTGAAAAAATGCAATGAATACAGGCCCCTGGCATAGCTATAACAGGGGCAGTAGCATCAGGGCCCACAACACAGATGGAGTACTTGTACTCTGTATGTAGCTGGTGCAGTGTCCCCATTGCCATAGGCAATGACTACAGGGTACTCAGACTGGAGCGCCCATGAGAAAGTCTGTGTTTGAGGGGGGACAGGGCCTATTGGGGGGCAGGGGATGGAGAGTAGGGTTGCCATCTCTGGTGGTTTTTTACCTGACACTCACCACAGGCCAAAATGGAAGCGTCAGGTAAAAAACATCTGAAATTAGCAACCCCGGGGAGGGGGTGGGCACAGCAAGACGCAAAGGGGTGGGGCTTAGAAGCCCAAAAGGGGCACTGAGTGGGCAAGTGGCCTGCCCCCACCCACTCGTGGGGCACTAAGGTGGACCTGAAGTGCTCTGCCGCCCCACCCCAGTGTGTCTTGCCATCCATTTCAGGAAACTCCCATTCTCCCCACTCATTCCTTTCCCAATGACCCCTGCTCCAGTGACCTCAACCTCCCCTGCCCCCAACTGCAGTTATCCTGCCCCACTGCCACGGGGAAGGGTGGGGAGCCCATTCCATCTCCTGCACCAGGGCCCATTCCAGCCTAGCTATGAGCCTATCTTTATCAAGCGCCTGTATTAATTGCTCAAGGGAAACTGCCTCATAATTAATCTCCCAGGCCCCAGCCTCTCTGAACTTCTGAACCCATTTGCTATCACTCCCAAATGACCCCTTCACTTAATGCTGGAGCCCTGTGTTTGAAGGCCTTGGAAGCACATCTGCTGCTTTTTAAAAAATATTTGCCCTTGTAACTCTAATCTGCTAATATCAACCAGGCCCAAATTACAAAGAGATGCATTATTTACTCATTAGCAAATAATGCTTGCATGTCAGCTCCAGGGAATAAGCTTGATGAGAAGGAGGATAATGGCCATGAGCTCCATGATGGAAATTAACGCATTTCCCCACTATTAACTAGGCTTCCCAAATACCCTTGGCTGAGTATTATCCCAGGGTTTCAATGGAGGAAACTAAGGCAGAGGGATTAACTGACGTTCTCAAGGTGACCCAGAGAGCGTGTAATAAGCAAAGGGACATGAACAGGGTGGCCATATACCTGCCCTTGAAAAGAGGATGCTTATGAAAAATACATAGTGTGGGGCTGCACTGGAACCAATGCAGCCCTGCAACATGTATTTTTCATAAGCGTCCTCTTTTAAAGGGGAGGTATGGCCATCTTAGACATAAACCAAGAGTATAGCTACCATGGAGCGAGGGGGTTCAGTTAAGCAAGGCCCTGGACTATAAGGATGTCCTCTGCAAGCGACCCGAATGCCGCTAGGAAGTTTTCTGAAAGACCAGGACCAGAACACACACACACACCCGCCACCCACCCACTGAAAGTTTCCCAGCAGCACTCAGGCTGCTTGCAAAGAAGTTTTCAGAGGGGGCAGTGGTGGTGCAGTGCTGGCCTCCCCCGCCCCTCTTAAAACTGCCTTCCTGGCAGGATTGCTGCTATTCTAGAGGGGGCTGCATGGATTTGGGGTGGTGCGCCCTGCCCCCCACCCTAGAAAGCCTGCCTCCTTGCCATTGAGGAGAGTATAACTGGGAGAAATAAGACAAAACACCACAATTTTAGTGGGGATCTAGAGTCAGTAACTTTTTACTCCAATTTTACTAAAGTCCTCATGGTCCTCTCTGGTAACTGGAGGACCAAAAACTCTATTGAGTTCAATTTATTTCCACACCTTGTTCCTAGTCTGGGAGCATTAATGTTATTCTCTTGGCTCTGCCACTGGATAGGAGGGATTTTAGGTTGTCTCCGTCTTCCCTGACAATCTCTCAGACAATTTTCTAATCAATTTGATTGGGGGTGAGGGAAGGAGGCGGGCGTGTTCTGTCCAACGTCTCTTCCTTTCTCAGGAATAAGCAAGCCACAGTTTATGCCACTTTGTTCATATTAGGGGGGCTCTGAAAATCCCGGACAAGTATTTAACAGAAAATGATATTTCAATCAGAAAAAACATGGTTATAACCAAGGGGTCAGGAACCCTCTGCCTGTGGGCCGAATTTGGCCCGTGGCTAGCTTTTACTTGGCCCCTTTCCAATTTCTGTATTTGACCCATGGATCCTGTCCCTACCTACCAACCCTGAAAGTGTGAGTTCAGGGGAAGGGAGCAGAGATGAGGGCACCGATACAGGGATGGATCCGTGGTCTGGACACGTCCCTTCCACCCCTCCCGACCCCCCACCCCCGTCCTGAGCATACCTCTTAAGCACCTGTGGCCCCAGCTCCTTTGTGGTGCAGAGCTTGCACCAATTTTCAATGCACTCTATGGAACTGACAAAGTTTACCACTCCTGTTATAACTTCTCTATGAAAACGTCTGCCTGAAAAATCCTTAGTATTTGTAAAATAAAATAAATAAATAAAATTGGATTTAAAAAATAAATAAATTAGAAATATTAAAAAAAAATTATTCCACACTGGGACCAATTGAAGAAAAAAAATAATCACTATGTATCTATGAAAACTCAGTTTTCGAACTAACCTCCCCACATGTTTGGTGCAAGAAAGATCCAGTTGGCTTTGAGCTGGTCTGTTCTTTTAGCTGATTATTCACTAAGCGGTTCCACATTGAGCTCCATATTAAAATTTCCACAGCTATGCGCCAGAATGATATTGATCCATGTTCCTGTTGTTATTGTACAGGAGACCCTTCTCTTCTCAATCCAGACACTTCCTAGAGAAGGAGAAAGCCTAGTCCCATTCACGTTTAATTACTGCAACCAGGAAGAAAAGGCATACCCATTTACCTCCCTCAGGCAGAATACAAATTGGTTAGGAGGTCCTCTCAAATTCTTACCCAGGAGCCTGTTAGAAATTTACACCAGCTCAATCTACTCCCAGCCCTTTGCACTTCCCTACAAACCGACTAGCAACAGACACACAAAAGAGCAACTTGTGCATTAGATGAGGGATGGGGAAACCATTTTTCCTTCATGGGCCACTTTTCTGTTTAGTAAAAGCCTGTAGGTCAGATACGGGGCTGAAGAATCTTACTCTGGGCGAGGTCAGGGAGGGGAATGGAGCAGAGGTCTGAAGGAGGACAGTCAGACGAAGGGAGGGGACAGTGCCGACTTGTGCTGGGTTCATGGGCCTGATCCCAAAACTGGAAAGGGGGTCATCAAATCATAGTTTTGTAGGGTTAAAAGGCTCATCTAGTACAACCCCCTGCTCCACAACAGGGCGTCCGATATCAGGGGAAGCCAGCTTTTCCCAGCACAGGATCTGCAGTATGCCAGGGAGTCAAACTAGGTCCGTCTACTTGGGGAGGAAGGATGAGAAACCCTGCCCCATCCAGTATGGTCACGCCCCTTTCCAAGCACACATTAATTATTAATTAATTATTATTATTATAAGCATTTATAGAGCGCAAGCGATGTACCTGGCACTTTACAAAGAATAAGATAGACACGGTCCCTGCCCGAGAGCTTACAATCTAAAGACAGGGGGAGAGGAGACAGGGAAGGAGGAACAGAGGGAGAGACAAGGGATGCAACATTCATGAGGATGCAAGAACTCAGGTACACTTTCTTGACTTTTTTACAGTAAAGTGGGAGTTTGCAGATAACAGGTGGGGGATAATTCTGGGTGGGGATGATTAGCAGGAGTTAGGAAGAGCGGAGCGGATGAGGTGGGTTTTGAGGAGGGACTTGAAGGCGTGGAGGGTGGGGGCCAGGCGGACGAGGCAGAAAAGCCTTGGAAAGAGGCAGAAAACCCCTTTCTCTCTGCCCCTTTCCAGCCTGGCTGCTCCCCGCAGCTCGAGGCCTGCAGGCTACAACAAACATCACTCAGGGTCAACATCTCGGCTGCCCCTACCCTATACCTACAGCATCCCAGGCAGATGGTTGTTCAGAACACTTATTGTGGCCTCAAGCCAGTGTCTGGAAAGCCCCGAAATAGGGCTTCAGCAAAATTTAAGTGGTACAGAGGCCCCATCATGCTAGGAACTGCACATACAAAGATGGTCTCTACGTCAAAGTGTGGGAGGGGAAACAAGAGAGGAAAAGTGACTTGCCCAGGATCACACAGTAAGACCGTGGCAGAGTCAGGAAAGACTCAGGGCGCTTTTAAACAAGACAAGAAACGCGGCTGATCCTTTGATCAGCCGCGTTTCTTTGCGCTCGTTTAAATAGCAAACTTACATTTAAGCCGGCTCTTCCCCGCATCAGACCGGGCAGGCGATCCTGCCCCCTCTGACGCGGATCGCCGCTGTGCCGGCTTCACGGCACACTTCCGGGGTATTTTACCGAGTGCGCATGCGCAGAAGGGCACGCATGCGCACTGAGTCTCTACGCCGGGTCTGATGCTCTTCTGAGCATCAGACCCGGCGTAGAGAGAAAGGCGGGTGCCCGATCCCGCCTCTGAACGATCCCACTTTTCAGCGGGATCGTCTAAAAGCGCCCTCAGAGGGCTCATCCAGGGCCTTAGCCTGGGAGTGGAGAATCCTTCCCCTCCCATGGGCCACTCTGAAAATTAATACAAGCTCTATGGGCCAGGGTTGCTTCAGGGTGAGCTCAGGATGGGTGAAGGAAGATGAAGGGTCCAGTTCATGGATCTATGCCATGGTTCCATCCTTATGCTTGAGTGCGTACTTTCATCTCTTTTTCCTTCCCGACCTCACTCTTTCATTGCTTGAAGGCATGGACTAGATCTAGGAACTGGAGAGGGGCCAAATAAAATTAGCCGTGGGCTGCACTTGGCCCCCAGGCCTGAGGTTCCCCATCCCTGTGCTTGGCCCATTACCACCCAAGGATCTGGCCCCACACTCAGCATGACAGACACACAGCCTTGGTGAGAGCAAAGCAGGAGTGTTGGAGAGGTTCTGCAAGCCAGGAGGAAGCCAGCAGCCTCCTGTGTCTTTGCGAGCGCAATCCAAGTCAAGCAGGGTTTGCAGATCCCTGCACCCTCCTTCTTTTCTTTGGAGCATGTTCTGAAGCAGCCTCATGCTGTCCCGGGCTGCCGGTCCTTCCTATCTCTCTTTTGCATGGGAAATAATTTCTGGAGTGAGCACAAAAGCTGCAGGCCAACACAGAGCTTTGTGCAGAGGGATTGTTTTGGGCAGCGTTCATCGCAGGAATGAGAAGCAGAAGGCCTGGGAGATAGTTTGCAAAGTGAGAGCCACAGAACATTTAACTTCACAGAAAAAGAGGGCCACGATAAGTTAGGAAGAGGTAGCACCTAGGGCAAGGGGTCCTTCATTTTGGAGTGATGCGCTGAGCAGTTCACATGGATGAAATGGGCATGACTGTCTGCAAAAGAATATAGTTAAGAAGACTAAAAGGGCACAATCCTGCAAACCCAAGCAGGCCTCCTTAGGGGAAGGCCAATTGCTTTTTTATTTATATAGCTCCAGCAATGTGGCTGGCCCTGAACAATAATGAATTAGAGACAGGTCCCTGCCCCAAGGGACTTACAATCCAGGATAGACATGGCAGAGGGGAACATTGGGGGGGGGGGGGACAGGGATACATTCATGAAGCTGAGAAGTTGCAGATGCACATGCTTAGCTTAGCTGCATGAGTAACCAGCTACGCACAGGAGTAGAAAGAATCTAAGACAAGGGTGGGGAAGCTTTCCACCACCACGGGCCAGGCCAAAGCTCCATAGGCCCGGGCTGGATCCTCCCATGGGGGCTGGGGGATGTGACCATGTTGGGAATGCTCTGGATTGGGGACACTGTATTGGGGGGGGGGAGACGGGGGACGACGTACCTGCATCAGGAATGCTGTGGCAGGTAAAAGGACCAGTCCAGAGCATCCTGCAGCAGCATGACCCAACCCAGAGCACACCCTCAGCATTGGAAGGCTTCCCCTTCCCCCCATTCTGCCTGCAGACCACTGGGAAATGGACAGTAGGCCACACGTAATGCAAGTTTGGGAGAGCCTCCAAGGACCAGATAGAGGGTCATCATGAAATGGAAGTGGACTGCAGGCAAGAGGTCCCTCACCCTTGTTCTAAGGGCTCATTCATCCAACACTTTCGGGCATGGCTAGTGGCTCTAACCCACATTCTGACTAGGACTCATTTACACAACATCCTTCCCCCTTGCAAGCTCACCACTTGTTCAAGGAGCACAGGAAGCGCTACAGGTTTCACCCAACACTCAAAATGTGAGTTTGTGACACTGCCCACCTCTAAAAGGGTGTTGGATGAATGAGCCCTCAGAATGGGTAGTAGCACAAAGCCACATTCTGAAGTTTGTGTGAAACCCTTCCCGCTTCCTGCACTCCCAGGATGATTTTTTGCCCTCTGCCACCTGATGCAAGGAAAGAGCCACTGAAATGCAGGGAAATAACTAAGCAGTTGTGTGAATGCACAGCAACGGGACTTGGCAAAAGCAGATTAAGGAACAAGCATGGAGTTTGCAAGCAGGAAGGGTGTCGTGTGAATGAGTCCTCAGATTATGGGTTAGTGCCACTACCCAAACAAAAAAGTGTTGTATGAATGAGTCATTAGAACAGGGGTGGGGGTGTGGGGTCCTCTGATGGGGAGATCAGCAGCTCGGTAAATGCCTTGCTGCAGGACGAAGTAAATACAGATTAAGGGGGTTACTTACAGGGGGTGGGTGTTGTGTGAATGAAAGATCCCTAAGGAGCAGTCCTTTCTGTTTAGAGTTTGGTTGTCCCCCTCCCCCTTTGGCTGAGTCAGAGTTGCCAATTTAGGCCCTTTATCAAAGAAACCCCCAGTGCCATAGCCAAGCCACAGCATTTAGATCCTGATCCAAATTCCAGCTAAGTTTGGGGGCGTTTAGATCTGGAGTTTTGGTTTGGACCTGTGTAAAAAAGTTTTTATTATTATTATTATTTTAAAGTAAAAAGCCAACTATGGTTTCCCCAAATGGGCAGTTTTTGTCTCCTGCAAAAAAGAGAAAAGAAAAGAAAAATCCAGACACTTGAAAACTGCATCTCTTTGGCTATGTTTAGTTAACAAAATTGATACTCCACTCTGTTTTCCAAGGGTGGCCTTTGCACACTGGAACAAATCTGGGGCTGGCTGGGACTTTGTGAAATTGCTTGGGGGAATTGGAATTGGAACTGGAACCCAATGGCCACAAAAAGGCAAGTGGCAAGGGTCCCAGTTCAGGAGAGAGTTAGGTACTTTGCCCCTCTACCTTTTCCATCTGCCTCCACCCTCTGCATGCAGCAGAAACAGGCTTTGTTCCCACAAGCAGGCAATAAGAAGTGTTTAAACCCCATGATCTGTTCAGACAAACACAACTGTGAGGTAACATCCCCCATTCCTGGAATACCCACACTTCTCCTGAGATTTATGGAAGGTAAGTACCTCTTAATACAGACTAACCTCCTCTGTGTTCCCACATACCCCATGCTCAAAAAAACAGGGAATCTCCTTCTCTCACCAATTCCTGCCCTGAGTCTGAATTGAAAGTTCCTATTTCCGGAGTTAGAAGAGAATCTCTTTCTGCACTACTGGACTTATGCCACATCATGGAGCAGTTTCAGTTCCAACCAGCAGAGGGCAGTGGCAAACACAAAGTCCTGAGATCTCTCACTACCATTTTAATTGTATCTGCTGTCAATATGCAATGACTGCACCTCAAGATTTATTAACAGTCAGTCCAGAAAGCCTTAACTGCAAACACACACCATAGTTCAGCACTCATGGGGGAAGGATCTCGTTACGTGCATAACCTATAGTCACCTTCCTGGAACTTGGAAACATGGATTGCAGGGTTCAAGGCTGCTGTGGGGGTTGGGGGAAGGCAAATTCCAAGGGGCTCCACAAGTTTTCTATTAGCGTTCCTTTAAGACGACCATCCATGTGGTTCTAATAAAGGCCGTCCGCCTCAGCATCAACTCCACCACATGAAAGGGGTCTGCATATCTGAAAGTCAGCTAGCATGCAGCTTAGAGGGAGACAGCCCCAAATCTGTTCGGCTGACTAAGCCTTGCCCGTTCTAACCACTTGCTTGTCGAAACAGGGCTGCTCACTCAGACAACCCAAACCCACATTAGTCAGGAAGGGAATACGCAGTGTACAGAGCAGAGGACCTGAAATACCCAAGAGAACATGTTAATACCACTGACTTCATTCCAGCTAAGAGCTCACCCAAAGCCACTCTTTGCTGTGCCTAGAGACCTTACCCTTTGTGGGTACTTTTTATAAGGCTACAGAAGAGACCTGCATTTCCAGATGCCTCAGGAGATGCACAGAAAGACCCAGAACTGTAAGCAACACTCCTCTCCTGAGGCATCTCTTTCCAGAAGGAATGGTATTTTTAATACATAGGGGTGAGAAGAGTCAAGGTGGAGCCTCATGGATTAAATTGGTGGACTTGGACCTGGAAGATCAGCATTCAAATCCCATCTTGGTCATGAACTCACTGAGTGGTCTTCACCCAAGTCATTGTCTCTGCGCCTCAGTTCCCCATCTGTAAAACGGGATTCAATAACCTTCACTAATCTTTTTAGGGAAGGTTATTGAATGGGCTTTGGCACTGAAGCTCCAAGAACATCTGGACCGCACTGGTTTCCTTGACCCCTCTCAGTCCGGGTTTCGGTCTGGGTATGGCACGGAGACTGCACTGGTGGCCTTGGTTGATGATCTCCATCTGGCGTTGGACCAAGGTCATTAGACCTTACTGGTCCTGCTAGACCTTTCGGCTGCATTCGACACAGTCGATCATGAGGTGTTGGTGACTCACCTGCGGGACCGTGCTAGGATTGGCAGGATGGTCTTGGACTGGTTTTGTTCTTTCCTGGCCGGGAGAACTCACCGGGTGGTCTTGGGGGAGTGTATGTCTTCCCCCTGGGACCTCACGTGTGGAGTCCCGCAGAATGCCATTCTGTCCCCCCTCTTGTTTAACATCTATATGCAGC
>QEPC01001471.1:550099-569661 GCA_003113815.1 Sphenodon punctatus | reverse complement strand
CTGTGGAATTCACTCCCGGAGGAGACTCAGTTGGCCCCCACCCTCCTGTCGTTTCGACATTTGTGTAAGACCTGGCTGTTCCGCCAGGCTTTTGGCGAGGGGGGGTAGGGGAGGTTTGAGAGGGAGGGTGAGTTTTTATGATTTGTTTTAAAATTTGTAGACTTATTTTTAAATTTTTTATTGTTGATTATTTTATTTTTTTGTGCGTGTGTTGTTCGCCGCCCCGAGCTGCCTTTGGGCAGGAGGGGTGGGATATACGTTTTAAATAAATAAATAAATAAAAATTTATGGACTGCCTCTCAGGGTGGTTGGGAGGGAGAACTAGATACCGGTTGTAAAGCACTCTGAACACCAAAAGTGCTACATAAAAATAAATAATAATTAACTAAGCTCACACTTAGTCAAATATCCAAATGCCACCCTATAAATAAATGCACGGCGTGCCCACATCATAACATCGTCATCCCACCTCTAAAAGAATAGAGCAGAAAGAGACAGAGAACGGAAGTAAACAAGAGCAAGGCAGGACAGGAGGGAATGGGCTTTAATGTAAATCTATCTTCAGTTTAAGTATTTTCTAGCTAGAAGAATAGTTGAATCGTGGAACAAGTTACCAAGGGAGAGTGAGGAGTTACCAACCCACCAAAGCTTTGAAAGTGTTAGCTACGCATCAGTCAGAATGGTGCAAGACAGACTAAATGACCTTTTAAGATACCTGCCGGTCCTATAATTCTATGATAATAATACTATTTTGTTTCTGGACCCTTCCAGAAATGATCTGGTGTAAGGACCACTATGAACAGTGAGCGCACAGTCAGTTGCGCAAAAAGTCATCTACCTTGTACCCAGCCAGAGAGTTCCAATCCCCTCTCTCTCACACACAAAACAGGCACTCTTTGCACTTCAGGTTATATAACTCATCCTCATTCCTCCATCCGGCCTTATTAAAAAAAACACCACTTTTGAGTTTTCTTTTAATTACAGCCACTCACAGGGCCATGGGAATCCCTGGTGTTGCTCAGAGATGTGCAGCTCAGTTCTGTAGTGTAATTAAATTCACTTTATGGTATAGTAGCATCCAGAGATGCAGACTAGGCCTAGACCTGCATGAGTATCACAGGTCCCAGCACTTGCTGGATCATTTTTACTACAAATGCACACCTGGGGCTTCATCCTGCTAGCACTTACTACGAAAGAGTCTTGACCTTATCTGGTCTTGTTATTGTAATATCTAAATGCCTCATTATCTTTAATACATTTATCCTTTCAACCCACTTGTTAAGCAGCGCAGAGAAGCGAGTCCCAGAGAAGCAGAGAATTAAAACTACGTCTCTCAAGTCCCAAGCAAACATCCTAACCATTAGACCAGCTTTCTCCTAGCAACGCATGCAACCTTGAAATGTCCCCTAGACATCAACGGCACGCACTACGCAGGGTATTAAGCATCACTGTTATTACAGTGGAGTCTGCTTAAGTCGAATTTCTCTGGCCATGTAAAGAAACAGTTTGACCTATCCGAAATTCTTCTTAAGCAGACTCTAAGGAAACAGACCTGGAAATGGAGAAATCCAATGGTCAGATAAAGTTAGCACCAGATTGCTCCATCTCCAGTGCCCTTTCCTCCCCTCAGAAGCAGAGAGTCAGAGCAGACAGCAGAGCAGAGCAGAGCAGTGTGTGTGTGTGTGTGTAAGTATGTAATCCTGTCAGTTCTGACTCTAGGAATCTTAGGTGAGCAAGAGACAGGGAAAGCTGCTGCTCACTCCCCTTACAGCCCACTTGAGACTCACAGAGACTAAACTGGCAGGGTCTCTCTCTTTTACATTTAGGGTGAAGCAACACAAGCTGCTGGGGCGTGGTCCCCACACGTCCCAATGGCTGGCAAGCACAGTCACCACATTGTGGGGCAGTCAGCTACTGTTGGAGCTCCTGCCATGACGCGGGTGGGTCACGGCTCCAGTCATACAAGTGGGCGCCCGGCCCAGCCCTGCCACGCCTCCCTCCCCCGGCCCGAGCAAGTGACCACCATCCCCGGCTGTGACATGGTGTTAGGATGCAGTGGGGGGTTCGGGGGGGTTCTCACGCGGCACAAACCCAGGGATCCCCGCGCCCCCTTAGGTACCTTGGCTCCTCCCCGACATACCGTGATCCCGCTGCAGGTGGCGGGGGAGCTGTCAGCTTGGGGTACGCCAGGAGCGCCGCAACAGGAGTGACGCAGCAGCAGAGACAAACACGCTCCCACGGCCTCACGCCGCGCCAGGAGGTGTGTCTGTGCAATTACAGCCGCAGGGAGCAGAGGTCACACCCCCCAGCCTCGCTTCCGGGATGGCGGCGTTCACTGCGCCTGCGGCGAAGCCGCCAGGAAGCAAATAAAAGCCTTCCACCAGCATCATAGCATTGCTGGTAACTGGAGTTTGACCCTGTGATACCGGCCCCCTTCCTGCTGTGCCTTGTGCCCGTTCTTTGCCCCCAAACCGTGTGGACTGAGTGTGTGGAGAGTGCTTGTTGTGAGTGTCTGGTGAGAGGCTATGGTCTGTGTCCTTCCTCCAACCCGGTACGTGTGTATCCTATTACTGTTTCTGCTCCACTTCCTTGGGCCCTGTGGACTTGTGTACGTGTGACCTATCCCTGCCTCCCCCTTCCTGGGTTTCGGCACTGATGTTCCACCCTCACCCCAAGCACTTCCGTCCCCTCCGCTCCCCTGGAACATGTGGAACCCCGACAGCAGCCGGTGGGCGTTCACTCCAGATCCCCTGTGATGATCTTGGCTGTGGGCTATACATTTGTACCCTAGAAGCCATCTAAGATCCTGAGGGTTTGTTTTCTAGCCTAACCGTGCTGATTCGAGTGTCTGGGGAGCGTGAGACCCTGTTTACCCCTTGGCCCCTCTCCCAAATACCCTCCCGCCCTCACACATGACAGACGACAACACCTCCCGCTCAAACTCCCAACGCAGAGCTCACCACACTGCAGGGAAGACACAACCTGGCCACACGAGTTGCCCTGTCTTGGGTAGCCTTCCTCCCATTTGGGGTAAGGCTGCTACGTGATGCATCCTCAGACTTTTTCCCGATGATGCATCGCATAGCAGCCAGCTGGCCACAAAATGCACTGCATCGCATGGCCCAGCTGCCCAGAATGGGTGAAGGAGGCTACCCCAAAGGCATAGTTGCCTTCCCACGGAGTCTCACGTGGCTTCACCCTTACACACACCTCCCTCCCTCCCTCCCTACCTCTCTCTGCCTGGCTGTCAGACTGAGTGGCATGTCCAGGAAGCTGGAGACAAAGAGAACGGATGTTTCTTAATGCCCCTCTCAAGCCTGACCAACATGAGGACTCACCCTGACACGGCAGTGTATGGTACAATTATTTTAACCACTTCCTGTCAAGAAATCATTAATACACTCAAAGTTCCTGATATTTTTATTTGGGTGGGTATACTCTAAAGTTTTGAAAAATTCAAGTATCAGGTTTCGGAATTCTGCTTATCCAGATCAAGTAGTAATACACCCCGTGGAAAACAAATTCATTTGATTTATACAGAAATTCAAGTTATGCAAGTTCTACTTGAGTGAATTCCACTGTATCATTTATCATTTCTATAGCACTTTCAGTGCTCAATGTGCCTCGTAATCCCTTTCTTACCTCACCATCACAACAACCTTGTGAGGATGTAGGTCATTATTATTTCATTTTACATTGAGGCTGGACATGCCCAAGACCCACCCAGTAGATTTGTACCCTGTTCTCCCAAGTCCAAGTCCAAGATCTCATCCACACTAGGCTACATTGGCTCTCAGTCATACCACACTTGATGTTAAGCCACCTCTTTCCAGCTTCTGGTCATTGCTCTCTAGCATCCCCAGCGGTGGCTCAGGCTACAACTCCAAATTCCCACATGCCCAACCCCTGGCAGGGGAACCCATATAGGCCCTTGCAAGTTTCCTTTCATAGTTGCCAATTTTTCATATAAACCCACCTAAGTAACAGATAGCAGTATTAATAATCTGGGGTTGGGGTTGCCTACAGAATAGTCAAAAAGATGATCAATGAAGCAAAATCAGGCAATGATCCCCTGCTAATTAAAAATTTCCAGTGGCCTCATTTAAAAACACAGTCCCGTGATATTCCAGAGTGGAATGCATTTAAATAACATAAGCATGACTAGCAGGATTCCTGGGCATCAGATAAAATTCCTGTACATTAGACAAACCATCAAGTGACCAGATGTTCCCTCATTACAGCTCCTGGCAAAGCTTAGGAGAAAGGAGTGGTGCAGCAAAGGTGCTGCAGTGCTATGGGAACATACATCAAGATTAAATGGGCCATTCACGAATGCATCTCTGGGGCAGCCGGCTAAGCAAGCTATTCCAATGTGGGTTTACCTTTAAATTAGTCACCAGCCACTTATTTTAATGCACCAGGGTAATACGAGAGAGTTGAAAAAGCAAAAATCATTGCAGATGTGGTTTTGGAAAATGGAAGAGCTTTCTGCTCATGGGGCTACCTGTTTAATGAGCATGTTTGCAGGCTTGGGAAGTCAGCGTTTTTTTTAAGGCAAAGATCTCAAAATATTCTAAAGGCGTCCCTCCCTTAAGCATGCAGGCGTCTGGGAGATTATTCTTATTACATTTATGTATCTAGCAACATAGCTGGTGCTGTACAGTCATTAATTAAAGACAGGTCCTTACCCAAGGGGCTTACAATCAAGAAAGGTTAAGGTTGCGTAACAAGGAGGGGAAGACGGGGACACATTCACACAACTGAAAAGTTGCAGATGCACATGTTTAGCTTATTTACAGGGGAGAAGGGGGCCCTGAGTGAAGGATGAAAAAGAAGGTATCAGTAACAAATCTGTGGGATGGGGAGCTAGGGAAAACTTGAGGGAAAAGGTAGTTTTTCAGGAGGGATTTGAAGGCTGGGACAGGAAGTTTAGCAAATGGATCATTTAATAGTTAATGAAGGACATGTTCCGATGAACAGATACTTCAATGTAGTTGTGCCTTAAATCGCTTTTTACTTTGGAATCGTTCACACATCCAGTGCACTGAATGGGTGTTATTCCAGAGCAGAAGCTGAAGCAAGTTTTCCAGAAATATTAGGAGTACATACCCTTCTTCTCATTTTACATCAAACTAATGGCAACATGTCAGTGTCCCAGAGCTAGAAGGGACCTCAAGGGGCATCTAGTCCAGCCCCCTGCACCACCCGTAGCCATATCTTAGCCTTCTGCACAGAAAAAATTCTAAAAAAGTAAGTAGTGCCATACTAGATCAAACCAATGGTCCATCGAGCCCAGTATCCTGTCTCCAACAGTGGCCAATCTCTGTCGATTGGGAGATGTACCCGACAGGTCACTATGGGGCGATCCATTCCCTGTTGTTCACTCCCAGCTCTCAACAGTAAGAGGTTATATCCCCCATACCTAATAGCCATGCATGGACTCTCAAAGAGCTTATCCAATCTTTTTTTAAACCCAGCTATGCTACTGGCCTTGACCACTTCCTCTGGCAATAAATTCCACAAGTTAACTGTGTGTTAAGTGAAAAAAAATACTCTCTCTTATTTGTTTTAAATCTGCTGCCAGTTAGTTTTGTGGAGTGTCCCCCAGTTCTAGTACTATTTGAGAGGGTAAATAACAGCTCCCTATTTACTCGTTCCACACCGCTCATGATTTTATAAACTTCTATCATATCCCCTCTCAATCGTCTCTTCTCCAAGCTGAAGAATCCTAACCTATCATGCCTTTCTCCTTATGGAAGCCATTCCATGCTCTTGATCATTTTTGTTGCCCTTCTCTGTACCTTTCGTAGTTCTACTATATCTTTTTTGAGATGGGACGACCAGAACTGTACACAATATTCAAGGTGCTTTCACAACATTGATTTATAAAGTGACATTATATTTTTGTTTTTATTCTCTATCCCTTTCCAAATAATTCGTAACATTTGGTTTGCTTTTTTGACTGCTGCCGTACACTGAGCTGAGGATTTTAATGTATTGTCCACAATATGCCGATGTTATGGTCTTATTACAATGTGTATAAACTTGTGTTCTTTTTTTATTGGCCTTTGGCCGTAAATAAGCATTATTATTATTATTATTATTGTCCACAATGATTCCAAGATCCTTCCCCTGAGCGATAACTCCTAATTTAGAAGCCAGTATTCAAAAATAACTTGGATTATTTTTTTCTTTGTGCATCACTTTGCACTTGTCAATATTAAATTTCACCTGCCATTTAGATGCCCAATCAACAGTCTCACAAGATCCTCCTTCTCACAGTTCGCTCAGGTTTTAACTACCTTGACCATGTCCCCTATTCCAGAGTAGAATGTATTTTACCTCTGCATTATGCTTCAAGGAAACATTCACCCTGTCAATATTAGGGTAATTAAAATCACTCATTATTTTTGTGTTTCTGACTTTAGTAGCCTGTCTAATCTCTGTTAGCTTGACATAGTCAGTCTCACCATCCTGTTCGGTGGGTTGATAGTATAGTACCACAGCACACTTTCCCTTTACAGATGGAATTTCTATCCATAGAGATTCCAGAATACAGTTTGCTTCCTGTAAAATTTTAATCCTCCTTGACTCAATGCTGTCTCCAACGTATAACGCCACCCCACCACCAGGTTGATCTACTCTGTTTTTTTGATATATTTTGTACTCTGGTATTAAATCGTCCCGTCAAATACTCTACTTTACCCATCTTACTTTTTAGGGTTCTTGCATTTGTATATAGACACTTAAACATATTATTTTAATTTTTATTCTGCCCATTATAAGTGACTGGTTCAGTTGAATTCGAATCATTTAAATTTTTCTGTTCTGCACTGATTCCCACCTGAGCTTCCTCAGTTTCTTTCCTATCCTCTATATTAGGATATTCAAATTCTTGTGAATTAACAGCATCCTTTGGAGATGCCCTATCTTGAACCATGTGCTCCTCAGCTCCTGTCAGCTTTCCCACAGATTCCAGTTTAAAACTGCTCTACCTCCTTTTTAATTTTTAGTGCCAGCAGCAGGTTTCATTTTGGTTAAGGTGGAGCCCATCCCATCGGTACAGGCTCCCCCTTCCCCAGAAGGTTCCCCATGTCCTAACGAATCTAAACTCCTCCTCTATGCACCATCATCTCATCCACACATTGAGACTCTGGAGCTCAGCCTGCGTGTGGAACTAGGAGCGTTTCTGAGAATGCTACCCTGGAGGTTTTGGACTTCAATCTCCTACCTAGAAGTCTAAATTTAGCCTCCAGAACCTCCCTCCTACATCTTCCTACGTTACTGGTACCCACATGTACCACGACAACTGGCTCCACCCCAGCACTCTCTAGAATTCTGTCTAGGTAATGTGTGAGGTCCGCTACCTTCGCACCAACAAGGAAAAAGAGATGATTAAAAAAAATCTGCCACAAGTAGAGACTGGGACCAAACAGAGCACACTGATGCCTGAAATAACAAGGACCAATTCGAACGAGACATCAAGGGATATGTAACATCACATGCTCTGTTGTGGCATGACCAATAGAGGAAGATACATCAGGATGCTGCAGCAAGATCCTTACTGAAATGGAGTAGTTACATCATTTCAACTCAAATCACATTAGTTACTTCCGTTTCTCGCTGTTCATTGGAACGTGCCCAAAGATAGGGAGAGATAGCTGGCCTCCCCAAGGTCACACAACAAGGACTTGTTTGCACAAAGGGACTACTGTGAGGTACTTTTACTCCATAGCAAAGTAGGGCAGTAACTACAGTCTGGAGTAAACACACAGCAGGGTGTTTGTAGCCACTTCCCCTGGGTTTAGGACTTACCCCTGATACAAAGAAGGGGAAAGCAGTAAATTACAAAGAACTATTGCATGCTCCCAGCTTATTCCCCTAATAAAAACCCCATGTTAACAAGCCCCAAATCAGATAAAAGCCCTGGTATGTGGATGCCCTTCCACTGGCTTAGCTTAAACCTCTTCCTAATCTAACCTGAAATGAAACCCTCTAAGGCCCACTTGCTACTAAACAACTTGCCCTTGCCTCAGCAGATGCCTTTCAGCGTCTGTGTACGCTCCGGAACTGACCCTTGCTGCAGAGCAAGTTTCCCTGCAACACCTTGCTCCGTAGCCTCTATACAAATGCTTTGTGTAGAGGTAGCACTAAACGTAAATCCAAGGGTCCATTCAGCCACATTGCACCACATGGAAAACCACATCTTACTAGCACGATCACAGAACATGTCTACAACAGTGTGAAGCACAACGTCCTGCAGTCGTTCACTCTGGAGCATTTCAGGGTAACAACAGAAGAGAAGCTTACCCCGGTTTAAACAGAAGTATGTTACCCCTGATGTTACCAGCCTCTATTCCATGAAATACATGGTCACATGGAGGGCAAGGGCCAGTTACCCTAAGGCAGGGAAGAGAATCCTTCTCTTCACTAGAGACTACTTGGAAAAATGTTACAAGCTCCATTGGCCAGAGCAGTCTGAATGCGGGCACAGCCTGCTTGATCGCACTGTGAAGGAAAGGACAGGGTCCAACATTGCACTGAAGGAGAAGGGGAGGAACCTGGCAAAGTGCTCCGTGAGGAAGGCAGGGACCACTGGAGTAATCTCCACTATGGTCTACTTAAGAGTGCCTGCACCCACTCTGCAAGCCAAGCAGAAAAAGCAGGCAGGCTGCATTAATGGGGTGACAGGGAATAATAATGGGTCAAATGGAAGGGGGGAAATGGCTGGAAGTAAACTATGGGCCAGGGTTTCCCATCCCTGTTCTAGGAGAAACATTTTGCGTGAGCATGCCCCCAAGCAATGTAAAACCTATTTATTTAGTCTGGCAACGAGCAGGTGAGAATAGAGTCCCAAGAGCTGTTTTAAAGGGAATTTTATACTTATATTTTCATGGGTTTTTCTATACTTTCTATATGTATATCTATTTTTATGTTGTTACTCACTCTGGGCCTTTGGGGAAGAGCTGGTTATTAATCTAAATAAATAAATAAAACCTATATCTATGACCAGCCCTCAGGGTAGAACAGAATCCAGGAGTCCAGGCTGACTCCATGCCCCTCCTCCCCCAAATCCCTTCTTAGGGGTAGGGGCTCATGTAAGTGAAGCAGCTAGCAGATCGGGCTTTCCCCCTCAGAAGAATATGTAGAACACAAACAGCAAGCACTATGCTAAACCATTATGACACTCAATGAGGCTGGTACGCTGACACATTCTCTGGCTGAGGCTGTTCACAGCTCTCTGCTCCAATATCTTCAGTTCTGTCAGTGGGAATAATCACTCTTGGAAAACGTCCACATCCCCAGATACCTGCCTCCAGGTGATTCTGCACGCCGAGAATACCCTTCGCCACCTCCTGAGGGGGAACCTTCATCACGCCGCTGGAGAGTGAAAGCAAGAGAATTACTAATGCTTTCCAGCAATAGTCATTTTTCACACACTGCCATGTTACAAACACACACACACACACACACACACAAGGCAGCATAGCAACAACATCCAAATGACCAGCATAGAGAAGCTGTAGTTGAACAATAGATCATTCCATAAACGTACTCTCTCCCTGAAATACTGTTGGAGACAGGATACTGGGATGGATGACTCATTGGCCTAACCTGGTCTGGAAACTCTTACAAATGAGTGACTTTTACCAAGATACACGGGACTTGCTTTCTGTCTTATTATGGGCCAAAGGCTACCTAGGACTCTGAGGAGCAAATACACAGTGGAATCAGCTGGGAATGAGACTGGGTAGAATTAGCATGCCCTCCAAGCAGCACTTATAGACAGTGCTCCTTTGGAACTGGGAGATGAGGAAGCTCTGCATCATCACCTCACCCTATTTGGGGAAAGCTGCTTAATATCTTGCTACACAGAAGTGACTCACAGCCCACTGTATTCCAAGAATAAACTTCCACGGATGTTAACAGTGTCTAGATTGGGCTCCAGAAACTAGATGTCAGGGAGATGGGGTGAGGGGTGTCTGGGACGTTGGCAGACAGCGGGGTTTGAGCTTCTGAGTCTGAATCAGGGCCAGAGAAGGGAAATGAGGCAAGACTGGAGACAAAAGGAGCTACAGCAGACAGGGCTGGAGGCAAGGCTGAGCAAGGACTTGGAACAAGAGGCTACAGCACAGCAAAGTCAGGTAGTAGAAATGGGAAAGCAGAGTTGCTCCCACTCAACTTCCTCTGGGAGCCTTATAAACACACAGGCAGCCAATCAGAGACAGGCAGGGGCATGGCCCCAGAAACAGTGGGGGAGGGAGTAGGGCAAGTCTCAAGTACAGTCATGAAGGCTGCATGCAGCTGCCAAGGACTTCCTATGGGGGCACTGTGACTTTGGGGGTTCCCACTTAACTTCCTTCTAGTAATACAATGTAATTTCTGTGGTGGAACGTATTATTCTTTACTCTGGGAAGATTTATTTTACTAATTTATTTTACCAACCACCCACTACAATAGCACCACCGCCCAAACTGGGGTCGCCCTAAATTTACCATTGTGTTTCAAAAACTCAGATCTTGCCCACTACACTAAGGGTGAAAACAGACATGACGCTAACCACCCTTTAACCACCCTTGGTGGTTATTTATGCATGTTGCAGGGCTGTATTGGTGCCCTATGCAGCCCTGAAACATGCACAAATGACCACCAAGGGTGGTTAGCGTCATGTCTGTTTTCACCCTATGTTGATGGCTTTGAAATGGCCACCATGAAAACTCTAAGGGAGGGGTAATCTTTTCTAGTGCTGTGTGCAATCACTGCAGCCATGCTTTACCTTGAGCCAGAAAAAGCCCTTCAACACAGGCTTACTTTAAACAGTTTTATGTCCTATTGATGGCGATGGGACTTTGAACCAGCTATTCAAGCGCTTTGCTAGTGCACAGTACTGAGTGGTCCAGACTGATCCAGCAAAGAACTTAAGCAAGTGCTTAACTTTAAGCAGGCAAGAAGTTGTAAGGATCTAGGCTTGAGTCACCACCCTTGGGGCCCTAAGCAAAGTGGTGGGCACCTTCATGCCACTGAGGTGCCCTGGCCCAGAACCCCAGGCTGGCATTGTTGGCCTTCTTCTAGGCCAGTCAAGCCACACACCCCTGCGCAGCCAGAGCAGATACTGCGGGCACAGAATGCTTGATCGCACTGTGGAGGAAAAGACAGGGTCCAACAGGGTGCATTGAAGAAGGGGAGGAACCTTGCTCCATGGCCCCAGCTTCCTGGTTGGCTCGTGGTCTGTATATAAGGCCAGCCGGTAGCCACAGGAAATTGGGCGGATCCTCTCTCTCACTTCCTGCTCTACCTGGCTGTATGCGTCCTCCCTTTTGTCTCCATGCACCTTTGGATGGGCTCTGCACCCCCTTCTGAAGGTCCTTCTGACTTTCGTCCAGCATTTATTTATTTATATTTATACCCCACCCTTCCCCAATGGCTCAGGGCAGCTTACAACACACAATCACAATTTAAAAACCTTTAAAAATATATACATACACACACATATATACCCACACGTGTGTGTATGTTTATATATTTTAAGGTTTTCTAATTGTATTTGTGCGTTTCCCCTTCTCCATGGTCCGTGGCAGGGGGAGCGTGAGCTGGTTGCCGTGGCAGGTGAGCTGGGAGCCACCTGGTAGAATCCCTCCCCACGCAGTCCACTTAAGTGGCTGCTTCACAGCTCTGCCATATAGCTGTTGGATATATAAATACATTTTAAAAACCTTAAAATATATAAACACACACACACACATACGTGTGTGTGTGTGTGTGTGTGAATGTGTGTGTGTGTGTGTGTGTGTGTATGTATATATTTTTTAAAGGTTTTTTTAATTGTATTTGTGTGCTGTAAGCTGCCCTGAGCCTTTGGGGAAGGGTGGGGTATAAATATAAATAAATAATGCTGGACGAAGGTCAGAAGGACCTTCAGAAGGGGGTGCAGAGCCCGTTCAAAGGTGCATGGAGACAAAAGGGAGGACGCATACAGCCAGGTAGAACAGGAACCAGGAAGTGAGAGAGAGGATCCGCCCAACTTCCTGTGGCTACTGGCTGGCCTTATATACAGACCACAAGCCAACCAGGAAGCTACCAAAAATATACCAACCCAATCCAACCACTACCCCCACCCCCCACAACAGCCACCGACCCACTCCCTATCCCTGCCTGCCAAAAGCTTTAATAAAAAGAAAGGTCTTACACCACCAGTGTATCCAGTCCTTCTGATCCTACCCGATCTGCATCTGCCTGTCCTGATCTGCACGACCACGATTCTGCACTGACTCTTGGACCTGATCCTGCGCTGACTCACCTGGACCCGTGACCCGATCCTGTACCTACTCTTCCTTTATGCTGAGCCTGATCCTTGGCACCTGACAGGAGTCCCATCAGATTCAGCAGGGCTGCCCATGCAAAAGAAACATACAGCTGAAAGAGACCACGACGGTCATCAAGTCCAGCTCTCTGCTTGGTGCAGGATTTGCCGTACCTAGAGCATACCGAACATATATGCTCATCTATCCTCTTCTTAAAAACCTCCAATGATGGAGAATCCCCAGCTTCTCTAGGTAGCCCATTCCACTGCCTGACTGCCCTTACCATCAGGAATATTTTTCCTGAGGTTCAACCTAAATTGCCCTTCCTTCAGATTGTGCCCACTGCCCCTTGTTCTGCCCTCCATAGCAAGGGAGAACAATGGTTCTCCATTTTCTCTATGGCAGTCTTTCAAATATTTGTAGTCTGTTATCCTATCGCCTCCCCCCCACACCCCGCACACTTAGTTTTCTTTTCTCCAAGCTAAACATACCTAAATCCTTCAACCTCTCCAGCACTCAGAGGTTAAGCCTGTCTGTCCCGTAAGGGCTGCACTGGATCAGTTAGCGAGCTCAGGACCTTGCAGGATTAAGTCATATGAGGAGGAATCTTTTTTTTAAACAAATCCTCTTAAAAATTCACACAGGAAGGAGCCAGAGTAGCTCTGATCACTAGTAATTGCCCCATTAATAATAATGGCCTCTCCTGATTATACACAAAGAATAATATTTAGATAGCAGGTGCAGACACTTCGCTATATTAACAGCAGATGACATTTACATTATTTTATGCCAATTCCTTGGTCCTCTCCCATTGTCTGGCTAACGTCACGTCTCACGGAGAAGTAACCAAGAAAGTCCTTCATGGGAAAGGAAACCAACACAACCTGGGTTGTCAGAGCAAATTACACCACATGCAAACTTTCACACACACTCCTCTGCAAGAAATTAAATGCTCCCCCTTCCTCGCTTTATCCCCTTTCAGCTCTCTCCTTCAAAGCAAAGAATGTGTGAAATAAAACACTTTGGAGGCCTCCATCCCACAGACTTTTTAAAAAGCTTGCAATGCAAGAAGTTTTGTGTTTTGTTTTGATTTTTAAAAAGACAGCCTCTCCTCCTCGGCCCTTCTGGAAAATACCTTGATCACATCTTAACTCGCTTACATCAGAAATGCCCAACTGAGTAAAACCAGGACATCTTTGCTCAGCCCCACAGGAATCCATTGTTAGGAGGGTTCTCACCAGGGTATCTGAATGTACCAAATGACTAGCTGCCCCATGCTCAGAGGGGCCGCATTGGAGGGGACTTAAAGCATGAACCAAAAACAAGCCTCACCAGGTCTTCAAGCACATCAGCCTAGCTCCATACCAGGACTCCCTTCTCCCCCAGCCAGGGTCTGTGACTTCACAGATTCACAATGGATCCCATGCTCCGAGAGTCCCTGCCAGGGTCTTTGCGCAGGGACTCCATAGTTCCTAAAGACACTTCTAAAAAACAATGGTCCAGCCAGTCTGGTATCTCCTCCCCTGCTGCCAGAATTTTTATTCACCCAAACATGACTCAGTCCACACAACGTGTTGCTGAAATCACCTTCCCCACCAGCACTCTGATCCCACCCCTAAACCTTCCTACCAGCTTCCATAGAGAGATCAACCAACTTATTCTTATTTCTATAGTGACAGCAATGCGTGCTTGGCACTGAACCGTTGTGATAAGAGGCAGGTGCCAGTCCCACGGAGCTTGCAATCTCCCCTCACCTTTAATGTCCTCTACAATTCTCTTCCAGGGCAGATTTCCTCCTTGGGCCTATGCCTCTTCTATTAATCCCTTTTGCAGCCACTCCATGAGCCAGCTTTTCAACAGAGTTCCAGGCCAGATTTCCCAGGAAATAAAATAAAAACCAAATATTCCAAAGAGTTCATTTCCCATTTTGCCCCTACTGTTAATTCCCATGGGGATGCCGATGATCTGAATCGCCAATGTATTGAGATCTTTTCAGCAGATCCATTGGTCACAGTCCCTGCATTTGGTTTCCCCCATGTGTACACTCTGCACGCTAAATAAGCATTTTCCAATATAAAGTAGAACCCTGCTCAGGATTAAAAAAAAGCATTCAGACACGAGTCCAGCAGTCCTAACAAAGCCAGGTTCTTCCACGCTCAATCTAATGGGGTGCTGTGATGTCCCAGCACTCTGAGGGGGTGGGACCACATCACATCTAAACCCCACCCCTTTTACGACATAGCCCTGTTCCAATGGAGCGCTGTGATGTCCCAGCATTCCACGAGGGAGAGCGGGCACAGCAGGGAAAAGGCAGGGATAAGGTATTCTCCTCTCCATTTCCTGATGTGACCCTACAATGGAGTGCTGTGATGCCATGGTCCCTCACGGGGGCTGGGCCTCTCACCCATGTGGAGCCCAACCCACGTCTGAAGGGGCTGGGCCAGGGAGGCTGCTGACCAGAGCCCAATGGCTTCTATATAAAGTGCCAAAACTCGTGAGCAAACTGTACCTGATCCTGGAAGAAAGTAAGGAGAGCTGGCACCGTGCTATGGAGCAGCCTGCTATCAGATCGGGAATGGAAACCAACAGCCGACAGACAGTGGATGTTTTTGAATGAGCAGGGCTGACGTTGCGGGGGGTCCGTGGCTGCTGAGTGTCAAAGCTGCGGAGCACCTACTCAGGCAGACTACATGGGGAGGGATTCTAACAGGTGGCTCCCAGCGTGGCTACCACGGCAGCCAGCCCACGCTCCCCATGCCACAGACTCCCCGTGCCACTGCCCACGCTCCCCGTGCCACAGCCCATGGGGGATGGAGAAGCACGCTGGGCTGGCCTTTCAAACTGACACATCAGTGTGAGCGCTGGGGGAACCCAGGCTCGCCAGCGCTCACGTCCAGTTCCTGCGACTTGCAAAGGCTGGATCCTCTTCCCGATACTGCCTGTAAGCGGCGGACCGGTCTGCTGGCACGGCTGGCCACCCCAGTTCATACGGGAAAGGGATGCATGGGGCACCTGTTGCCATGTACTTTTTTGGCTTGCCCCGCACAGCACACACTGGATTTTTCAGCGGTGCCCCATGAGTGGCCATGTGTGGGTGCTGCCTGGCTCACAGGAACCCACATTCTCCTGCTCCACCTTTCCACGGGCAGTCAGATGAGCGGCTCCTGCGTGGTAGCATCTTATTTAAAAACTAAAACCAACAACAACAACAGGGGGTTTCAGATCCCAACCAGGAGACCTAACCCCTTCCTGACTGAGCATCATCATTTGTCATTCCCCAAACACCCATTAACAGATACCTTAAAGCAGTGGCTCCCTTAAATTATGTCTGCTGGATCCCATTTTGAGACCTGAATATAATCTTGAGACCCCTCGCCCCTCACAGGGGCTGTCTGGAAGAGGTACACACACAAGGAGACAGACTTTTTATGGGTATTAAGAGTCTATTTGTATATTGCATCGTATTGTATTTTTTCTCCTTTGAAGCCACCCTGAGTCCTTTTTAGGTGAAGGGCAGCATATAAATCCACACTAATAATAATATTCCATCCAACTAGGATGTTCACTTTTCCCAAAGTGACCTCTCCTCTGAGATCTTTCAATCCTTGTCTTGAAAGGGAACCTGCAGAAAACCATGAAAAGACAGGCCTGGGAATTAAAACTCATAATTATTTAGGGCCACCAAGAACAATAGTCTAAATAAACATTTGGGATTCGTATACCACTATAGAAATATGTAACAGGCACCCTGCCATTTTCACCTACACCAGTTGTGCTACCTACATAGTACTGAAATGTTTTCAAATGCTACCTTTTCCCATCCTCCCCCTCCATATAGTGTTTGCTACTACACTTTCGTTTTGCATTTGTTTACTGAGTTCCCTTCATTGTATTTTTACGTTTGAAATGCTAATGATCTTTTTAGTAACAGCTCCCTCTCAGGTAATTGCTTTTACCTAACACCCACACCTGTCCTGCATTTGTTCAGTCTATACTTTTGACTTCTTGCATATCTGAGGAAGGGCCCCGTGTGGCCCAAAAGCTTGCACGCTCTGTTGGTCCAATAAAAGAGATAATCTGCACTACTTTATGCCAATAAAGTATCTCTGTACTGAGTAGCTTCCCCTCCCCCATATCCACCTAATAATCGCTGATTTTAGGGCTGTTTAAGACTAGCTGAAGACGGATAATAAAAGTTAAAAGGCACCTACCTATATTTAGTCCCAACGTACTGAAAGAAAACTAGATACCGCACTTTTGAAGGATTCATTTTTGCTTTGAAAAGGCTCGGAGTTTAAAAAGCCGGTATCATACAGCCTTCCCCATCTGGGCTGGCATTCGTTTATCGACACAAAGGTACCCCCTGATGTCTGCACGTTAAATAATAATAATAATAATAATAATTAAAAAGGAAAATCATATCACTGATTTTTTCTCTCTCTCTCCAGGCAAAGCAAAACTCTCTACACTCAAACCATGCCTCATCCAGCATGGATCTAGGAGAGCCTTTGAAAGAGGCCCCCTTCCAGGGCTAGCTTGCTGGCTGCCTTTTCTCTCCAGATGGGTCTCTAATGCTTTCCTTTCTTTCGCTCCTTGGCGTGTCTCATTTCGCTCCCTCTCTTACAATATTGTCCGACCCAGCCTTCCCCCATCGCCATGCAAAAAAATCAGATCCCCCCCCCCCGCTGCACGTTGGCTTTTCATTCATGCTTTGTACAGGCAGCGCCGTAGGAGCCAAAACTGTTGCAATTGTCCGGAGGAGATAGGAAGCTTTCATGGGGCCTAATAAGCTTTGTGTCGCGACGGCTTGCAACTTTTGGCAGGAGACTAGCACTGGGGAGGAGCCGCTCCTTAGCTGCGATCAACGCTAGGGAGCGGGGGGAAAGCTGTGTTACGGGTTTAAAACGTAGGGGGTGGTTTTGTACTAAAAATAGATCCGTTTTACAGGGAGGAGGAGGCAGCAAGATTACTCATTAAAGCAGAGATTAGAGCTCATTCATCTTTTAGGCTGTGTGCCTACAAAAATGGTTCAATTGATTAGTGATATTTCTAATTTGATGGGGGGGAATAAAGGAAATTATAGACACTTTAGCAGCCCAGACATTTGGCTTCTGCAAGGGGAACTTGGAAGGAAAATTGAGCAGGGGAGGAAATGATGGGAGCAAAAATGGGGAACTGACCATTGGCCACAGTCCTGATGGGATCCCAGATTATGAGTTGGGACCAGGGGTATAGCTACCATGGAGCAGCTGAGTCCAGACCAGGCCCTAGACTCTGAGGGCCTCTTTGCAAGCGGCACTAGGAAATGTTCAGAGTGGGTGGGGGAGCGAGGTGGGCCAACACTCTGCCCTCACCCACTCTGAAAATTTTCTCCCACTGATGGGGTTGCATTGCTGCCACTTTGGGGGGCCTCACTGGGGGAGACAGGGCTGTACCATAGACTTTGAAGGGGGAAGCGAAAGCTGGTTGCGAGCCTTGCGAGGGCCACTGCTTAGGTAGACTCAGCCCCCTTGCCTGGGGGGATGGGGGGGTCCATAATTAGGACATGAGCATGGGCCCACCACAGCCTTGCTAGTCAGCCTATTTGGGACCTCAGGTGGGGTAATGAGATCTGTAGATGGGGCATGATTAGGGTTGCTACAAGGAAACTCCAGGATTTGACCCAGAGTCTCCAGGCTCCGGGGGAAGCTCTGATTAATCCATGTCAGCCAGGTAGCTGATCTGGAGAATCATGGCAGGGGGTACCCATGTCAGAAAGGGGGCAGGAAATAGGAACTTTACTTCAATCTTTTTGATGTGGCCCTTCACTGTAATGTCACAACACGGGTCTAAGGTGTAATAGAAAGGAGGGGTAGCAGTCCCTTAGCTCCACCCCCTTTCTGACATGGGTGCCCTGCAGAGCATCATCAGACTCATGACATCACAACATTTTTGTGAGGGGTGAGATTGCATCAGAAAGGGGCTGGACAGCCCTTTGCCCTGCCCACTCTGATTTACATGTTTTCTTCTTAATGGAGGTGGCAGAGTTCAGAATTCCAAATGATATTGGCTATACTTTGCATGTCTTTGTTGCTGATTAGGGCTGACACAGGATTGTAATGAGTCTCAAAATGGGGACTACAAGTCCCACTGCAAAGTGCTAAAAATAGATACAACTATAAAACAACATCAGTCAATTAAAACAGCATGATGGAAGGTTTAAAAGGTGATCTTTTTAAAAAAGTGAATTCTAGATACTGATAAAATCATTAGCTTTCCATCCTTAATGTGCAAGTACATATAATCGTGCTTGTGTATATGTAAATTAGCTAGTCCAGTGAGTCCACATTATAGATACTCAACTAATTAACTCTAGATAGCTTGTAGCTGCAGTTACATACTTCAGATTCAGGTTTACAGTAACCAGCTGATTTTAGAAGAATAAAGTTTCCCATCCCTGCTGGCAAGGATACGTTTAAAAAAAATAACGAGGAGGAAGATGAGCCATAAACCTGAAATCCACAAGAAAAAGGAAGCAAAGAAGGAAGTATTAGTTATGTCTAGCAAAGGGTTAGGACATGCATAATGCAGAGTTAAGTCAATAGGACCACTTTGGAGTAAATGATTTTAAGACTGTGGCCTGATCTTTTAATCACCAGCCAATCAGTGAAGAATAAAGCAACACAATTATTATTATGGACAACATGATCCTGAAGCTTTTTGGCAGCAGAGGAACCCCTTTTCACCGATCCAATTCCCATTCACTCCAGTGAGACTCACATTAGCACAAAAGGTTAGTGTGGCACCAAACAGCTTCAGGATCATTTTTATTTTATTTATTTTATTTATTCAAAACTTATATCCCGCCCCTCCTGCCCAAAGGCAGCTCGGGGTGGCGAACAACAATAAAACATTTTAAAATAAATCTACACATTTTAAAACAAGTAATAAAAACACACCCTCCCTCCCAAACCCCACCGCCCCCACCCTACCTGGCCCCCTCGCCAAAAGCCTGGCAGAACAGCCAGATCTTACATAAACGTCGAAATGACAGGAGGGTGGGGGGCCAACCGAGCCTCCTCCAGGAGTGAATTCCACAGCACAGGGGCAGCCACTGAAAAAGATCCCACAGATGATCTCAGGGGTCGCACGGGCACATGGGGAGTGAGGCGATCCCGCAGATAGGCAGAGCCCAGGCCTTAAAGGGCTTTAAAGGTCAAAACCAGCACCTTGAACCTAGTCCAGTGCTTTATAGGCAGCCAGTGCAGAGCCCGGAGCACA
>QEPC01001471.1:537439-549179 GCA_003113815.1 Sphenodon punctatus | reverse complement strand
CAGTCAGGCACCCTGCCCTCCCAAAGGGAGGCACTAACCACCCCAGCCAGCAACGGCCGTAGCGTCTCCTGGCTGGCTTTCACCAGCCAGGACGGGCAAGGATCTTGTTCACAAGTAGTGGCACGGACAGATCCCAACATGGACTCCACATCGGCAGGCGACACCATCTGAAACCGATTCCACAAAACAGGACAGGACGGGACATCCATAGCCCCACAATGATCCTCTGTAATAACTGCGGAACCGAAATCGTGGCGGATGCGAGCGATCTTATCTACAAAGTACTCGATGAACTGGGTCACAGCGGTCACTGGATTGCTCCAGGTCCAGGCAGAGACAGGCAGGACTGATCAAACCTTTCACCACCCAGAAAAGCTCCGCTGGACGTGACTATGCAGATGCAATAAGGGCAGCAAAGAACTGCATCTTTGCTGCCTGCACCGCCACAGCATAGGCCTTTAAACTGCTCTTATGCTGCGATCGATCATACTCATTGCGAGTCCGTCGCCACCGTCGCTCCAACCGCCTGCTCTCCTGCTTCAAGCATCGCAGGCCCTCAGTAAACCAAGGAGACCTGCGGGAGACTCGGGAGGGCAGCGGACGCCTGGGAGCCACTCTGTCAATGATCTTGGCCAACAAGGCGTTCCAGAAGGCTACGAGATCATCGACCGAGTGGGTGTCAAGGTCCAGGGGAAACTCCCCCAGAGCATTCCTTTTATAGCATGCCCCTGACATCACTGAAGTCAATGGCTTGGCTCCTACTGGTATTAGTGGGTTAGAATTGCAATGTTGGTGCATGCTTAGACAATAAAATGGTTATCTCAGGTGTAGAATTTAGTGCCCCCAGGCCCCATCCAATCTGGCTAGGGGTCACACAGCTCAACAACATGGGACCTGGCTTACCCTCTTGATGTTTACCTCTTCCTTGTCTCTCTTAGATTGTAAATTCCTAGAGTAGGGACCTGTCTATAACTATTGATTGTACAGTGCCATGTACACTGCTGGCATAATCATGTCACGCCCCCCCGTGGGCGCACCTGGCAGCGGGGTCGGCCGGTGGTGCAGGGACACGGGCGGGGACCGGGCTCCGACACCGGGGACTCCCCGCCGCAGCTGTCGTCACCCACAGCAGGGCAGGAACCCCCTCCCCCGACACAGGAATCCCCGCTGCCGGCACAACAGCTGCCGGCCGAAGAAGGAGATCCCCCCGATAGCGGGGAATTGGCCCCGCCCCTTCGACGCCACTCAGTGCGCCTACGCGCTCACGCAGGGGGCGGGGCATCCGATACAAATGTCAGCGCCACAGAACATTCGGCACTAGTGATCTGAGCAGAGCAGACCGGCCCGTGCGAGCCAAGTGTTATTTAGAGTGTCATTGAATTGGATTGTGCATAGTGTGTTGTGTGGGTTCCCTGGGTACCTGTCTTCCCCTGGCGCAGTGTGAGTGAGCGAGTGACTGAGCAGCGTGGGTGACGAGTGTGAGAGCCCTTCCCCCTCCTGGGGCTTGCCTCCTTTCCCCCTTGCAGAGAGTCTGGTACCCTCCCCCTTCCCTGCCGTGATCCGCCCCAGTGTCTGGGCCCCTACCGTTCCCCCAAGTCCCAGCACTACCCCTCACTTCGTAGTCCTTCCCCCCTCCTTGACTGGTGAAGGGTGTTGGGGTGTTTGACTGGGGCCTCAAGCTGCAGGAATCCCTGGCGCCCTATGATGACAAGGGCCTAGCTTCTGCAACGCAGACCGGTCCAACTATTATCCTGACGGTTACTGATACCTTCGCTGGGACCCTCAGGTGTATTCTGCGCAGGCGTGCATTTGTGGGGTGCGTGTGTGTGTGGGAATTCCCTCCCCCCTTCCTCCCACGCGGGAGGCACAGAGTTCCCTCCCCCTCCCTTGACAGATAAATAATAATAATAAATAATAAATAATAATAAATAATTAATAAGACATAAGCAAATAACAGAAATAGTGAAAGGCTAAAATACAATTCTATGATTAGGATCCGTTCAGTTAGAATTGGCTGCTACAACACACAAAAGGGGGTTTGCTTTCTAGAAGTATATGGGTTTCAGCTTGTCACTTTCCAATATATATATATTGGAAAATGACAAGCTGAAACCCATATACTTCTAGAAAGCAAACTCCCTTTTGTGTGTTGTAGCAGCCAATTCTAACTGAACGGATCCTAATCATAGAATTGTACTTTAGCCTATATAATATATATATTAAATAATATATATTATATATATTAAATAATATATTATATAATATATATATTAAAGCCAAAGATGTTCCCTGTTTGTCTTAGTCAACAGCCACAGGCTGTTTTTAGACAAGCACTTCTCTGCCCATTACTCACCCATAATCCACGCATCATGCAGGTTTCAGGCTGTGCATGATGGGTGGGGAGGTGCTTGTCTAAAAACACCCACAGAAGGGTATTGTGGACATTTCTACTGCAGCTACAGGATTTCCAACCCAATTTGTCCCTCCCCGGGGAACAGGTTGCTGCAGGGCAACTCTATGTACAGATGCTCTGGACCAAGTAGCTATTTATTTGCTCAGAAAGCAGATTTCGGCTAAACATTAGGAAGAACTTCCTAATGGTAAGGGTTGTTCGCCAGTGGAACAGACTGCCTGGGGCGGCGGTGGTGGGCTCTCCTTCGCTGGAGGTTTTCAAACAGAGGCTGGACGGCCATCTGTTAGGGATGCTGTAGCTGTGAATTTGAGCAGGGGGGTTGGACTAGATCACCTCTGAGGCTGAGGCCCCTTCCCACTCTAAGATTCTATGAGTCTGTGATTTTATGACATTTGCACGAACCTAAAAGCCAGTTGCTGTGAAGCAAGGGCGAGTTGCTGTGGAAGGTAAACAGAGGTGGAAAGTTGATGGAGATATGGAGTGCTACCTGTCTATGGACGGCCATTAGAAACTAAAGGTAGCCTTGTGCAGACTACATTTTGAGCAAATGCCTATGATGGTTTTTGCAGGCAGACACCTGCATATTCCTAGAGACCAGCGATTTTGTTCCTGTTGGTTGGGTGCTGTTATGTGGAGGACATGGTAGCTCCCATTTACTTGAATGGCTTATGCCCAGCAAATCCCACCTTATTAGCACAAAGCAATGGCCAGTTATTAGCTGCGAGAAGATGAACATAGCTTCCTGCTGGTGTTGCACTGCTGTGACCAGGAACATGGGAGCACCTTAGGCATACCTAGATCTCTGCTAGCATTGCTAGTCAGTCAGTCAGAACAGAACCACCAATGCAAGAGGGTGCATAGGGAAGACAGGATAGTCATATCAGCAACTGCCAGCATGCAATGCTTAGGGTGTTAACAAACAAGTCGATGGGTGGGTGGGGGTCCGCAGTGCACCCATGCAGGTGGAGTGCGTGGGCTGCAATTCTAATGGCCGGTTCTCAGTGTGGCTACCGGAGGCCACAGAGCCAGCCACCACACACTCCCCTTGCCATGGACCATGGAGTGGCCTTTGCAAGTGACCTCACCTGTCCCAGCCCTCACCTGTCCCACCTGTCACCTGTCCCCAGTGCTGGGGAACCCAGGCTTCCTAGCTCTCCTGGCCAGTTCTTGTGATTTGCAAAAGTTGCTCCCCCCGCCCACAGTGCCTGTGAATGGCAAACCTGTCTGCTGGCGTGGCTGGCTACCACCGTTCAAATGGACAGGGGCTCCGTGGCTGCCCGTTGCCACGCGTCCATTCGGCATGCCCTACGTGGAGCATTCTGGATTTCCCAGCAGTGCTCTCTGCATGGCCACAAGTGGATGCTGGCTTCAGAACCAGCCAAAGCTATTTAGCTGCCACGCACAAAATACATTTTCCCATCTGTAGAGACCAGGCCAACGGAGGAGTCACACAGGAGTCCAAGGAGCCACAGTGTATAGATACAAAGATCCTTCCAACACCATCCACCCGTCCCTCCCAGAACAGAACTCCTAGACCAGGGACTGTGTTGTCGTGTCGCCAGGGTTGGGTTGAAGGGGGACTTTTGATCCCTGCTGAGCTGATCAGTAGGGAGCTGGAATCCCAAAGTCAACCATGGCCTAGTCCTGGGAATTGTACAGGCCCCTGAAGAGCCCCTCAGTGCTGCCCCTCCCACAAGCCCACCTCTGTGGACATGATGTGTCCCTGCCCCCAGGCCAGCTCCATTAGGGTTATTATTGTACTCCTGCTTCTATTTAGTGGTGTTCTCCTGCAAATGAAATGTCCTTGTTTGTTGTGAACAGTGTTGTGATGGATTCTTCTTCTTTTTTTTAAAAGCATAATCGCTGCAGATAGAGAGTAGACATCAGCAGGAAGTGTAATCACAGTGTTTAATTGCGTAACAGTGACGTTGGGGGTGGGGTGGGGGAATCCTTGGAAACAAAATAATGAGTTCATTGTTTTTTTCCCCAAGTGCCCTATGGATAAGGAAATATGGGCTCTATCCTTGGCTCTGAAGTTTTTGATCATCATCATCGGGTTATTTCCCTGCTCTGACAGGGCTGACTCTACAGCAGGGGTGACCAAGGGGTAGATTGTGATTTACTGGTATTTCCCAAGCTGGTCTCCAGTAGATCACAGCATGGTGTGAGAGACCAGCCTCTCAAATACCACCTCCGGGGAGGAGAGCAGGACTGATGCCCCAGGGGGTGTCACTGGGGAGTAGAGGAGCTAGGAGAGCTCTTCCAGGGCAGTGGGGAAAGCTCTTTCTAAAGCAGAGTGCTCCTTCCCAGTCCTGAGACTTGTTGCTGAGGTGCCCTAAAGCTGGAAGCCGGCAAGAAGGGTCCCATCCTGGAGTGCCAGAGCTAGTGGGAGGGGTCCTGGGAGATTCCCTGAAGTTAATGCATGGATCAAGTGGATCACGTGTGCCATAAGTCTGGCCAGTAGGGTTGCCACCTATGCACATTTTTAAGGAACACTTACAAAAACTACGTGTTGCCTAAGGTGCCAATGCAGGCCCTGCAACATGTATTTTTCATAAGTGTTCCTTAACTGTTTGGATAGGTGGCAACCTTAATGGCCATCCCTGATCTACATTATAATATCTCATATTTTGACACCTTGGTGGACAAGCTATTTATCTGGATATGAGAGATGTCGCAATATTGGGGAAGGTGGTGTAGGGGGCAGGATAATGTGCAGATCAGATGCTGAGTGCTTGATTAAGCTTTAGGCACCGCATCCTGTTTTCAGGGGATATAATTGAAGCATATAAAGCGGAATACTAGGAATGGGGATTTCAGTTTTGGATAGAACCGAAATTGTCTGGAAAATGGCCGTTTTGGATTAATCCAAAATTTTGGATTTTTTTTCTTTTCCAGCATTTTGGTTCTTTTACATTGATTTGGTTTTGGTTTTTTTGCATTGCGCCAGTTTCGGTTGGTTTCATTGCGGCTTCTTCCCATTGACTTCAATGGTAGAAAAAGATCTGAAACTGAAGAATCTGGGTATTTTCAGACGTGACGAGATCACACTCAACCACGGTGGATTCCCACCGGGCGAGAAAGGTCTCGTCACGTCTGAATGGGGAACGGAAGTTCCCCCCTCCCGATGTTCACCCCTGTCAATCACGGTGGGGAATCACATTCACCACGTGATCGGCCGAACCGACGGGGCCGGCCCCGATCGCGTGGTGAATGCGATTCCCTGCTGTGATGAAGGGGCCCGTCCCGTCTGAACGGCTACCACGGCCCGGAATCCGCAGCAGGATTCCGGGCCGTGGTCAATTTGGGCGGGCGCTGCAGCCGCATTGGCTGTGGCGCCCGACCGCCTCCGCTGAGGGCGGGCGGCAGGGAGCGTGGGGGGGCGTGGCCGGGCGGCCACACGTTGCACCGCGCGGCCCCGCCCCCTCCCCGATTCCCCACCGGGATCAGTCAGCATGTCTGTTGGACGTGGCAGTGTGATCCTGGCGGGGAATCCCCGCGGTGATTCCGTGCCAGGGCGACTAGCGCCCCGTCACGTCTGAAATCACCCTCTGAAACCGAAAGGAGATCAAAAATTCATAAAGAATCGAAACCGAAAAATCCGAAACTGAAGTTCCCTCTGGAGTCCCATCCCTACTGAATACTTTGCAAAGCACTCTGAAGTTGGCAGATGAAATTAGTTGGATTACATTTAGCTGCCCTTGTAACAGGGGACCTGTGGGCGGTATTTGACCGTGTAAATGCTAAATACTATTGATTTTATTGCAGTTATAATAGCTCTGAGCTTTGATTCAATTTGAAGAATAATCATTAGTCCAGCATTTTATTTCAGCGGGAGGCTGACCCAAATTTTCATCTGGATCTAATTTTCCCAAGCACATCATGCCATTTGGCTTTGGCCTACCTAGTTCAGGCATGTATTGCCTGTGATTCGAGTATTATTAATTATTATTATTATTATTAACAAACATTTATATAGCGCCAGCAGTGTACCTGGCACTTTACAAAGTAATAAAATAGACACGGTCCCTGCCCCTAGGGCTTACAATCTGAGAGACAGGAGCTGGGGGAGAGACTTAGGAAGGGGAACAGAGGGAGAGACAAGGGGTCTAACATTCATGAAGATGCGAGGTCTCAAGTGCACGTACTTGGCTTGGTTACGATGAGAATGACAGCAGGCAGGTCCATGTTGCAAGGATAAGGGTAAACCGATCGTAGGTATAGGAATAGTGGCTCAGCAGGATAAAGAGTCAGACAGAGCAGAGCGAAAGAGGTGAGTTTTAAGGAGAGATTTGAAGGTATGAAGGGAGGGGGCAAGGCGGATGTGGACAGGGAGGGAGTTCCAGGCATGGGGGGCAGCAAGTGAGAAGGGACGAAGGCGCTTAGGGGAGCAGGGAAGGCGTGGAAGGGTGAGAGAAGGGACAGAGGAGGAGCGAAGTGCACGGGCTGGAGTATGGAGGGCGATAAGTGCAGAGAGGTAGGGGGGAGCAAGGTTGTGAAGAGCTTTATAGGTGAAGACTAGGAGCTTGTGCAGGATTCGTTCAGGAAGGGGAAGCCAGTGAAGCGAAGAGAGGAGGGGCTGCACATGGTCGAAGCGACTGGCGAGGTAGATGACCCTGGCAGCAGAGTTTTGGACAGAGATGAGGGGAGAAAGGTGAGACCGGGGAAGGCCAGTGAGAAGGAGGTTACAGTAATCGAGGCGAGAGATGACCAGAGCATGAACAAGAGTTTTGGCAGACGAGACAGAGAGAAAAGGGCGAATCTTAGCAATGTTATGGAGGGAGAAGCGACAGGATTTAGCAACAGAGTCAATGTAGGGTTTAAAAGAAAGGGCTGAGTCAAAGATGAAGCCTAGGCTACGGGCTTGGGGGACAGGCAGGATGGTGACTCCATCAATAGTTATTGACAGTGAGGAAGGAGAGGAAGGATGAGGGGGGAAGATAAGGAGTTCAGTTTTAGCCATGTTGAGTTTGAGTTGACGTTGAGACATCCAGGTAGAGATGTCAGAGAGACAGTTGATGAGACGAGCTTGAACAGAGGGAGAGAGAGAGGGAGTAGAGAGATAGAGTTGAGTGTCATCAGCATAGAGGTGGTATTGGAAGCCATGGGAGGCAATGGGTTTGCCTAAGGATGAGGTATAGATCGAGAAGAGGAGAGGGTCAAGAACAGACCCTTGAGGAACACCAACTGAGAGAGGGAAGGAGGAGGAGTTAATGAGTACTTAATTAAGGTATATTGCCCCCCAAGCAGGGCCATTTGGGAAGTGGTGGCTAGGAGGGCAGTTGTCCTAGGTCTCCAATACTGAAGCGGACATGCCATGGTGACTGGATCCCTCAGTCACTTCTTTCAAGATTGGAATGGGGGAGCTGAGGTGCAGTCCCCTACTCATCTGCCATCTACTGGATAGGGCTGGTCCTAGAATTTGAGAGGAAAAGGTTAGGAATTACTGGGAGGTAAGGGGGGTTACCATGGTGGTGTGGGGGGAGCGGAAGAGTGTGGAGTCATCATAGCAAAGGAGGGACAGGGAGGCTGAGGGGCCACCAGGGTGGGGAGACCAGGGTCGCTGAGGAAGGGAAATGGTGGACTCCTGAAGTAGGGAGGACATGGAGGCCGGGGTTGCTGGCATGACAGCGGGCACGGAGACCAAGCTCACAAGAATACAGGGGTTGCTGGAGCAGGGTCACCAGCGTGGGGTGGAGTGCTAGGAGGTGGGGCCCAGCAGACTCCTCCCCATGCATCTTGGTAGGCCTACCCCATTTCAAGTAGGCCTTTCCCCATACCTATGGTCAGCATGCTCCCTGTCCCAGTGACCCTAGTTGCCCCACCCCAGAGTGCCTTTGGTGAGGCAACCAGGTGGGGGTAGTGTCAGTGTGAGAGGCCCCTAGAGGGTGTAAAGCCTGGGGCAGCTCACTGCCCTCTTTGCCCTCCCTAGGACCATTCCTGCCACTGGGTCCCAGCTATAGGCCTATCTCCCAACAGTTCCAGGGGACTCAGCTCCTCCCTCTAATCTGGAAGAAAGCAGCTGAGGGATTTGGTCATCACAACAACACCATCCCCCTACAACTGATCCTCTCTGGGGGAACAAGCTGCTGGAGCAGAGAGGAGCTGTCTGCTGCTAAGGGAACAGCCTAGAAAGCAGGGAAGTGCAGAAGAACAGCTGGGGACGGAGGGGCTTTTCTTTCGGACTGGGGTTCGACCCAGTTCAGGAGAAATGATTGTTGAAAGCCTAGCAGAATACATATAAAGAGGAGTAGGGGTGAGGAAACTCTTAAGGACTTTTTAAACGTGTGGGATTTCTCCTGTAGTTTAAAACTGGCTCAGGTGTGTGTGTGTGTTAGGGGGGAACCCCACGAGGGTTAGGGGGTTAGATGCTCCTCCGCGAACCAGAAGTCGCCCGGGTGCCGTTGGAGTCGACTCCCAGAAGTTTTGAGATGTGGCCTAGGTAAGACCTTGATTATCAGGGTCTTCCCTAGTCCGTGTCTCAAAACACCTGGGAGTCGCCCAGTACCACTGTTTCTAATCAAGGCCCTTAGGGTGTTTTAAACAAGCAAGACTGGGGCAGGCAGGGTTTGTAGCCACTGAGTGGCACCGCTTCGGAGCACCCACTCAGGTGGAGTGTGCGGGGAGGGATTCTAACAGGCGTCTCCCAGCATGACTACCTCAGCAACTGCCTTGCACTCTACCTGCCGTGGACCGTATCGGAGGGGAAAGCGTGCTAACTGGTCTGCTGGCCTTTGAAACTGACTTGTCCAAGCGCTTGCAGCCAGTTCCTGTGACTTGCAAAGGCTGTGTCCCCCACCCTGCGCTCGCAGTGCCTCTGAGTGGCGGAGCGGTCTGCTGGTGTGGCTGGTTGCTCCCGTTCATATGAGCAGGGGATGTGTGGCCGGCTGGCCGCCGGTTGCCATGCACCTTTTCGGCTTGCCCTGCGTGGCACTCTCCGGATTAATCATTAGTGCTCCATGAGTAGCCATGAGTGGGTGCTGTGTGGCTCACGGGACCACACATTCCCCCGCACCACCTTCAGACGGGTGGTCGGATGAGTGGCTCCTGGGTGGCCTTGTGCGATCGCATCTCGTTTAAAAACACTCTTCTTAGAGAACCATTGATCACCCCTGGCTTCACCTGTAGCTGGGGGTGGTGTGATCTTTCCTAGAAGCTTGGGGGTTTGAATATGGTTGGGTATTTAATCTGTGGGAGGGAGCAGCTCAAAAATTCACTTGCTCCAGGACTTACAAAATGTTCTTCATACAGCCCTGCCCCCGAGTCCCCCTGCCCCCCATACATATATTTAAAATGATCTGGATGATGTAACTTGGGAGGACAGTGATGCAATCTCTACCACTGGCTGTTCTGCTCTGCAGAGAAATATTTCCCCAGCTTCTGCTGACTGGGTGAAGTGCAGGATTAAGCACACCCCATTTATTCCTGTTTATCCACAGCAGATTAATTTAATCTGATCTGTGAAAAAGCTGATCCATTCATGGAGTCCCCCAGGACAGGGCTGATAGCACTCATTCCCATGTTCTTTTTACACCAGTGTAATACCACTGGCCTCAGTCATGGAGGGTACTCCTGTTTTAAACCAGTGTGGCTAGGAGCAGTATGAAGTCAATGGGATAATTAAAAGTGCAGACTCCAATTAGTAATGATGGGGTTGAATCCTGCCCCCAATAGTCTTCCATTAGCTTCAGTGATGCAGGGCTGTACGGCAATAGGCATATTTTATTGTGCAATTGGAAGAGCAAATTAAAGTAGTTGAAAATTCAGCTGACTGTTAAATCATGTGGTTACCCTGAGTGCATGTACATTACAGTGGTTGCACAAGCAAAATGAGGCAGGGAATTCAATATCCATTTTAAATAGTGATTACACTATTCAGAAAAGCTAGCCTTGAATCCTGAATGCCTGTCACCAAACGAGCGAAGCGGCAGGAATGGAGGCTGTGGGGTGGTGAAAAGGGTACCTACCTATTGAATCTTCTCCTTCTCCTTGTGAAAAATCACAGTCTGGAAATATTAATAAGCACACACTAGAGCTCAGTCAGGATGTCAGTCAAAACACATTTCTTTTCTCCTCCACAACTAGAACTACCCAAAAATGACGGGTCTGATTTGTCATTTCTATAGTGTTTCAGTGTTCAAAGGGTTTTACAATCCTTAACTAGCCCACCCTCACAACAACCCTGTAAGGCAAGAGTGGGGAACCTCTTCCCTCCCAGGGGCCACTCTGAAATTAGTACAAGTTTCAAGGGCCATATAGAATTTGGGGTGAGGGTTTTTAAGGAGTGCGCTCAGGAAAAGGAGGGTTCAGATTGTGGATCTATCTCTTTTCCTTGTATGCATGCCCTCATCTCTGCTCCCTTAACCTGGGCTCTGTCTTTCAGTGCTTGCGGATAAGAAATGGATACGGGGACGTGATCCAGAAACTGAAAAGGGGCCACACAAAAACTCGCCATAAGTTGCAGAGTTCCCCACCCCTAAAGTTTTCTTCTCTGCTATCATAGCATCTGCAAAGTCTCGTCCAGTGGAGGTGTTCCTGGGAGTGAGGGGCCTGGTTAATCCTGCCTGTCTCTGCCAGGAAATTGAGTCATCCATAGCCTGTTGTGACATTTTAATTAATTACTTTGCAGACAAAATAGCTCATAGTTACCATGACTTGGGCACTACCATTTCAACTGCACAGTCAGAATTTGGGGTTATGGAAGCTCAGTCTTGTCCTGTTTATTTGGATCGGTTTTAATTGGTGTCACCCACTGATGTGGGGCAGGTGCTTGGGACGATGAGGGCAACCAGCTGTGAATTAGATCCTTGCCCGTCTTGGTTGGTGAAAGCCAGCTGGGAGACACTGGGGCCGCTGTTGGCTGGGGTGGTCAATGTCTCCTTACAGGAGGGTAGGGTGTCAGGCCCCTTTAAAACTGCGGTGGTCTGGCCCCTGTTTAAGAAACCCTCTTTGAACACTGATTCCCTGTCTCTAACCTTCCCTTTTTAGGGAAGTTATTAAATGGGTGGTTGCCGGTCAACTCCAGGTTCATCTTGATGCTGTCGGATTCCTGCACCTGTTTCAGTCAGGTTTTCGTCCTGGGTATGGCATGGAGACTGCATACGTTTGGCTGATGACCTGCGCCTGGAGATGGACAAGGGGAATTCTACCTTGTTTTTGTTAGATCTTTCAGCACTCTGATACAGTTTATTTTTATTTATTTATTTTACAAATTTATATCCCGCCCCCTCCTGCAATGCAGCTCGGGGCGGCTAACAACAGTAATAAAAACAATTAAAATTACTTAAAATATAAATATAAAATACATCAATAAAACAGGGCTAGAAA
>QEPC01001471.1:502675-536063 GCA_003113815.1 Sphenodon punctatus | reverse complement strand
GAAGGGGAACAGAGGGAGAGACAAGGGGTCTAACATTCATGAAGATGCGAGGTCTCAAGTGCACGTACTTGGCTTGGTTACGATGAGAATGACAGCAGGCAGGTCCATGTTGCAAGGATAAGGGTAAACAGACCATTTAAACTTGTATCTGGCTTGGCTTCCTGACCAGGGACTCCCAGTGAAGTATCTGCTGCCCTCCCTCTCTATGCGGGCAAAACTCCTTTTCCTTCGTGCTCGTATGAATGCCTTCCCCTCCCAGGTTTTGGAGGGAAGATTCCTGGGGGTATCCTATTTAGAACGTTTGTGCCCTTTTGACCATCTTACCGTTAAAACTGTAGGGCACATTATATTGACCTGCCATCTATATGATGCTCCCAGAGCCAAGTTCCTGAATCCTTTGTTGGACCATCTCCCTGGAAGAACAGATGCTGCTCTCTTGGATTACCTATTGGACAACTCCAGCTCCCAGGTCATAGCACAGGTTGCCTCCTTTCTGGTGCAGGCATTTTATCTTCACCAGAAATATTTGGCTTTCCAGCTTTGTTCCCTTCAAGACTCTTCTCTCCCATAAAATCTTTTTAGCTTGTCCTTGCATGATGACTTAGCCTTGGTAATCTTGACTCGCTTTATGTTTATTGCTTCCGAATTTGAACCCATTTATTTTAGTCTAATTTTTGCCAGTTATTATGGCTGGCATTATACCCTTTTGTGTGGCAACCTAGGCATCCTAGGTGTATTGCATTTGCATCATATTTGCTCTTGTATTACAGTAATAGCTTAATTCCAAGTTGAGGGAATGAAATTTAATTGGCTAACTTATATTCCCTTGGAGTTTGCTATTGCCCTGCTGGGACTATTTATTTTAGGGTAGGGATTGTTGTATGTTAGTCTTGTACTTTATACATTTGGGTTTCTTTTAGAAGGCACCAGTAAATTTTGAGTTTATTTTACTGGGCCGCCACATAGGGATTTCAGTATTTTATAGTTTCTATATTTTTGTTGTTTATTAATCCCTATATGATGTAGGGTTTATCCTTTGTATTTTGTGGTTTTCTATGATGTGTTTGTTGTAAAGTAATGACCTACGGCCACGCTTAATAAAACTACTACTACTAGAGTGGGATCCTGGTGCATGTGGAGCCTGCCATGTGAGTTAATGTGCACCACGTGTCCGGCAGATCTAAATCCTGTCATTTAGGTTGCAGGCAGTGCCTCTGTGTGTAGAGGTCTGCCAGCACCATAGAGTTGTGGGCAAAAAAAGCCTAAGCGTTCCGAGGCTGGAATGTCTCGTATTACACTCATGAACTTGTATTACAAAAGTTAAACTAGCCAACAGAACACGTAGAAATAAAATTATCCTCCTTCTCATCAGGATCCAAACTAATTTGGTCTTGGAGAGGACTCACTCTAGATAATTGGTTGGTGGCCTTTGATACTGTTGATCATAGGGTGGTGTTGACAAGGCTGCGGAACCTGGTAGGGGTGCGCGGGACTGCTCTTGAGTGGGAGGAGGGAAGGTCCTAGTGGGTGGTGATGGGTGATTACTCATCGTCCCCTTGGGACCTTCTCTGTGGTGTCCCGCAGGATTTTATTTTGTCTCCCCTCTTGTTCAATGTGTATCTGAGGCTAGTGGGCAAGGTCATTCGGAGGCTTGGGGTGAGGTGTCATCAATATGCTGATGACACTCAGCTCTACCTCTCTTTTTCATCCTGGTTGGCCAGGTCTCGCAGGCTCGGTGCTTACTTTATGCCTGGCTGCTGTCGGGGACTGAATGAGGGTGAGCTGATTGAAGCCGAATTCTAACAAGACTGAAGTGATGATGGTTGGCCAGTCTTGTGACTTGGAGGCGATTGGGAGACCAGACACCACCTGTCACTGATGGGGTCTGGGCCCCTCTGGTCACTCAGGATCGCAGCTAAATCAGAAATAATGGCAGGGAAAACAATGATTATGACAAGGATCATGATTATTAGTTGGTGTTTATGGTGCATAAGCTCCCTGAGACCAACTGCTCCCTAGGAAATACAATGTGGTTTAGTGGATAGAGCAGTGATCTCAGAGCGAGGAGATTTAGGTTCTTTTCTTGGCTAAACTTCTGGCTTCCAAACCCTATTTGAAATCTGAGGATAGTGATATTGATCTTATTTATAAAACACTTTAAGATCATGGATTAAAAAGAAAAGAAAAATCTAGCATATCTGTGTCCCATTGTACCAGCTGTGATCACTTATCTTCCTGGAGATAGTGTGGATTGAAACCACCCCTCTTGTGGTTCATGTCCTGGGTTGGTCCATGAGGAATTGTTGACAGCTGCCCATTGGTCCAAAAGGTGTGAAAACCTGTGGTCTGTGACGTAGTGAGAGAGAGACTCAGTCAAACCATGGGAATTTCTGTGTCCAGGGACCTGTGCAAAATGGTGCTGTGGGTGTCCTGACATTGGAATGTTTGATGGACATACACTGACTCACCTATTAGAAACATTAAATGAATTTTTGACCATCAGTGAAACCTAACACCTTCTTCAGGGGCCAGGTCTCCCTGAGTTGCAGGACTGTGTTTTGCATATAGTTTTGTTTCTTGCAGGAGGACCTTGTGAGACTGGGTGACTGCTAAATGGCAGATGATGGATGATGCATCCAACCCAACCTTAAGAGCAGAGGGAAATGATGAATGCATGTATACCCCTCCCCCCCCCAACATTTGAGTCCCAAAGAACTTCCAACTCTGTTTTGTATATCATCCAGTGGCTAATGGGCTTATTGAACTGAACCACTTTTACCTTTTTAATGTACAGGACAAAAGGTTTGGGGGCAAGGGAAAGCGGTCTCATTGGGTGACTGGGACTTCAGAGAGGGGAAAGGACCTCAGGTCTTGTTTGGGCGGGATGAGAAAGAGGCTGAGAATGGAAAAGACAGAGAATATGCAAACTCTGGAATAATAAGCCCTTCCACAGCAATAAATTGTTTTTACTATTTCGAAAATGTAAGTAGTTGTCAAATGATTTCAGTGTAGTTGGGAGGGGGGAGGCTTCCGCGTCAGGGGGTTGGTTGGGTGAGTCATAATTGATTATTGTAAAAGCGCCAGGGAAATTGCCATTGCTATATAAATATTATTATCATAATGAATGAATTAATTCATCTGATTCTCTTAGAGATCCAGCGACCCCCCCTCTCTCTGAAACATTTAGCCCCAAATTATGCATAGACCTCATGTATTTGGGGGGCATTCTGGGGGCCCCCTCACACAGCCTGCACTTGCCAGGATCCAGCCGTGTTGTGTCCCTAGAAAGGAGAGGGTTAAAGGAGCCCAAATGATGCGTCCCAGAAGCGGCGGCGTCCACGGCTCGTGCGGGCAGAGGAGTTTGCCGACGCTCCCTGAGCCGTGTGACAGGGCTGAGAGCTGCGGCTTTTCTCATTCCCCAGCCCCTGCCTGACAGCCGAGCGAGCCAGCTTGCATCTGGGCGCAGCCGGGCGAGCGGACTGGAGCTAAGCGGGAGGGGGGCGTGGGGGGCAGTGCGGGGCCGGCTTGTCCTTTCGCGGGAGATGAACTTTCTGGCCTGAGAGAGCGCCCAGGCAGCTGCCAAGATGACGGTGGAATTCGAGGAGTGCATCAAGGATTCGCCCCGATTCCGGTAAGAGTGCCCTGCTCCTGCTCCTGCTCCGGGGTAGGGTGGCCGGACCGGTGCAGTAGCGGGATCTTGCAGAATGGGATGCCCCTTCCCATGCAACCTCCATGGGGAGAGCAGCTGCCGAGCTGCATTTCTCCTCGCACTGAGCTGCACGCATGCAGGAGGATGCTTTGCAGACTGCAGTCTAGTCCCCCACGGAACTAAAACCCAGGGAACCCCCCCAGACCTCAGCTGTTGCAGCATCCCTTCCCGCCAGGGCTCCTTTGAAAAGCCCCCATTGGACTTAGAGGATGTTCTCCACCCTCTCTCCTTTTCCATCTTCCTCATCAGCTTGTGTCTCTGCCTCCAGCTCCCTGCAAATGAGCAGCTGGTTGCTGCTGAGAGATGTGCAGGGGAGAGGGGGCCCAGAGCTCCCTATTTTCTAATGGCATTACTGGAGAGAGGGAGGTGGAAGGGTGTGTGTGGTGGATCGATGGAGATCTAGGGGAAGAAAATCAAGGCAGAAAATCATTGAGGTCCTTAGAGGATGGTATGATCTGCTCAGATGGGATCTCTTTCTAGGGCACCCCAGACCCACTGGTACTCTCTGTGTACCCTGAACTACATGGAGATAGTCCAGTGTCGGCTTGCCAGCCATCCTGGCAGGGCTGGAATATCTCATTGTTTGGTGTGACTGTGTCCAGCATCCCATTAACACAGACCGAGAGCCGGCAAGCTACCAAAGGACAACCCCAGCCTAACTGGGCGTGAGGGCCAATAAAGAGAGATAGGAGGCAGTCAGCATCCAGGATGTCTTTGGTGATGCAAGGCCATCCATCTGAGAGGGACAAAGAAAAACAACAACACACAAAAAAAACCCACCCCAGCTTGTAGCATTGTTGGGAGTTAATTAATGGGAGCTCATGCCCCCTCCTCCACCGAAAGAAAAACCCTTAATGATTAAACACAAGCCAAGGTCATCTGCGCTCTCTCTCTCTTTCTGTGTGTGTGTGTGTGTGTGTGTGTGTGTGAAAGAGAGATGGTTATAAACTGAAGCCACATAAAGGATTCAGTGGCTATAACAGGATTCCAGGCTTCGATCCAGACAGCTCACAATTTATAAATGATGCTGTCAGTCTCAAGGAAATAAAACAGCACTAGCCTCCGTCTCCCTAAAGGATGGCAGAGTTGGCAGCGGTATTTAGACCAATAAAGCTCTCACTAGTCTGTAGCAGCTAGTTCCGTTTAATCAGGCAGCAGCAAGGGCAAGCTTATTTAATTAGCTCTAAGCTTGCCCCCAGAAGCAGGTAAACTAAGCCCGGCTGCATGCTACTGTCATTAAAAGGTTAGATTTCCATTATTTGCCAAAGAGATGTTGCTAAAATCCTTTCTCTATTAAAATGCACTCCACCAGGAGCTTGTCCCAGCGTGTATCCTCCCATGCTAAAGGGCCAGATCCTCAGCTGATGTAAACAAGCAGTGATGGAGCACTCCGCTTTACATTAGCCATGGGTCTGCTCCAGACCCGGCATCATTTTGTTTCTGCACAGTCGGATGAATCCTGTTTAGAGAGTGGTGGGGAACTGGTAGTAAGGAACCCAGACAAAAGATTCAATTCAGGTAACTAAGTCCTGCAAGAAAAGTAGGGACACTAGGATTGCAGGTCTCAGATACTGATGCTCCATGAGACTAGGATGCTGCTGGTCTAACATTTCATCTCCATAGCTGAGAACCATCAGCTCTTTCTTGCACTGTGCTTTGGGGGTGTCAGAAGGGAGACAAAGCCAGGAAAAGCAGGGAGGGTGGGTGGGATGCTCATGCGGACGCAAGCCTGGCTGAGGGGAACAATAGCTGAGCATTTGCACTGATCTCATCCTACGAGTGCTTTTTATTTATTCAAATTAGGGCTTTCCATTTAAATGCATTCTAGGGGCGGGGGAATCGCTGGAATGGAAAGGCTGTAATGGTTCATTGCTAGGATGACTCCAAGCTCAATTTATCTGTATATGGCTGTGTCTCTGCAATAGTTTATTGTGGTAAATATCTAGGGGATCTGCTTAGGACTCCATTGTGCTAGGCAGGATATATGCACATGTAGGGCATGATCCTCCAAATGAATAGCCCCAGCCCCAGCCCCACTGAAATGAATGGGATGCATGCTAAGCGCTAACACTAGCATTATACCAGGGCACTGATAATGAAGATTGTGGCCCAGAAAGCTTGCATAGATGTCTGTCTGTCTGTCTGTCTGTCAGGAGGATCAGAAAGAGCTTTCTTTCCCACATTCAATGCGGATGAGGATTTGGGTTTCCTTCTTCTAAAACCTAAAGCTTAATAGCAACGAATAAGGTGCTAGCAAGCATGATGCGATGGACCGCTTCTATTCCCTATGTGGTTTCATCAGCTAAAACTTACGTGCTTTAAAAGGCTTCCCTGTCCATTGGATCCTTGTTTGTTAAACCAAAAGGTGCCCAGTGTCCAGCAATTAGCATCGGTGGACTTCTTTTTACTATCATCGTATGCTATTGTGCTGCGAACGCTTCCGTGGCACCTTTCCAGGGCGGTGACTTCACCGGCCAGATGTCTCGTTCCACATGGTAGTGACCCTTTGCAGAGTGACGTCAAGATTGATTGATAGGTTGATTTATTTATTTATTTAGTGGTGGGCATTTGTGGGCCGTGGGCCAGATCACATAGACTTGCAAGTTGCATCTTATTGGCTCAGTCTCCTCCATCCTTTAAAAATAAATCTGAATAGCTGGTTGGGTGAGCCAGTTGTTTCAAGCATGGGATTTGGAATTCTTTCCTCGAATGGCTGGATACAAGCTGCCTGTTGCAGTCAGAGAGGGGGATATTATGATTGGAAAATAGGTTATTATATTTCTGCAGTGGAACATCAGCAGAACAGACTCATGTCAACCTCTAGATGCCCTTAATAATTGAAACACACAGTGATTCAGGCTTGGAGCAAAAATAAGCCACTTCTCTCCAACCTCAAGGAGTTCTTGCACTTTGGTCTCTGCTCTCCATCTTTCTCCCTTCTTCTGCCAGTCCAGCTCAGCTCTTATACTATTGTATTAGCCATGCTCAAGGGTGCCAATCTGGATCTGACTCCACTAAGAGCTTGCAAACTAAATACTGTAGTCAAAGGAAGTACATAGTGGATGGAGATAGTAGTAGTAAAATTTTCAAAAGTGCTGAGGGCCACGATCCGTGAAGCACTTGGGCAACCCTGGAGCAAGTGGCTTGTGAATCGCAGCCTAGGTGACTTAGGAGCCTAGGTGCCATTTTCAGAAGTGTCTTTTGCACTAAGGCTGTGTTCATTCAACATTGTTTTAAAGTCTCATCATCCGGCTACTTAGTGCTGGCATTAGCCTTTAGCTGCCCTGAGCCTCTGTGGGAAAGGTGGCATATAAATTTGAATAAATAAATAAATAAATAAATAAAATAGACAAACAAATGCTGAAAGAGGCTTGCATCTGCACCAAGGCTAAACAGCTGGAGGATTGTTCTGAATAAATGGCCCAAACCCACATTCTGAATGTTGTGTAAAATTCTAGTCTCTCAGACACCACAGGATCATCAAGGAAATAGAGGAGTGGTAAGAGTTGTAGAGTGGATCAATACCTTACATACTCTCTTAAAGAATGTTGTGTGAACACACCCTAAGATTCCCATTGACTTGTAATGAAATTTAAGAATAGTTGCTTCTGAAAATCAAATGCAAGCTGCCACGTCACTTAGGTGCTGTTGAAAATTTTACCCGAAGTGACTTGTCTAAGGTTGAAAAAGCCAGTATTTATTTATTATTAAAATTTATATGCCGCCCCCTCCTGCTACAAGCATCTCGGGGTGGCTAACAGCATTTAAAAACACATAACTAAAATACAATTAAAACAACCTAAAACCCCCAGATTAAAAAACCCATACCCAACCCACCCCTAACCCAACCCAACCCAACCCCCCGCCCACTACCCGTCTCCCCCACCCCTACCCACTCCCTTCTCCGAAGGCCTGGACAAACAGCCAGGTCTTACAGGCCCGGCGGAAGGTCAGCAGACTTGGGAACAGTCGAGCTTCCTCTGGGAGCGAGTTTCACAGCCGTGGTGCGACCACCGAGAACACCCTCTCCATTGTGGCCCCCCGGCTAACCCAGGGGACCTCCAAGAAGGCACCCCTGGTGGACAGCAAGGATTGCCCCAGGACCTGAGGAGTGAGGCGGTCTCTCAGATAGGAGGGGCCCAAGCTGTACAGGGCTTTAAAGGTTAAAACCAGCACCTTGAATCGGGCTCAAAATGCTATAGGCAACCAGTGCACAGCTCAGAGCACTGGTGTTATGTGCTCCCTATGGCCCGTCCCTGTCAGAAGACGGGCTGCCGCATCCTGCACCAGCTGCAGCTTCTGAACCGTCACCAGGAGCAGCCCCGCATAGAGCGTGTTGAATGCATGGATGAGGGTGGCCAGGTCGGAGTCTGAAACATATGGCTGGAGCCTCCGCACAAGATGTAGCTGGTAAAAGGCTCCCTTCGCCACCGCCTCTACCTGGCAATCCAGCCGAAGGCTGGGGTCCAACAGGACTCCCAAGCTCCGGACCCGGGGAACCAGCGGAGGGCAGACCCCCTCAACGAGGGGAGCCATCACCCCCGCCGCCCAACCCACCAACATCACCTCCATCTTATCGGGATTCAGCCTCAGTCTGTTCTGCCACATCCCGTCAGCCACTGCCTCCAGGCACCAGGAAAGCAGCTTTGAACCCAGATCTCCTGTGTACCAGTCCAGCATTAGAGTTGCAAGATTATTCTTCCTTTGATGTTGACACCTGCCAGTGGCCGCCGCCTGCATCAAACTGTTCTCCCAAAATAAGCATCCTTGTGTTCCTCAGTTCATCTGTTGATTGGACACTATTTTGCCATTGGCACATTCACTCAAACAATAAAGTATCAGCCATTGCAAATACTCAGATTGGTGTTTTGATTGTTGTGCACAGAAAAAAAAAACCTGCACAGGAGACAGGAAGACGGACAAGTGCAAAATGCCCACAGTGCGAAGCGTCCTGGAATAAGTTGCCTAATAATACAAGGCAAGGCTGCTTTGGCAATGAAATCCAATTAGGCCCAGAGAAGACTCCAGTGCACTGATTCTCAAATTCAGCCCTGTTTCCTACTTTAGAAGGATGGTCTGCTGGGATGACAAAACACATCACTTTCTGCTCTTTCCCATTGATGTATGGAAAGATGTGCAATTTGGCAGATAAAACTCCATTCCTGTGATGCACCTTGTGGAGACATGCACAGCCTCAGTTTAGGTAAACAAACATAATTACCTTGAAAGACCAGTTTTGAGCACATTTACATGCAAATTGCCAGTAGATGCTGAATGCTTTCATCCGACTGGCATGCAGAGGCTTTTGTTGTCTGGCTAATACAGTAGCCTGTGAAATACAGGAAGAGAATGCTGACACATTGCAATTGAGTTTGAAAAAAAAAAAAAAGGAGGAAACAGGGTCTGTATTGGCAGCCCCCAAAGGTTCAAAAGTCAGGCCCCCACAAATCATAAGATTGCGACTCAAAATCATGAGCTCTTCTTTAAAAAATAAAACCCCCCACACATACACAATTTTGAGTTCTTTTTGCCTGCTTCTTGTTTTTTTAGAGCCTCCAGAATTAACATTTTCAGACATGCTCTGCTCCCACAAGGAGGAAAAACTTGTTCTTTTTTTTTCTTTCTTTAAAAAAGCTGAAACCCTGGTGAAATCAAACACAGAAAATATGATTACATTATACAATTATAAAACTCCTGTAAAAGCTCAAACCCCTGCTCCCAAGCCCTGTGCCTGCCAAATAAGTGCCTGGCCAAATAAGAGGATCTTTATATTGCCTTTGGAAAAATTCTCAGGGCTGAGGTGTGGTGAACCTCCATGGGGAAGGGAACTACATAATTGTGGAGCAGTCACTGAGAATGCCTCTCTACAGTCCCTTGTTGTATAGACCTGGCACGCTGATGGACCTTACGCGAGGTCGTTCTCAGCTGACCTTTGGGATTGCAATATTAGATGGGAGTAGGCAGGCATGTTCATGCAATCCTGGTGGAAGAGGGTGTTGAGAACAGTGGAAGGTTTATAGTAAGAACCCCCGCTGTCTTAACGTCTCCATCAGTTTTGTGTGAACAAGCCATGAGAACATTCAGACCCAATGAAAACTTGCCCCCAGTGTTCTGGGACTGTGTTGTCTGGATTCAGGTTTAGAGAGTAGGTTCCTCAATCTAAGTAAAATGGTGCATCTGCTTCCATGCATCACCTTCATGGCAGCAACATTCGCTTTGTGCTTGTCATGTGGGACACAGAACATAATTGTGGCAATGTCACCCTTGCAGAGTCTCCCCTCCTGAACAGCAGGCATTTTACAGCTCACTAGCTACATGTGTCAGGTGAATCATATTTGCAATAGATCACAGTGGGGACCCTCATATGGTGCCGTCACTACTTTTCCTGGGGGCTGCCAGACGTGGCAATATGTGGAGGTAGAGGGAATCCATGCTGAGGTTCAGCAGCATCAGAATTGCCATTTGCAATGAGAGAACAAGAGCCTTCCATTTCTGCATGACCAAGGAGCAAGGATTGAAGCCAGGCCCCTTGTTTAGTTTCCACTCGAGCAGGATCCTGCTGACATCAGAGCATAAACACTGACCAACGGGATCCTAGGTTGGAGCTGATAAGCAGAATGTTCTCTGAGTTCCTTGTAAGCCAGGGGTGGGGAACTTGAGGCCCCTGGGCCAAATCCAACCCACAGCTGTTTTTTATTTGGCCCCTTTCCAATTCCTGGATCTGGCCTGTGGATCCAGTCCCTACTCTCAAACACTAAAAGAGGAAGCTCCAGGGGAAAGGAGCAGAGATGAGGGCATGCACTCAAGGACAGGGGATCGATCCTTGGCACAGGTCCATGATCTGAACCTCTTTCCTGAGCACACCTCTTAAGCACCCTTGCTCCCAACTCCTGTCTGATGCCCAGATTGCTCCAGACTACATACGTGGGCCTTGTTACATTTACTTTGGTGTTTGAACACCACACAGTCAATCCCGCATGTATCCTTCAGCTTAGAGAAGAGAAGACTGAGAGGGGACATCATGGAGATTTATAAAATCTTGAGTGGTGTGGAATGAGTAGATAGGGAACTCTTTTTTACTCTCTCAAATGGTACTAGAACTAGGGTACACTCCATGAAACTAGCTGCCGGTAGATTTAAGAAATAAAGTACTTTTTCACTCAACGCATAATTAACTTATGGAATTTGTTGCCAGAGGATGTTGACAAGGCCAGTAGTATAGCTGGTTTAAAAAAAGACTTAGAAGTTCTTGGAGGGTAGGTCCATTAATGGTTGTTAACCAAGTAGCTTATGGGATGAACTTCTTACTGTCGGGAGCTGGGAGTGAACAACGGGGGAATGGATTGCCCATTGTGACTGTTGGTTCTTCTCCCATGCGATCGAGATTGGCCACTGTCGGAGGACAGGATGCTGGGCTTGATGGACCATTGGTCTGACTCAGTATGGCACCACTTATGTTCTTATCCTCACTTACAGCTACCTTCATGAGGTAAAGAAGTGCTAACATCTCCAATTTATCAGCTGCGGAAGAGCGATTAAGGGACTTGCCCAAGGTCACACAGTGAGCTGAAGATGCCCTGCTAGTCTGGGGAGTTCCCAAGAGTTCAGGGGGACAATCAGAAAACTGGTGAGTGGGGCGAGATGTCTCACACCTCCCCATCTAGCCTGGCAAGCTTCTCCTGCTCTTGCTTGAGCAAGTGGGCATCTCTCCCCTGCCACCCTGTTCTCGGCAAGACTGCAAGCAGCAGGGCAGTTCCTATGAGTGCCTCATGGAGCATTGAACTGATGACACCACAGTGCCTCCTGTGCTCCCCACAGCCTTACCAGGCTGGCTGCTGGTGGAGGTGACTGGCCAGATGCCTGCTTGTTCTGTATAGGAACAGTCAGGTGGATCCATCAGTGGGGACTCGGAGGCCAAGCCCTCAGATGTGCAGCTGGAGCAGAGGCAGAGCAGGCTGCTCCAGCCCCGTTGCTAGTGTTCTGGATTGGAACATCCCAGAGCACCGCCAGTGGAGTGGGCTGCCCAAACCTGGGGCACCAGCTGGAGGCAGGGCTGTTGTCTGTCTGCTTGGCAGATGGCTGCTGAAGCTCTGCTCTCAGCCAGTGGTTGTCAGGGCAACACCATAGAGTTGCGGGTAGCAGCCTAGAACGTTGGACAATCTGCCTGCAAATCTATGGTGTGTGTGTGTGTGGTGGTGGGGTACTATGCGGGCTGACTGTGGGTGGGTGGACTCAGGCGGGGCTGCAAGTGGGCAGATGCAGGGGAGCACCCCTGGCCCTGCTCTGTCTGAAAGCAGACACCCAATGTGTATAACACAGACACTAGCATGGCCATCAGCTAGGTTGTCTCACTGAATCCCAGGGTGCTGCCTGTCAAATAAGCTCTAGCTGGAGCCAAGCTACCTTGCTTCCAAGAGCTGCTTCCCAGTTGTGTGTGCTGGCCGCCAGGATTCACCCAATGCATTTCATCGGTGGGTGAAAACAGACGCTCATGTCTGCCTCATCTTCCCCAGCTCACCCATTGGCCAATGTGATGGAAATACCAGGAGTGGCTTGCTTGGTTTCACAGGAGAAGGTGTGAGCTCTGGGCCCACACCATTGCCATGCAGGATAGCTAGAGAGCTTTCCTTGAACAGCTTCCAGAGAGTGACAGAGCTGGGAATGGCTGGCCTTGTTTCACGAGGTGGCTGAGGGCCATGGAGAAAGTGAACATTGGGATGGAACTCAGACTAGCCTGTTTGCCAGTGAGCCAGCAAGAAAGGGTGACGGGAGGTAGAGAGCAAGTCCCAAATACAGAAAGGAGGAAAGTTAATAGTTTTCAAAGTTTCCTGTTTAAAAAGAAGAAAGTTTTGTTCTACTTAAAAAGAAGAAAGGTTTATGGGGAAGCCTCAGCTGAAGGGGATAATCCAACCCACATGCATTGGAGCAACACCGGTCCAAAGTGGGGGAGGGACATTTCCCCCTTTGTTTCCCCCATACACCACCCAGCCCTTGATCTCAATATAATGGCTATGGTTCCACCCACATAAAAGTCACTGCAAGGAAAAGTCCCATTCTTAATTCTGAAACTTTCTTGCCATTCCACCATATTGTCAGATTACCTTGGCCAAGTTGCTCCATCTCTCTGTGCCTTATTTCCCTATAAAAAAAGGTTAGCAGGGCTTATTTGACTCATGAGTCAATTAATATTTAAATTTATGTGGTGCTTTTTTTTTTATTACAGGTCTTCAGTGATGTTTGATTAATTCATTTAGGATTATTTTGTTATGTAGCAAATGATAGCGTTCCACCAGAATGTTAATAATGGAGAGAGGGGCTGGTGAAAAGGGAATGGAGGAGGAAGATGAAGATGTGACGCACAGTGGTGGTCCAGTGCTAGTGAGGGTCAGGAGTGTGACCACATATGCAAATTTTAGAGGACACATGAGAAATACAGGTTGCAGGGCTGTAACTCCGTATTTCTCATGTGTCCTCTAAAATTTGCATATCTGGCCACCCTATTAGGGTGCTGGCTAGAGCCTCAAGAGACTTAGGTTCAATTTCTTGGCTCTGCCACATACTTCATGTGTGACCCTGGGCAAATCACTTAGCCTCTCAGGGTCTCACATCTCCCCCATGTACAATGAGGATAATAGCTCCTGCCTCACAGGGGTTTGTAGAGGATAAATAAAGAGCATATAGTGCTTTTTATAGTGCTTGTGGACATATATGCCCCTTAGAACCAGCAGGGCAGGGAGATACATGCAGAGTTCTTCAGATACCAGGAGCTACAGTCTTATTTGGTTGCTTCATCCCAAGACCCACTAACCTCTGGGCAAGTGCCACGTGGTGCAAACGTCATACAGAGGTTACTGGGGCCCACACTGGATTGGGAGTTGTAATCATCGGAGTTAGTTATATTTGGGGTTAAGGCATATGGCAGGAGTGGAGAGGCTTTTCCTGCCCAGGGACCACTTTGAAAATGAGTACAAGCTCTGAGGGCTGCATAGAAATTGGGGATGGGAGTGCTCAGGAAGAGAAGAGTCTAGATCACAGATCTGTTCCCTCTCCTTGTGTGCATGCCCTCATCTCTGCTCCCTTCCCCTGAGCTCACTCTTTCAATGCTTGGGGGGTAGGAACAGGACTCAGAGGCCAGATCTAAGAACTGGAAAGGGGCCAAATAAAAACTAGCCGAGGGCTGCAGTTGATCCCTCGGCCAGAATTCCTCACCCCTGGCATATGGAATTCTCACAGTGTGCACCGCCAAAATCCAGAGGCTTGCACCCAGGGAGGTGCTTCCATAGTGCAAGGCAGCTGCTCTTTCAACAGAGATGGGTTGTGTGTCTGAGACTGGGCGTGCATTTGAGTTCTCCCAGTGAAAGGAGCTCCTAGCAGGGCAATTGTTGAGTGAATAAATCCAGGAAAGGCTTTCTTTCCCTGCTTTTTTTGGTGGGCTCCCCAAAGGCAGGCCAGGCTGCTAGTGCCCTTTTGTACTGCTGATGGCATCATCAGGGGTTGCTCTATGGCCAGGCCAGGGAAAAGGAATGGACGAATGCTGCCGGGAATAGAGTCGCTCAGCCTTAGCCCCTGGCAGCCTGCCTTTGAGATCAGAGCTTGGTGCGCATTACCAGTGACGTGGCTGCTATTAATCGCCATGCTTTATGCAGTTTGGCGGTGTTGGCTGGGCCATGTGAGTGATAACCTCAGGGCAGGGAACGAAGCGCCTCCTTCCCTACATAAACACCAGGCAGGGACTCAATGATGGGGGAAGGGGGGGATTGGGAGAGTTGCAGCCAGAACCCCTCAGATCTGCATCAAGCCCTGCTAACCAAGGAGGCAAGCACAAGGAGTTTGATGTTCAAGGGACTGGCTGGAAATAGTGGTGCCATTGGCTTGAGCAGATTAAAAGATATGCAGGGCACACACCAAGCCATATTTTGGAGCCCCTCTGCAGGCCATCTATATATCTGCTGTGCTAGGTCACAGAGGCCCCTGGCTTGGCTCATCCCAGCCACCTGACAGCACTGTACAGCCAATACTCCCTGCCTGCTGCTTCCTCCATGTCTTCCAGAAGGAGAGATTCTCTAAAACAGAATATATGTGGCAGGAAGGAACCAGCCAACATAAGTAGTGCCATACTGAGTTAGTCCAATGATCCATCAAGCCCAGCATCCTGTCTCTGACAGTGGCCAATCTCGGTCGTTTGGAAGAAGTACCCAACAGGTCACAATGAGGCGACCCAGGTTACATTCCCCAAACCTACTTGGCTAATAGCTGCTAACGGACCTATCCTCCAGAAACTTGTCCAACCCTTTCTTAAACCCAGCCTTGACCACATCCTTTGGCAACAAGTGCCACAACTTCATTGTGCATTGAGTGTACCTTCAAAATCAGGGTGGGATGTATCAGGACTATAATCCAGGTGGCACGATTCTGCCACACAGCACCTGGCTGCTTCTTAATCTTTGCCTGCATAATACAAGCTCCAGGGTCCTGTGGTGGTGGCATCCAGGCTAGGCAGACATGCTGTCACATGCACAATGAGTGACCCATCTCTCCCAGGGAAGAAGACTGGACAGTGCTGATTTGCATAAAATTGCATGCATGTGCATATGTACATTTATGGAAATTAAAAATAATGTTTAGGCTGGGCTAATGAAAAAGGGGCTGCAGGAGCAGGATAAACAGGGCAGGGGGTGTAACAGTAGATGGGCAGCTCCAGTCTCCAGAGCCTATGGAGAGAGGGGCTCTTGGGGCAAGGAGATTCAGCTTTCTCTCCCCTGCCACTTTGCAAGGACTCAAGGTGCTGGATCTTCTGCACCTTTTGCTCCTGCCTCTGTGATCATGCAGCTGCAGCCCCTGCTGCTGCCAGCCAGGGAGTCATGCTGGCTCCTTTGCCTCTCGTGGCTGCTTCTTATCTCCCCTCTCCCTTGGTGAGACATGGGGACCCAAGGCTAGGACAGCAACAGGGTAAAGGAGGAGCAGTCAGGCAGAGTAATTGTTAGTACAGGAGCCAGTGATTCCCTCTGCTGCCGATTCCAGTTTCTTGATCTCCTGCAGCCAAAGCAGGAACGTCCCTTGAGCAGCCAGCCAGCCAGGTCTGACTACTACTGTGAAGAGCCCTCTCCCCCATCTCCAGGGCATGCAAAGGCAGGGAACATGATAGTTAACTAATCTGAGAAATATCGGCCTAACCTGAAGCCTGGAGATGATGCTTGAAAACCCCGAAACTTGAGGTCAAACCCTGAGTGGGGACAGCCCATAACTGTGCGTGTGGGGGTCCTGTTAATGCTGGGTGCTGGCTACCAAACTACAGCTTAATCCATCCATAGGCGAATACAAGGTTAAAAGCTCCAGGGCTGTAATTGGAGGTTCCAGAGGGGTAACCCTGTAGGGTTCTATCTCCTCGGCCAAAATCCTTGTTCATGCCATGGTTATCTCTCGCCTCGACTACTGCAACCTCCTACTTGCTGGCCTCCCTCGCTCTCACCTGTCCCCCCTTATCGCAATCCAAAACTCCGCTGCCAAGGTCATTCACTCTGCCCGTCGCTTCGACCATGTGCAGCCTCTCCTCCTCTCCCTTCACTGGCTCCCCCTTCCTGAACGTATCCTGTTTAAACTCCTGGTTTTCACGTTCAAATCGCTCCACGACCAAGCTCCCCCTTACCTCTCGGACCTAATTTCCCTACGCACTCCTGCACGCGCTCTCCGCTCTTCCTTTGTCCCCTCCCTCACTCTCCCTCGTTTCTCCTGCTCGCCTAACCGCCTTCGACCCTTCTCCCTCGCTGACCCCCATGCCTGGAATTCCCTCCCTACCCACATCCGCCTTGCCTCCTCCCTCCGCTCCTTCAAATCCCTCCTCAAGACCCACCTTTTCCTTGCTGCCTTTCCCAATGCCTGCTAGTCTTTCCCCGTACACTTACTGTCAGCCCTCCTCTGCTGACTGCTGCTACCAACCTCTTTGTAACCAAGCCAAGCACACACACCTGAGACTTTGCATCCGCTTGAATGTTTGTTTGTCTTCTCCGCTGTCTCTCCCACTGTCCCCTCTCCCTGTCTCCCCCCCTTTGTCTTTTAGACTTTAGCAGGGACCGCTAAAGTCTTTAGCAGGGACCGCTTTGTCTTTAGCAGGGACCGCTTCTAATTCTATGTTCTGTACAGCACCAGGTCACACGACTGGCGCTATATAAATGTTTATAATAATAATAAAATAATAATAATAATAATAATAATAATAAGGAATGGTGCTTGGCCAGGGTGTGTTGTGTTGGGGTTGCGGGAACAGGATTCCTAGCTGGAATCCGAGCTAGGAGCTGCCCTTTGGTTGTCTGCGCTCTTGGGTTTGTTGAACACACGGCATCATTGCTGACTTGACATGGATGACATCCTCTGCTCCAGAGGGGCTAACGAAGCAGCTGGATGAAAGGGCATCTTCACTGATGTGTCCCAGTCCCAACAAGATTCCTTGGCTTTTTGTTCTTATCCAGCTCTTAAAGCAACGGCAAAAGTCAATGGCAGTTTTCTGGATTTAAAAATCATCTATGGCAGCCCTTCCCCTTTAAGAGCGGGTTTGGTAAAGCTCTGAAATTTCATCAGTTTTATTTTGGATGGAAGGGAGGCCAGTTCCCAGGCACTGGCTTTGCTTAGGACGCTGAGCTACAGCTGACTCTGAAATGTGACTGGTGGGTGGCTGGGTACTGGGAGGGGAATAGTTCTACTGAAGAGAAAATATGCCAAAGCTTGGAGGAAAAGTAGCATCAGGCGTGTTCCAAAGGCAAGCAGCTCTCCCTTGGACTCAGCTACTTGCTGTCTCTCTCTGCAGCCAGTGGGGCTTGTCTGTCCTCATTTGTTTCTGAGCCATTTCTTGAAAAGGTGTCTGTTCCTTCTGCGGTTCATGTGGTTTCTCTGATGGCCCAAACTGAGTTCCTCTCTCTTTTGTGAGCCTTGTTTTGATAGGCACAAAAGCCTTTTCCCTGCTAGTTTCCATGAGCTAAATTCATCTCCCTGCTACACCCTGCTTCCTATCGTGTCCTGGCGTGGGGGTGGGGTGTCGCAACAAAATTTGTTCCCTGCGAGAGTGATCACGCTGTTCTCAGCTTTTTGAGGGCAATGATGGCAAGAAAATTATCATAACAATTGCCATATTGGATCTACCTAGCCTAACATCACATCTCTACCAGCAGCAGCAGCCATCACTGGATGTTTCAGAGGAAAGTGTAGGAGAAATCACTGGGTGAGTATGGCATAATTCAGCCTCTATCAGTCACTCTTAGCTTCTGGAGGTCCCAGAAATTTAGGGATGCCCTGAGCGTGAAGCATCTAACAGCTGTCAACTGTGAATCGGTCTAATCTTTCCTGAGCCCAGTTATACTGTCAGCCTCCACAACGTCCCATGGCAATGAGTCCCACAGGTTAAGCATTGGCCTTCACTGTAGGGTGGCCAGATATGCAAATTTTAGGACATGAGAAATACAGGTTGCAGGGCTTCATTAGCTCCAATGCAACCCTGCAACATGTATTTCTCATGTCTTCTAAAATTTGCATATCTGGCAACCTTACTTCACTGTAACACCTCCTAGTACAGTACAGATAAAGGAACCTTCATGGCTCAAAACCTGCCTGTCCTGTGCAATCATACGTGTCCCCCTTCTCTGTCTCTATAGAGAACTTTCAAAGTCAATCTGTTCATTTAATCAGTGCCCAGCTCGCTAATAATAATAGAACCCTCCTCTCCGCCAGTACTAATGTCCCTGGCACAGTACATTTAATGGCTGGTGTGTAACATGAGAGGAAGGGACCAGCTAAAGCAGTAAAGCTGGGATAATGTAGTATATTTATTACAATGGATTATGAAGTGATGTCATAGTTCCTGGGTGGCACTTCCCAATGCTCATTCATTTCCTAAATAAGCACAGAGAGGCCCAGTCTAAACAGATTATATAATATCAGAGGGCAAGATAATCCCCTTCCCGCATACGCCGAGTCGGCTCTTCCATGCTTGCCGCCGGGGTTGATAATTACCATAGCATTTATTATTAAATGCTGCTGGTAATGGGGACAGTGTTTGGGGTTGAGTTGTGTGTAGGAGAGCAGCTCTCCCCACTCTGTGCATGAGCTGGAATGTGACAGTCCCAGCTGTGCTCTGTGTGCGTGTCTGTGTGCGTGCACAGCTGCCAGCATGTCTGGGGACAGCACATGAGGCAACACAAATGAAAGTCAAGTTATGGCTGTAGAAGGGCCCTAAGTGGGAGGAAGTGTGTGTATTTGTATTTGCATTTCAGAGGCCATGACATTCTCTTAGCAGCTCTGCATGGGCATAGAGAAAAACACTGGGATACAATCTAATTCCTAGATCTATTGATCAAGTGCATTTTGCATCCCTAGGGTGCAGTGCTTACATTGTAGAAGAAGAGATGCCACCAGTGTTCAAGCCTGCCCTGGAAGTTCTTCCCCTTGACCCTGAAAGCACAGACGTTATTCAGAGGGGCTGCTCTGCAGGGCCCCCTCCCCAAGTCCCTACTTCCACATTGCCAGCCCTTGTTTAGGACTAGATTAAGCTTAATGATGGGAATCAGGACTGTGGCTGCTGCCGATCAGCAGTTTGACACCATCAATCAGTCCCCACCCTCTCAGGGGAAACACTGCTACAGCTGGGTGTGTCTGCATCCACCTAGGGGTGGGGTCTTGCAGAGGAGCAGCTGGACAGCATTTGGTATAGGGTTGTTTGCCACCTATGTATATTTTTCCAAGCCACCTGTGAAATATACATGTTGCAGGCCCTGCATTGACACCAGCTGTGTTGTCCTTCCTCCAATGGCCATGGAGAAGAATTGGTTTCCATTCTGGGGCTGAGACAGGCTTGCCTGGAATGAGGGCCCTTGAAGTCACTCACTCTCAGGAAAATCCACTCACAGTTAATTACTCTTGGGGATTTAGCTCTCTTTAGTCTATTTAGAGTGTCTCTATATGCAGGTACAGCCCTCTGGTTCCCAAAGTCTTAAAACCAGATATACTCCTCTGGCTCCCAATTTGCCTGGCTGGGATTGGAACTATAACATCCTCTGTCCGCCTACATGCTGTAGTCTCTGGTTCCCTGGGCAGGCTCACATGCTCACTCGCTCTGCACTGTGTCTGGGGCAGGCACAGCCCTCTGAGCTAACTTACAGCACTTCCATTCAGCTCTGTCCCCTTGCAATCATGTCTTTGAACCTTACTCTGGCTCTTTAGTCTTTCTAGCTGGCTGGGCCATGCCTTATCCCAGCTGCTTCCACTCAAGCGCCCGTCCACTGGCTCTGGTAGCGCTCCAGCCCCGCTAGCAGTCCCTCTGCTGCTGCTAGCTGGCTCTTAAAGGGCCCACAGCCCGCAGGGACTCTGTCCTGTTACACATTCCCTTTTTTGCAGCCCCTTGACAACTATTATTATGTCCTCCCTCTGCCTTTTCTAAGCTGGACAATCTTCGATCTTCCAACTGCTCCTCTTAGCTCTTGACTCTCAAGCCCTTTATTATCTTCCTTACTCTCCTCTGAACCCTCTCCAGTTTGTCTACATCTCTCTAAAAGTGCAGTGTCCCAAACTCACCAGTGCTACGTGGAGCAACAACATCCCATGTCTTGCATACCAAGGGGCTGCTAATCCATCCTAAAATGCCATTTGCTTTTCTCTTATATTTTGAGAAAATAAGAAGTGCCATGCTGAATCAGACCAATGGGTCTGTCTAGCCCATCCTGTATCCCACAGGGGCCATCTTCAGTTGCTACAGAGAAGTGCATAACAGGTCACAATGGATTAATCTATTTTCCTAATTTCTGCTGTTTGCCTCCAGCCCCTGACAGTCAGACGTCTCATTTGCTGGTCAGCTCAACTAATGGCCATTTATTGACCTATCCTTTGAACCCAGTTATGCTATTAGCCTTCACAACATCCTCTGGCAATGAGTTCCACAGGTTAATTGTGCACTGAGTGGAAAAAGTGCTTATTTTTATTTGATTTAATTCTGCTGCCAGTTAATTTCATAGGGTTGCCCCTAATTTTAGTATTTTGAGAAGGGGTAAATAACAGCTCCTGAGAGGCCCTTTCCTCACTCAGCACTCTTAAACAGTCCTTCTTAAACAGATGATACCTGTTTAAGCCCCATCTCACCGTGCTACTGGAGGGAGGGGTGTCAGACAGCAATGCACGGGATTATTTTATCAGAGAAACTGCTTTCAGAGCCTGTCTGAGTCATACTAGCTCCATTCTAGCATCAGCAACACGGGGCTCTTTCCCACCGCTCAAGGTCTATTCAACAACATAGCACCTCTTTGTCCTCTCTGTTAAACCCTCTTTGGCAAGAAGCGTGGACTTTGTCTGAGTGATGTAGCCCAGCCTGAGGTGCCGGAAAAGGCCTCCATGGCAGAGCTGAGATAGCCAGGGAACCACCCACTTCCATGCCCCTCACACAGGATTTTGAAAGGCCGTGTGGTCCAGTACGTAGTGAGAGCAGCAGGCTCAGAAGACTTGGGTTAGATGCCTGTGTCTCCACTACCTGTAGTACAACCTCAGCCTACAGCTGTTGCTTGCACATAGCCACTGTTACATCTAGAGATGTGCACCACTCCACTTCAAATCCATGGTCATCTGAGACAACACACAGACGTACTGTTTGTAAGTTCTGCATCAGTAGCTGCACCAGTGTTCTACATGAAGACCAATAATGTACAGGAGTGGGATCCAGCCACAAGCGAGGAGAAATGGGGAATATGGGAGGAGAGGAGAATATGGGACAGCTGGTTCAACCCACATCTGCTGCTACGTTTGTGGAACCAGCTATCGGATCATCATGTTGTCAGCAAGCCTCACACCCTGGGTGCTGGATCGACCGCTGCGGTCATCTGGGGGTGCCCTGCTCAAGGTCCCCTGAGTCTTCCGGGGGGCCACGCAGGAGAGGACATTCTTGGTGGCTGGACCGCGGCTGTGTGGAACTCCCTTCCGGTGGGGGTGCATCTGGCCCCAGATCTCCCCTCTTTTTGGAAAAGTTGTAAGACCTGGCTGTTTCGCCAGGCGTTTGTTGGGGGAGAGGGGTGAAAGGGATGGGGGTGGTGTGGTGTTGTTAAATGTCATCCTCCTTTTAGCAGTTTTAAAATGTTTTATATTGGATTTTATTTGTGTTTTTATATTGTAAGCCGCCGCGGACTGCCTGATGGCAGGAGGGGCGGGGTATTAAATTTAAAAATAAATAAATAAATAAAATTCAACACAAAATGGCTTTGCAACGTGTTTATCGTTATGCCTGGATTCTGTAATGAGGTGGCTGCAGGGGCACTAGCACTGGGTGAAGGAGAAGCTAATGAAAGCAGGGAGCCCCTGCACTGCGCCCCAAGCTTGTGTCAGCCCCACTCACTTTCATTGTCCCACTCACACACTGCTGTCCCTGTCAGGGTGTTTTTAAACGAGCAAGGCTGGGGCAGGGGGGAGCTCCATGGTCAGTGGGTGTCACAGCTGTGGAGCACCTACTCAGGTGTAGTGTCTGGGGAGGGATTCTAACGGGCAGCCCCCAGCACGGCTACTGCAGCCACCGCCTCACACTCCCCCTGCCACAAACCATGGGGGAGGGGGAAGTGCACCAGGCTGGCCTTTGAGATTGACATGTCCCGGGCGTGAGTGCTGGGGAACCAGGGCACTCCAGCTCTCACGGCCAGTTCTTGTGACTTGCAACGGCTGTGTCCCCCACCCACAGTGCTGTGAGCAGTGGACCGGTCTGCTGGCTTGGCTGACCTCCCCAGTTCATATGGGCAGGAGCTCCGTGGCTGCCTGTTGCCACACACCTTTTTGGTTTTCTCCTTCACGGTGTGCTCTGGACTTCTCACCAGTGCCTCGTGAGTAGCCATGAGTGGATGCTGTGTGGCTCACAGGAGCGTGCATCCTTCTGCTTCATCTTCAGATGGGCGTTCCAATGAGTGGCTCCTGTCCAGTCATGCATGGTAGCATCTTGTTTAAAAACACCCTCCCTCTTCTGCCCTCAACCTCCAAGACAGCATACGGGTGTATTAACAGGTGCGTTGTATCCAAGACTTGGGAGGTGGTGTGTTAGTTTATTCAGTGCTGGTGAGGCCTCCCCTGGAATACTGTTATTTTCAGTTTGTTATTACTGTTATTTAAGACACCGCTCTTCAAGAAAGATGCAGGCAAATTAGAACAGATTCAGAGGAGAGCAACTCAGATGATAAAGAGATTTGAAGACAATCCATATGAGGAAAAGCTGAAAGAACAGGTTATGTTTAGTCTAAAGAAAAAAGGATTAATGGGGGATATGAGAGCAGTTTTCAGTATCTAAAAGGAGGCCACAAAAAAGATGGTGAACATTTGTTCTCCACTGTCACAGAAGACAGTCTATGGATAAAAACAGATGTATGGCAGGTGGAATGGATCCCTGGCCTGTACTGGGGTGGAAAATCGTGGGTGGCATGGCCCGGGCTGTGTCGGGGTAGAAGACATATGTGCCCATAGCTAGAGAGCCATCCTGCCTCCCGCATGGCCCAGGTAGGGCCGGGAGCACACCCGCCTGCTCCCAGCGCCTCACCCCTGCCATGACAGACAGCCATGGTGGCCAATGATGGGAAGCCATGATGGCAGGCAATGGCAGCCCCTGACAGATATGGGCAGGTATGATGGGGCTGCATAGAAGTGCTAGCCTGCATTGGCCCACACGGGCAGCCCTTGGTCTGGGCTGTGACCTTGGTGAGTTTTTGGAGGTCACAACCCAGGCTAGCTGCTTACCCGTTCTGGGGCAGAAGCGGGCCAACATCTGGCAGCGTCACAACAGATGTGCTGGTGGCTCCCAGGCTACAGTGGGTGAAAGCAGGTCTAAGCGGGCCACCGGCACATGTGTTTTTACCCTATGAGGGAATGGGCTTAGGTAGATTTCCGTTAAATATTACAAAAATCTTCCTAACTATAAGAATGGTTGGGGCCAGGCAATGGAATATGTTACCCAGGGAAGTTGTGATATCTCTTTCCTTGGATATTTTAAAAGCCTGGCTGGACAGACATCTGTCTGCAATGCTCTAGGCAGAGGATGTCATGCCTTGGAGCAGAAGGTTGGACTACATTATGAAAGTCCCTTCCAGCCCTACAATTCTCTGATTCTGTGCTTCAGTGCATCTTGTCCAATGTGTCCATGCTCTATGGGGACTAAAATGGCTGGAGCAGGTGTGGTGACTGGGTCCAAAGCAGGATGGCCCCACAAAACCCTTGAGCTATTGGAATGTAGTCCTGATGGGCAGTGAGAGCGCTAGACACAGGCAATTTGCCCAATGAGAGCACTACTAGACAGAAATACCCAGTAGGGTGTCAAGCTCCAAAATAGAACCAAAGGATCTGCCACTTGCCTCAGGAAACGCCCCTTTGTCCACCCCTAGGAATGGATAGTAGAACCTGTAACCCCCCAGAGGGTAGACCCAGCATATCCCTTGCTCCCGGACACCTTCTCAAAGCATTTTCCATGGCTTCCCCCTTCAGGAGAAGGGAAGTGCTAGCTGGAATGCAGCAGAGGAAAGGTGGGGGAGGGAAGGGAAATGGAGGTTGGGTTAAGCATATGAACTGGGGAAACAGCAGCCTGATGTCAGATTTACTCTGGCTTCACGAAGATAGGGGCTGAGGAAACACATTGGAAATGGGATCCTGACCTCCCTCGCTGCTTCAGGGAGTGAAGCCCAAAGGACCACATCCTCCCGGCACTTGGAAACAGAAGAGGCTGGAGCCTTTTAGGGCTGAGGATCAGGACAGCCGAGCAGCAATGCAAGGGAATCCTAGCCAAGTCCCCATTATTCAGAACAGGAATATCAATAGTGCCCGAAGGGTCAAGCTCGTTGTTGTGACCCGGGAGGCTTCTCTTTGCATGCCGAGGCCCAGCTGCTATAATGCCATCTTTGTTCCCCTTTGCCTGGGAAGCATTTGTGCCCAGTCTCCCAGCATAGAAACATCATTCAATTCCTATTCTCCAGGCAGGATTGACCCAAACGTCCTGTGAGATCCTGCCCCATGATTCCCCCGCCCTGATGGTTGTATTGTCTGGCCTGGCTTGGGAACTTGTGAAACCAGACTTGTCCTCATTTCACAGGGTGCGTTCTCCATTTCTTGAGGCAAGACCCAAGGTCACCTAGGGAAGCTGCCAGAGCCACAGTATTGCTCTCTACTGGGAAGGATCACAAAGGATGAGGCTTTTTTTACCGTTGCCTCCAGATGATATTTCCTTCAGCTAAACTGGGCAAAATCTGCAAGTCTGAGCTGAAGGATGAGGGTTCTAATCTTGCCTTTGCATGAGGTGTCCCAAGTAACTGAATCAGTCCTTGGCAGCCTGTGAATTCATCACAGATCAAGATACTTTCACTTAGTTACGTGTGAACACAGTTCTAGCTACTTGCAAAGATGCAGGTATTGGCGTCTTTGGAAAGTGGAACCATTCCCTCCTCCTTGTGTTGGTCACGGTGCTGGTACCCCAGTGGCTAGTGGACAGTGGCAACATCCCATTGGCAAGATCACAATGCTCCCCACTCAGGCTATAATTCTGCACTGCCCTAGGAGTGTCTCTAACAATTTAGTAAAGTACCGAATCCAATCCAGGGCATTGGATGTAACCAACCATGCCTCCCAACATTTCCTGCAGCCAGAGGGACAGGCCACACCCCTCCCAGCCAATAAGCTCCACCCCTCTGTGAGGAAGCTCTGCCCCCTCATGCACTTACATGCACACACACAAACCGTCCAACATTCCAAGTGCACAAAGAGGGACAGAAGCAACCTCCCTTCTTTTTAACTTAGGCCCCTTTTAGACGAGCGGGTCGCCGTGGTGCGACCCGTTTGTGCGATGTTTCAAAATCCCGCAATGCGGGATTCCATGAGACGGCTGGCGGGGATCATGCGCACAGAAGGCAGTTGCGCATTCTTTGCCAACCGTGAATTAAATACGTCGGCAAAGAATGTGCGACCGCCTTCTATGCGCACGATCCCTGCCGGCCATCTCGAAACATCGCGCGAGCGGGTCATGCGATGGCGACCTGCTTGTCTAAAAGCGTCCTTAGCTTTTAGATGTGCACGATGAACATGCTGCATAAAATCACGCTGCGTGTAAATATGCTGCGTGTGGGATTTAGAGGTGACATTTCGTGTGTTAAAGCCAGACGTGCGTTCTTTTAAAGCCGCAAATTAAATACCCTGATGTTGAGGTATTTAATTCACGGCTTTAAAAGAATGCGTGACTGGCTTTAATGCGCGAAATGTCACATCTAAAACCCACACGCAGCATATTTACACGCAGCGTGATTTTATGCAGTGTGTTTGCCGCGCACATCCAAAAGCGGCGTTAATTACAACCTCTCTCTATTGTCCTCTCAAGTGCTTTTCCTGGGAGACAACTAGGAAAGAGATGTCTGAGGCTTGAATTCCAGCCTTCTTGTCTCTCCCTCCGGAAAAAGGGACAGTGGGATTCAACACCCAAAGAAGGACTGTCCCTCCTAAGTAGGGACTGTTGGAAGGTATGACCATGTGGTCAAATGGCACATGTGAAACCTGGCTATGGGAAACTTGGCAACATCCCACATGCGGCACTTGGTGCTTTGTTTTTTGTGCAAAAGCTAATGAGTGAAATAAGCCCAAGAGTCTGTTACTGCTTCCCTGCTGTGGGAACTCTTCTGTGGGACTGGGAGCCATCTGTGATTTGAAGCTGAAAGACTGGGGTTCTAATCTTGCCTTTCCCAGATAGGCGTTAGATAAATTATAGCCGTTATTTCCAGCCTGTAGATTCATCATGAGCACAGATCACATCCTTTGTAATTAAGGAGGAAAGGATCCACTGTGCCACTTTGTTCCCTATGGTTTTAGAATTTCTCACAAGCTTAATGAGTGGGCAGAGCTGCTGCCATTTTGAGGACTGAGAGCAGAGCTTTGGAGGAGGGACTCAGGGGAGGAACTGTCTTCTTTCCCTTTGTACTGCTATTGTTTCATCGCTCCTCCTGTGATTAGTTGCTCCCTGAAGTGGTACTCTAGAGCAGAAGTCTCCAACCTATGGCTTGCAGGCAACATGTTGCTTGCGACGCCCTTCATGTTGCTTGTGACAACTTAGTAAAAAATGCAAAATATTGCGAGGGATGGAGGGAGGAGAGAGTGAGAGAGTCCATGCCTAACGAGCAAGGAGAAGGTTAAAATGCACCAGGTGCTGCCGTGGGTGCCATTTTCTGGATCTGCCACTCTGGCCACTTCCACACGTTACCGGAGAGGCAGGAAAACATCCGTGATTGCAATTGTGGCTCTATTTTTATGGGAATTAGCACACATGAGAATGCACTATTCTGCTTTCATCCCGTGAAAACACTCACGCATGATTGGGTCCCCCAGTGTAGCTTTGACAATGATGGGTCTTCTCATGGAATAAGAACGGAAAAGCACATCCCCACGTGCGCTAATTCCTGTGACAGTAGAGTCGCAATTGCAGTCACAGATGTTTTCCTGCCTCCTCGGTAATGTGCGAAAGTGGCCTCTGCCCAGAGTGGCTCACCGTAAATCCTGAACTTTGAAAGTGGCTCACAACTGCAGAAAGGTTGGGGACCAATGCTGTAGAGTATTAATGCTGTAGGGAGGAGGAGGGAGGAAGAAACATCCGTCACCCAGCACAAGTGACACCCGGCAAAGGGGAAAAGGAGCTTTGGTGATGCCAAAGACTAAGTCAGTGCCGGAGGGAGAGAGCCCTTTGCTGTGTTTGGCAGCCAACAGTAAAGGAAAAGCCTTTCCGATAAAGAAGGAGCAGGGAGGTTGTGGAGCTCCAGCCTTGAACTGAAGCCCAGGAGAGGGAATGGAAAAGGAGCGAAGTCTGTTCTGTGCTCAAAGGGATCCCTGCTGCTGGGGGTGTGTGAGCTCAACTACTGAGGATGGGAAGTCTTCACAAAAGCAGCTGGAAGCGCTCCAGCCCAGCTAGCGCATTAAAGCACAAGCACTGATTTGAATGAAGGGGACATCTGATCACAGGCTTTCATTAAAGCCATTTTGCTTTGTCTTCTCTCTTTCTCTCTCTTCTGAACAAATCGATAACAATCACCAGCCAAGGAAAGGTTTGCATCCAAGAAGGCTTCTCCCTTTAAAAATTCAATGCCGTCTTCTATTGTTGTGGATTCAGACATGCCCTTGCAGGGGTGCAGCTGATGGGGCAGGGTTCCCTTGGCCACCTCCCCCCCAAGGCCCAACCCTCAACAGAGAGATCTTGCATTTCCTCTCCCTGCCATATCCCTGCTGCTGGCACTGCTTTCTGCCCACCTGGGGATTGCATCCCCAGTCAGGCAGAAGGTCATGCTACAACACTGCTCTGCTGCTGTCCCTGACTTTCCCTCCCCATTGGGTGCAGCAAGGTTATGTCACCTGGTAGTGGGGAGAAGGGAAAGGGAGAATGGAAGTAGTGGGAGCAGGGATTGCCAGGTGAGGGAGGGGATATCTGGGGAGAGACCCCTCCCTCAGCTCCTGCTAATGCTGTTCCCACTTTCTGATTTTAGGAGAGCCTGCTTTGTTGGCCTGGGTATGCTTCTTGCAAATTTCTCTGTGAGAAATTTGCAAGAAGCAAAGATACTTCCTTATCCACTTCTACATCATAGGCAGCTCCCTTCCATCCTTAAAATGCTATGATTGTATGACCATAGCTCCTACTCTGGCACATACAGAGCGGTGTCCCAGCTGCTTCTTTTTATGACTGGTCTCTGACTATTTCTCCTTCCGGCAGTGTGAGGCTTAGCTGTATCTGAACTGTACACAGAGTTCCATGAACAGACTGGAACTCACTGGATTGGAATAATATGTGAGAATTAGGGTGTTCCAGAGGCCATCTAGTTTATCCCCGTGCACCAAAGCAAGATCAACTAATCCTAAACTATTCCTGGCAGATATATGTCCAACCTATTTTTATTTTATTTAAAAAAAAACGGGATTCAGACGTTCTGATTTGTGCGATTTTTTTTAAAAAACGAATGTTTCATGCCTGTCTGAACACTTAAATTCGATTAAATGGAGTCAATATCGCACTAAAGCAATGCGTGTTGAAAAGCTACTCAAACCTACCTTTTTGCTGTCCGTTTTCAATAAATCCGCACTTAACAGCAGTGTGAAAGCAACATCGTACTGGTTTTAACTAGTGTGTAATCTTTTCTGATGTGAATGCAACCGTGCTTCCAAGTGCGCTGTTTTACTCCTGCCCCTACCGGAAGCAGTGAGACCAGCTGGAGCCCTGTAGTTGCCTCGCTGGGTGCAGGCTGCAGCCAGCTTCTCCCCAAAAAAGTTCTTCCCCTCCATGTTTCCCCTCCATGCTTCTCCCCAAAAAAGTTCTTCCCTCCAAGGGACTTTCAATCATCTGCCTTTGCCTCTACCGTAGTGCTGCAGCAGTAGCAGCAGCGGGATACCGGAAAGAAACCAGGGAGAGAATGCGAGGGGCTTCTTTCCAGCAGCCTCAGGCTCTCGCTCTTTACTCCCTGATTCTACAAAGTAGCAACCTTTGCTACAAAGGTTGTAGCAAAGGTTGTTGCAAAGTTTGCAAAGTTGCAGCAAAGGTTGTAGCAAAGTTGTAGCAAAGGTTGTAGCAAAGTTGTACTTTGCTACAAAGTAGCAACCTTCTGGCTCCCCACAGGCCACTTCCTGTAACTGAATCGCACTGAGCAGCCGGGTAAGCACGCACTACAAGAAGGTCTGAATGCATTATTTCGCTGTACTTCAAATCGGTATGGCATGCATGTGAATGCAACAGGACTCGTTAACAGCGAACTATTGAGAACCAGTTTTTAAAAATCCAGATAATTGCTGCACGTGTGAATGGGCAGGCTTGGGCCCTAGAAAGATTGCTTCATGAAGAGATATGGCCCTCTTCTTATATAAGCATTAGGAAACTGGGATAACCACCACTTATAGCCAGAGATCAGAAGTGATCACAGACGTGTAGAGTGTGTGGTTGGTTGCTTCTGAGGACTACTTATAGGCTTATGGTAATTAAATCTTGTGTTGGTTTAAGAGATAACAGAACTTGGCCTCACTTTGTGGGTTGCTTTCCAGTGCAGAAGCCCTAAGAGAGAATGTGCTTCTGTTTAGCTCATTATTAGTCTACCCAGCAACAGATCAGACAGAGCTGTAGAGGTGTGAAGCCAGCAAGGGCTTGTGATCCTATAGAATTTGGGAGGCTTGTGGAAATTCTCTAAGAGGGCCACTGAGAGTGCTGAATGGCTGAGGTGTGTGAGGGAACCCTTTCTCATTTTACTAGAGCCAAGGGACACCTGGCGAAGTCATCAGGCAACAGGTTTAAAACAAAAAAAGGGACTTTTTTTTTTACAGAGTGCAAAATTAACCTGTAGGACTCATGGCCATGGGATGTGATGGCCAACAGGATGGCTGGATTCAAGAAAGAATTAGATAAATCCAAGGAAGAAGGTCTATCCGTGGCTGCTCTTATTGTTGTTGTGCCAGCTATGTTACCTGGTGCACAATCATGAATTAGAGACAGGTCCTTGCCCCAAGGGGCTTGCAATCTAGGACGGACAAAGGAAGGCAGACAGGAGCGAGGGGAACTTATGGAGCAATGGAGATGCATTCATGAAATTGAGACATTGCAGGGGCATGTTCTTAGCATAGCTATGGTGGGGAAAGGGAGACCTTGAAGGGTAGGAAAGTAGAAGGAATGTCAGTGAGCAGTCAAGCTACTATTTATTATTTTATTGATTTGCAGTCAAGCTCTTTGCAAGTTGATCAGGAGGAGATGAAACCTTTGTCAGAATGTGGAGTGCATCACAGGGGGTGGATCATATACTGTCCCCCTCAGTATCCTGTACTGGCAGTGGCTTAACAGTCCTCTGAGCTTGGGGGGTGGGGGGATGACTGGGGGAGGGATACGGAGGGAGTAGTGGGGAGGAATCCCCCTCCCTTATTCACCAAGTCCCAGCAGTGGAGGAGGGGCAGCTCCTCCTGGCAGTGGGGGTGTCAGCTAAAGGCTCTCATCCTGGTCAGGGTGGCAGCTGAGGCCAGGGAACATGGCTGTGAGGTCCCCCACACCTCTAGCTCTGTGGGAGCAATGCCTCCATCTCCCCCACAATAATTATGCCCACGCATATTGGTCATTGTTGGAGACAGGGTGCTGGGCTAGGCGGGGACTGTTAGTTTGACCCAACATGACAGCTCTTATGTTCCTGATTTAAAAGAATACATGTATGGAGGCATCATACAGGTCTGACTGGAATCTGTTGAAACCCCCAGTTTGTATCCCTTGTCCCACCGCTGCCCAGCCCAGCTACTGTTGTCATTAGGGCTCTAGTCTGAAGAGAGCTAGCTGTCAACTAGGCTGTGTTATGCTGGGAACAGCAAGAATCAAGTTGACTGTGGGTGATTTCAGACGTTACGGGTGCCTGAGTCACCACAGTGGATTCCCAGCAGTGGCGAGCCGACCAGCCACCCCCCGTGGTCCAGGAAGGACCAGAACAGATGTGACGGGAGCAGGACCACGGCAGGGAATCGGGCCGCCAGACCACGACCCGGGGTTGCGCAACAGACGTGATGTCGATTCCGGGCTGTGGTCAAAACACCCAGAAGGCATCAGGGAGGGGTGGGAGGCAGACATGGCCGACTGAGGGCAAACGAAGCCAGAAGGGCCAAAAGGAAACGCCCACACAAGGGAAATGGGAAGGGAGGGGGAGGAGGGAGAAGAGAGACCGAGGCAGCACACACAACCGGCACAGAGACAACGATGTTACAGTGGAACACACAGCACAAACACATGCCCGGGCACATACACACCCGCACGGGGAGGAAGGGAAGGGGGAATACAGCGGGACGGACAACACACATGGCACAATGGGCAAATGGGGACGGGGACAGGGAAGAGGGGGGGAATGGCCTGGGGGCAGGGCAGGACATGGGGAAGGGCACCCGGAACCCTGACAACAGCACAGCCTGCACGGGCAACCCCGGAGCAACACAGGCAGCCCCGGAACGGGGGGACCCCTCAGGGGCAGAGCACAGGCACAGGGGGAGGCCACACGGACAGGGAGCGACCCGGGAACAGTCCAGGAGACAGACAAGGTCCCCACGCGCCGGTGAGGGTGTGATGGATGGGATGGAGGCGAGCTGGAGCTGAGGAGCCATGCAGCCGGTTCAACAGCCCCCCCCCCCCAGGACGCCAGGAGGTGTAGTCCGGGGGCCCCAGAACCCCTCTGTCACAGAGTCACCCAAGGGGGGGAGGGCACGGGCACAGGAGGGCTCGCAGCCAGACAATGAAGGTCAGCTGCACCCCGGGGTGCTGGGTGCCGGCTCGGAGATCAGGACACAGCCACAGGAGAAGGCAGCCATGGAAGGGGACACCGGTTGTACAGGTGGACAGGGGGGGCCCGTGGAGGGGGCCCAGAGGCACAGGCAGGGGCAGCGGTACCCCAGGAACCAGCCAGCACAGCAGCAAGCCCCAGACATCACGGAGGAAGCATGCAGTGACCCGCGGCGTCAGGGTGGTGGCGGGAGCTCACAGCGGGGCCAGCATCCAGGGCCCGGAAGGCACAGGGGGCCTCACAGCCAGCTGCAGGGGGCCACAAAGTGGCCCACCAGGTGCACGAAGTGGGGCCACTGAAGCATGCCCCGACGGTATCTCAGCGCAGATGTGGTGGGCGACAAGGTAGTACGCCTCGAAGGGATCCTGCATGGCGAGCCCCACTTGGACATTGGATCGGGACCACACACCAGCCAGCGCCGTCAGCTCTGCCCCGGTGGGCTCCGACAAGCCATAGTCAGAAGCTGGAGGCCACGGAAGGTGTCCCAGCTCCAACAGGCGGTGATAGACCGCCCCACGGTACCCACGGGCTCTGTGAACACAGCCAAAAAAGGACACGGCCAGGGCAGGGCCCCCCTCCACCAGACAGGCGGTGTAGGCGGCCAGGCTGCACACAGAGAGAGCAGACACGGTCTCCGCTGCGGATCACCCCACATGCGAGCACCTCATCTCCGGGATGTGCTCATCGGGAAAGGGACGCAGGCCCAGCATCTCCGCATGCAGCCAGCAATCGTGGGCGCTCGCCTCATAGCCAAAGTAGTGCAGACCAGAGCTCAAACTCGCATAGGCACTTGTGAGGCTGTCCGAGCAGCTCAGGAGCAATTGCATGGCCGGGGAATGCCACAGGTCACACAGGGCCATGGTCTCGCAAAAGGTCCAGCTATGGGGGGGGCGCCAGGGGTGGTGGGCATGAGCCCTAGGGAAGTGCCGCCAGCCATGGTCCAGCACACGCCTGATACTAACTGCAAGGAAAATGGGGCCCCACGATCCCTGGAGGGACGGGAGGGGAAGCAGGGGAGCTCCAAGGCCAAAGCGATAAGACTACAGGCTGCAACATTGCACGGCTAACGAGTGAGGTGTGGGGTGCGGACCCAGCCCAGCTGCTGGAACTGAGCACACATCAGGGGCGGCTGGTGGGTTTTTATGTTGGAGGGGCACTGGGACAGTAAGGCCGGGCCGGCCTGTGGGCGGGCCGGCGGGCCTAGGGGCGGAGCCAGGGGGACAGTAGGTGGAGCCAGGGGGACAGTAGGCCAGTGGCATGGCATAACCCAGCAGCAAGGAGTTCCCAGGGTTAACATCAGATGGAAGAAAACACAGTCTACATGCACATCAAGCTTAAAATAAATAATGTATAAACCCAAAACACAGGGAAACACAGAAAACACTGGCAAAAC